>CM063498.1:35259774-35454774 GCA_032207245.1 Pardosa pseudoannulata
ATGTGTTCTATGTATTAGCTTGATGTCAAAGTATATTTGGTTTTGTTTAGAGTGCTACGGTCTACTGTTTAATTCGCGAGGGTTAATGAAACCGGGACCTACTGTTTAAAGCCGATTCCGAACGGCTACGAATATCCATGCCAGCAGCGGGATTCAAACCTGTTAACTTCTGTACCGAAGAGCAGCAATTTACCATTATTTCGTCAAATGATAACTGAATTCGTAAGTAGCTGAATAGGGTATTTCGGGCAACTTGTTAAGAAAAACCACAAAAAAAATTTTAGAAGACGCGTTTGAGCAAATTTTAAAAATAGAGAGTTCGTGAATTAGAATGAATAATTTTGGACTGTAGGAGGATTAACGCATTTGCTGCAGTACAAAAACCAAAATGCATTAAAAATTATTCATCTACACGCGTATCTAAAAAACAAACCTTTTAAATCTACCCTTTTAATCATACATTTTACTTTCATACTTTTCAGAAACAGTTGAAAATAAAGCTAGTATGCATATGAAGAAATTGAAATGATAAAGTTTTTAAAAATTTCATTAAATTTATTAGAATATAGAGAGAAATTCAGTTGCATTTATACACAGTGCCCTCTCTAGGGACGGAGAACCAGGACATTTGTCCGGGGTATCAGAATTTAAGAGCAGCATTTTGGTTAGTGTGTAAAGAATAGGGATATGTTAAATACTCAATCAAAAATCAAAATTTATGTATATCCACTTTCTTTTCGTTAGCTAAAAATTTACAGTTTCTATTTATACTGTTTATGTCTAAAAGATAAAAATATTTACAATTTTTAACTCAATTAATAACCCAAAATGACTATTTTTTGACTAAGTATGAACTTGTTGATCAAGTAAATTTAAAAGATGTACTAAACAATTTTGCAGAACTAAAAGTGAGGAAAAAGTTTCTTGTGAGTTTAGAGGAGTTCATGTTACTTTCTCTTGATTGTGTAATCATATATTTCTTTTTCATTCATAAAAAATGTATGTTGCTAGCAGTTTCTAGTTAAGTGCAGGTATTTATTTATTTCTATTGTAATGAAAATCTTACTTCCTTGTACAAATTAAAGAAATTGTAATCATGATACATTTCAGAGCCCAAATTTTAACGAAAATATTTGTTTTAACCATGACTGACTAAATTTTGAACATTTAAAGTGTTACGTCTGTTTATACGTACAAAAAAACTTTATTTCTGACACTTTAAATATCGATTTTGAGGGAGCAACCTTTCGCCTGGTAGACAGCGTATCCTGCCACGGCCATCGGCGTGATGAATTACAAATCACGATTCATCTGACCAGGCAACTCTCTCCCACTGATACATGGATGCGATGTTCCCGAGTCCAGCGTAGGCGCAGTTGGCGATGATGCTTGGTCAGCAAAGGCACACGAGTGGGACGTTTGCTGCGTAGCCCCATAAACAACAGTGTCCGCTGAACAGTGTGCTTCGATACTATTCTACATGGCCCTGCATTGTATTGGGTTGTCAGATGAGCCACTGTCTGGCTCCGGTTTTTTTTTTCACCATGCGAGAAAGTCTCCGACGACCTTTTTCTTTGATAGCATGTGGGCGTCCAACACCATGTCGTCTACCGCTGGTTTCACCGTCATTCATCCACTTTGTATAAGAACTAACAACTGTAGATCGCGAACAACCCACGAGTCGTGCAGTATCGGAAATACTTGTTCCGAGCCTTTGAGCTATAACAATTTGCCCTTTATCAAAATCGCTTAGATCCGCAGCCTTTCCCATGACACACAGAAGTAAGTGAAAGAATGATTCTTCAAACTCTCCAGTAGCAGTTAAATACCACTTCCACCTGATCACGTGCCTTCCACGTCATCCAGGCGCGTTCATTGCAAAATGCAAGGGTGGTCATAATATTTTGGCTTTTGAGTATATATATATATATATATATATATATATATATATATATTATATATATATATATATATATATATATATATATATATATATATATATATATGTGTGTGTGTGTGCTTATTATAATTTAAAACTATTTAACTTAAAAAACAACAGCATTTTTTTATGTTTAAGGAGAGGCAATTTTTTTTTGCTCTGGGTGTCGTAACCGCTACAGTGGGCGCTGGTTTGGTTTGGTTTGGTTTGGAGTGCTACGGCCTACTTTTTTGCAACACGAGGGCTAATGAGACCGGAACCTACAGCTTAAAGCCGATTCCGAACGGCTACGAACATCCATGCCATAGCGGGATTCGAACCCACGAACTCCAGTACCGAAGGCCAGCACCCTAACCAATCGGCCATCATTCGGCTACAGTGGGCGCTGTAATACACTCTATATCGTTTTTAAACACTTCACTTAAAAAGTATTTTATATTAAAATCATACGGTGATCTCATCAAGATCTTTATATATAATTACTACACGTTTATGATCTTGTAGTTATTCTCTAATTAAAATTTTATAAAGATTTCCGTTCCAGCGTTGCTATCAAATTGAAACGAGTGTATTCCGATGTCTGGTAACTATTAAATGGGAAATGCATATTTATTTCCCTGATTAATTTCATCGACTTCTCTTTGTGAGTTCTAATATCGGAGCTTTGTTCCGTAGCATGTCGATCTGCATTACCCATGGAATTGTTATGCTTTTATACTGCAATCTTGTGACGAGAATACAAACGTGATGTGATACACCGGAGTCTTTCAGAGTGTTAGAATAGTTAGCGGAGTTTACGCTTCATTATATTCTGTTAATTCCGTGTAGTAATTTGCATATGCCGGGGATCAACATTATTTGGAATACATGGTTTTAGATTTCAGAAGATTATGTTTGAGTTAATGCTACAGTTCAGGATAAACAGTTTAATCTCTCATGGACGCATTAAAGTCATCAAACTGATTTTGTTAGAATCAAATACCACCAAATGGTGAATTAGTTGTGTTTACGTATTTATTGAATTAAACATTAACAGGTGTTATATCAAAGGTAATATTCAGTTAATTCAAATATCGTTAATTCCTTAAAAAGGCACTGGAAAATAATTTCCCACTGCATACAAGTACCGATTAATTCTGTATACCATATTACTTCTACTGCATTAAATTTTCAGTTTCTAGTGTCGAAAAATGCTAACATATGGCATTACAAAACAGGAAAAATAAAATCTGGAGAACAATTTCCTATTGCATAAAAATACCGATTAATTCTGTATACCATATTGCTTCTACTGCACTGAATTTTCTGTTTCTAGTGTCGAAAAATGCTAACAGATGGCATTAAAAAACAAGAAAAATAAAATCTGGAAAATAATTTCCCCTCTGTATAAAACTACCGATTAATTCTGTATACCATATTGCTTCTACTGCACTGAATTTTCAGTTTCTAGTGTCGAAAAATGCTAACTCATGGCATTACTAAACAGAAAAAATAAAATCCAATATGTGATACTTTCTACTTTAGTCTGCCGAAATATCAGAACCTTTTATTAAATTTGTGTATGTCTGAAACAAGTGAGTATATTTTGAAAATAGGAAAGTTAATTTGCCACGTTGAGTTTGTTTACGAACTAAGCTGAGTCACAGTAGGGCTGTTCCTACGTCATGAGCTACTCGCGTAGCTTACTAAGATTTGCAATTTAAAGAAAGTTCCATAAAATTTTAGCTTCATACTCATTAAACGCATACGTCACTTAATACTAAAAAAAATTAAGTTTTGATTTGAGAAAGAAAATTAAAATTATGTAAATACTGTCTACCAATAAGTACTTGGACACCTGTGATAGAAAAGAAAAACTAACTTTATTCAAAATCAATAGTTGTTTACAAGAGGCAATTACAGCTATTAACCATCCGGGGCATACTTTCCACAAGTCTATTGCATAGAGTGGTATTGTGTTCTACTCGGCTTGGAGTAGACATACAAGTTCTTTCACCGATTTTGGACGAGTGCACCCCTTAATTGGGCGATTCAACTCGCCCGAAAGGATCTCGATAGTGTTCTAAGGTCTGGGCTATAGGCAGGCCAGTCCATTCGATGAACTGCCATTGGCAATCTAAGTCTTGCTTAATTAATCTTGATTAGATACTTTAGGTATTAGACTGGCATTGTCGTCAACTGCCACAACGTACAAGCACATTAGGGAAACTGGCGTCCAAGAACCGTTAAGATACTGCTGCAACCTGTTTATGCTGATTCCTTTTTTTTTGCTGGGATCTCCTGCTAATTGCGCTGAGGAGGCAAACACTGTGGTGATCTCAATATGGTGGTAGCACCGTCCAGATCAGCCGGAGTCAGAGCAAGATAGGACTCTGGAAACACTTGGCCTCTCAGACGGTAGCTCATTTATAGCAGTGATCAAGCATTTACTAATGTAACCCTTTGTTACAGAGGAAACATGCACTAAAACTTAAAACTGATCAATTTTCAATGGATTTTCCTAGAGAAGAAGGTAAAATGAAGAAATCTGGTCCATCCAAGAACCAGAATTATCTGGAATTACCCAGGACATTTATTTTTGTTAACATTCTGTCACGTAGAATAAAAGACTAATAAATGTAGACAAAACAAAAAGCAAACCAACCGAGCCTCTTTAGGCTTTATCACAGGTCAACTTGTACGCTTTGAAAAAAAACACGGATTGAGTTTACAGATTCTTTTCCAGATGAAGAAGGCGCGAATTTTTCATGTGATAGCGATCCAACCGATTTATTTTGGTTCAGGTTGACGTGTGACGCCTCTTATCGATTGGAAATTTTTTTCGCTATTACACAAGAAATCCAAGCATTTTTCACCAGAAAAAGGAAACGTAAACTGAATCCGTCGCTTTTCCAAAGTGTACAAACTCATATATACTGCGGCATTAGACTTAAATTTTTGTTTCATTATACTATTTATTCAATCTAACATTTAGTCTTAATCCACTAGCTAACTTATTATTGAAAATAATTGTTATGTTTGAACTATTAAAACCTGAAATAGTATTCTAAGTCGGGTAGAAAAAAAATTCTTTATCAAGATACTATTAAAAATAATTCAAGGAACCTCATAAGAGGCTCGAAAAGGCTCGTGGGGAGGAGGAGGAGAAAGCATGTAGATTTAAAAATATTACAGTGCATGTAGATAAGTTTTATACTCATAAATTTTATACATTATTTAAAATTTCATTCCCTATATAATAATAACTTAAGTTATCTGTCTGTCTGTCATCGAATTTATGAAGCGGTTCGACCTGGAATGGATAGAGGCGTCTATATTGGATTCTTGATGAGTTAGGGTTAGCAATATTCGAAATATACCCCTTCCCCCGACAATAATAATTTTCTATCACTTAGCTAACTATATAATAGAGAGGACCTAAACTCAATTTCAAATATTTAAAATCAGAGCCTTTGTGGGCCTATATGGTGTGCCAAGGCGGTACTCCGGTGAAATGACGTAGATACTTTGCTTGTTATCGCAACTGATGGGACAACAACGTTGACTCCAGTTCCACTACTGGTCTGGGGCCTTCTAAATAACTTGGGGTGATTCTGGAATCTTCTGGTCGTTGCGAGATGTCGAGGTCTTTCTTGGGCCGAACTCCTTCGATCCCCGTATTCTATCCTCGAGTCCTGAACACTTGCCGTCGAACTCTCGAACTCTGACAGTCGGACTTTTCTCTTCCACTTTTGACCTCTGACAGTCGGACTTCTCTACTCGACTCGACTGCCGAACCCTCCCACTCTCTTTAGACTTTTCTTATTTTATATTATTTTCATCTCTGTCCCTTCTTACTTCTTTTCGTCCAATCTGGAGAGTTGTATAAATATGATTGGTCTCCCTTACCCCGCCTTGAAACCGCAAACATGGGAAAATTTTGCCCCTTCAAATTGGGCACTGTCCGTTACGGACTCATAAATAACTCCACAAAGGTACATTCTTATTTAGTGTCATATACGGAGACACGATTCTAATCTGGGACTGGGATCAGAACCCCACCCGAGAATCCCGCACACGACATTGAAATAATTTTATTAGTCCTCTTCTCTTTTATAAAAGATATGATGAGGTCAGATTTAGATCCCAAGCATTTTACTTCTCGTATTAATTAATCCATTATATTACTGATCTAAATCGCCTCATCACACTAGCTACTGTTATCAAGAATTCAAATCAGATTTGAAGCCACATGTGAGAGTTATATAATGTGTTGCTAGAGATAAATGTGTTGAAAAATTGTTTTAAACTACTTTTTATGAGTTACATTATAAGCTTCATATGACATTCAGGTGAGCGAGAAGGTTAACAATAACCCCTGATTTGAATTGCTGTTTAATGCTTCAGTGCTTGTGCAAATGAGCTGACAAAGTTTCTCATTCAGAATTTCATAAATCTAAAGTTTAATTTCGAATTTAAATTACAACTGCAATAATGGATTCGACTTATTTACGACTGAATACATTCGTAACAGATGTACTGGACATCAGCGAAGTTTTCCCGATTATTAACAGTGCTTTGTATTACGAACATAACTGAATAAAATTAGATGTTTTTAAAGCGGTAATAAATAACATAAAACATTATAATCATTACAAAATAGGGACATTAATTAATTAAATGCAAACAAAAATTTATAACACTGCTACTGAGCATATCAAAACAAATGTTCTGAAATTAAGCACTTAATGCACAGTTTTTTTTGAAAAAGATACCGCCAAAAGAAAAAAAAATTTTTAATGTAAAAACACAATTTATAACGCTGCCTTGCCAAGAAAATTACAAAAATACAAAAATAATCAAAATTTGTATTGCAATTTTGGATTTTGATACCATTGCAGAAAATAGTCGAATACTGTAATATTACACGCACATCGACTTTTTTTTTATCTTTCTTTTCGAATTCTCATTTCAGAATAAATATTATTATTATTATATATTACGAACAGGGAAGTTTTAAGGGAAGTTTATAGAATTAAACTGAACTAAATGGAACGGAATTAAAATTAAGGAAATGGTATGTTATGACACTCATAGAATGCATGTGCTACTTTTTATATTTAGCTATCCAGAACACCTGTCGTATCCTGAGTATACACACACATACACAGACACTGCAATATTATTATAAATACTTTGGAGTGGTTTTATAATACTATTGCCCATGTTCTTTTGTAATTAACTGTTCCCAAACATTCTGTTTCGAGATGTACAGATTTAAAAATGTTAAGATGGGCTAAAGAACAAATTTCAGTTGTTTCTGAAACTTACATTTTTTTTCTATACAATGAACAAAATGATTTTTTACAGGAATAGTTATTTACCTTTAAATAGATATCTTTTTAACCCCTTATAAACAATTTTTTTTAAAAAAGCTAAAAAAAAAGCTAAAAAAAAAATGTAAAAAACACAATTTAGAACGTTGTTTTGCCAAAAAAATTACAAAAATACAAAAATAATCAAAATTTTTATTGCAATTTTGGATTTTGATAACATTGCAGAAAATAGTCGAATATTGTAATATTACACGCACATCGACTTTTTTTTTATCTTTCTTTTCGAATTCCCATTTCAGAATAAACATTATTATCAGTAAAAATACTTATTTAACAATACTAGTATTTATAAAATTAATCAAAATTTTCTTTTGTGTGATATATTTCGAAACAAGGTGCACAAGGAAGAGATAAGTCGTAAGTGATAAGTAGAAAAAAAATATATTTTATACTTGAATAAGTAAGTGTTATAGCTTACAATCCCATGTAAATGATAAATATCAATAAAATGATTGTTTTTTTTTTTGGTTTCACATTGATATTTTCAATTCTCGATTGCATTCGAGTGTGAAAAATTATATCAACATAAAGTACAACGCCGCTCGAATTATCTCGAGTGTGTACAGTTTGGCCAGTTTAGCGCACTCGAGTTAACTCGAGCGTGCACGTTAAAGGGTTAAAAACTGCGAAGACAAAAACGAAAGAAATAATCGAACTTAATAAAATCACTCTAATACGATTTATAAATAAATTCCTTTGGACTTCCTCAATTCAATTTCAGATAGAATAATCTTATAAATTTGTTTATCTTTTAAAACCAGTTAAAATATTTTTACATTAAAGGTATCTGCATCATAAGTTCCTTAAAAATTAACCTGCGAGTCATTATAATACCGAATATACATACATACATATACACATGTAGCATATATACACATTTATATACACTTTTATTATGATCATCTTTACGAATGAAGTTCTTTAAACATTAACCTGCGAGTCATTATAATACCGAATATACCTACATATACACATATAGCATATATACACATTTATATACACTTTTATTATGATCATCTTTACTGTTTTAAGAATGAAGTTCTTTAAACATTAACCTGCGAGTCATTATAATACCGAATATACATACATATACACATATAGCATATATATGTATATATTTATATACACTTTTATTATGATCATCTTTACTGTTTTAAGAATGAAATTCTTTAAACATTAACCTGCGAGTCATTATAATACCGAATATACTTACATATACACATATAGCATATATACACATTTATATACACTTTTATTATGATCATCTTTACTGGTTTAAGAATGAAGTTCTTTAAACATTAACCTGCTAGTCATAATACCGAATATACATACATATACACATATAGCATATATACATACTTATATACACTTTTATGATCATCTTTACTGTTTTAAGAATGTTAGCCATGACACTGTAGCCTATTGTGGGCAAGATGAAAGTTCAATTGTGTATACTTATGATGATGGCAATAAAAGGGATTTAATTACGTATAAAAGCAGGGATTAAAAACTATTTTACAGAAACTGAATAACTGCAAGTAATTAGAGGTGGTCTATGATTAAAACTGATAGACCCTTAAGGGGCCTCTTATATAACTAGATCCATATATATTAATGTATATGAACACATATATACAAATGCATTTGAAATATATTAATGTATTTTTATGTATACATACGTATACATGTCGATGTAAATGCATAACGTTTCTATAAATATGTAATCAGTTATTTACATATGTGTTCGAATTCATATACACGTGCAAGCATTTATATGCATATATTACATTTATATGACCAAATTGTAACTTTTGAATGCAACACTACTTGAAATATGGGTTTAACGTATCGCTGATTACAAAATACTATAATTTAATAATTTTAATGTGGTACTTTTTGAAGTAACTAAAAGTAACTAAAAAGTCTTAATAATCATGTAAATGCAAACATTACTTACGTTTGAAGTTATATCTTCAAATGAAAGCTATATACTAAAAAATACACATTTACTTAGAACTAATATACACTTCACTGTTATATTACTAAAATAAACCAATAAGTGACTTCATTTGTCGTAGTTATCTTTGTTATTTTAAAGGTAGTATTTAATTTCTGATCTCTTATATTAGCACAGATGTCAAAAGAATTTTCGCAGATAGTGTTTATTTTATAGTGCCACTGTTCTCCCTGTATTCTAAAATCATTCCCCGATTCGATTGGTGGATAACGCATATCCGGCTAATTAACGCGTGTTTGGTTTTTCTGGGATTCGATAAAGTTTGTTTAGTGCCTACATTTGACCGTCTCCCGGTAATTGGATTTTTCCCGTGGTTACGCAAGTATGCATCAGTGTTAATCAGTTTATTAAGAGACGGATAGGAGTTCATAAACAGCGCATTACGGCCCAGTAACTTTCCTTTCCCGGATTGGTTCCACATTTCTTTGCATTAGCTGCGCCATTCGGTTATCCACAAATAGAATTAAACACGCAGACGTTTGCTAAAGGGGAGAGTTAAGGTGGCTAAGCATCTGCCATATTGGATTCAATTAGTTTCGTGTTAACTTGTAGGAGAAACGTTTTTATCAATTGGTGGTTGGTATTTAAAGATTTCATTAAGCTAAATTTATACCCTCGAAGATTGGAAAACTTAATACGGTAGCACCGGTTTACGTTTATTTGAATTCGAGAAAGTAAATTTTATTTCAAATTGTTCAGATTTATATTATTATTATTAAACTCATTTTAGAGACAGTGCTGGTAACCTTTTCTCTGATGACCAATAGATGAAAGATTGGTTTGGTTTGGTTTGGAGTGCTACGGTCTACTTTTTGTAACACGAGGGCTAATGAGACCGGGAGCTACAGCTTAACCCTCTAAGCGGTTCGCACGTACAATTCCGCCAAAGCGGTTGTCACGTACAATTTTCGATCTCCAAAAACGTTCCGCACCATAACCAATAGGCCATCGTTCGGCAATAGATGAAAGAAGAAAATGTCTTTATTGTACCACAACACAATTACATACAAGTCTTACTCGGGAACCAAATCCAAGGAACATAAATCTTTTCTCCCTTTTTGTGTAAAATACATTTTAAAGAAGTATAACAATGACTACAATAAGTTAGTTCTTTCAATGTCTTAAAACCATGCTTCTAGATGTTGCTCGCTATAATCAAAGCTATTTTGAAATTTATCAAAAGTAAAATAATTACTCATAGCTCTGTAAGAGTAATCTACATTTAATTACTTTAAATTATATAATAGTTAACTGATGTTTAGATTACATGGTGTCACAACCTACAATCGTTAAAAAAGTGAATTGATGAGTATCCAATTTCACCAAGCAAAATATCAGCCTCTGACCATCCCTGCCATAAACGTCTAGAAGATACTCTCATTACTTTGTTTCAATACTATACAAAGATTATTTTGATACAATGAATGTTGACATATCAATGGGCAAAATATTTACGTATGATGCTTTAAGGATTCTACTTAATAGAACAAATAGGTGCTAGGATCCAGTGTGGCTCCTGCAATCGAATGCATTACGGTTCGGGCCCCTCTGATTTGCAGCCTTAAACATCGATTACATTACATGTTTTATAGTTACAAAACTTCAAAAAGATATTTGAAATAATTTTGACTCTGACCATATGGAAAAAAAAATCAATCGATTTGATGATATATAGGGTTACTCTGAGAATAGTGGACAAAAAATCCTCTTGTATATCGAAAATGAAGCCATACATTGTAAAGCGATAATAAGCAATCTCTAAAGGACGACAGTCATGGAAACCGACTTGAATCTTAGCTAATCATTGCCTAGAATAGCGTTTTCTTGTACCACAATAAATGAGCCTTTGTATGATTTAACTAAAATAAAAAGCTGATATTTTTTTCTTTAATGCATCTAGCAATACAGATATTAATCTTTATGTCATACAAAGATAAAAAAAAATACAATATAATAATAATGTAATGAAATTACAACAAAATTATACAAGCATTATTCAGGAAGAATATAAAAGAAAAAAATGAAGACATTAAAAGGATAAAATAAGATCCAGTCTGCATATTGCTTTAAAGGTCTCTAACCCACCAGTATCGGGAAAAAATACTGATCAGAGAAAGCTCTGAGAAAATGAGGAGATATTCAGCATTCATTACAATACCACTGCAGGCAGGACTATCGACAATTTGGAATCCGTGAAGAGGTGTACAGAAGCCTTCATGCATTGTAGGTAGACGAATGGCAGCTACAGCGCTGCTTCAGGGATAGTCTGGGAGATAATAGATGTTACTTTTGCAGAATTTATCTTTTATTCTTTCTTTTAGTTCTGACAGTTGTTTGCCCATTGTTGTCATATTGATTTTTGACTATACAATAAGCTGATATTGTCAATCAGAGCCGGGGAGACAAATACAGTAGTATTAATTGGTGTTGTTGCATATGCCACTTGGTCTAAGCAAGCGTGATTGGGCCGGAGGCTACTCGTATTAAGGAAGGTGCGTCTTTGGATTTGACGAGCACCTCAAGGGTAAAAGTACGACTTGAGCTGAAGTAGGTCCTCGTAAATTTGAAGCAGGGACCAAGCAGAAGACCCATAACTTGGCCTGCCACTCCCAGAGGTGTTAATTGAGAACTTGGTGGCCATTGTGACCACGATCATATTTTACTTGCCCCAGTCACCTTTAACGAACACGGCGGATCTTATGCCGGCTCGAGCTCCGAACCCGCAACCCTCCTGTTACGAGAGCGTTGCGTTTGCCGACTGAGCTACCGCTGCTCAGTGTTAATTACATATAACCATGTAATAACACACAACCTTTCTAAAAGCGGAAAATTTTATTTATAAATTATGAAATTAAGAAAAAAATCAGGCGCTTCGGGAATTTTGATAATTTTATTTTATATATTCCTTTATTTCATCTATATCAGATGTCTTGATCTGTTTTGTATATGTTGATTTATTCCATTCTTACTTAACTAGCATATAGCCCATCATATGACGGGATCAGTAAAATTTTTAATTTTCCAAAATTGTAAAGTACTTTATGAGGCAGGTAAATAAATGAATTGTTTTATGACTGAGAATTACCTTGCAACAAAAAATAATCGATGACCCAATTTAAAATGATCACACATGTACTTAATCTATTATTGAACCCAAAGAGAAAAGAAAAATATAAGGCGATTTCACGTTGTAGGGCAAATTCTCAAATTATGACAATTCTGGCTTTTTTTCAAACGGAAGGGCAGTTTATTGTTTGTCTATTGGCTGTTAAACACGTGCAAATGAATGGGAAGAGCACTATAGTAGGTCGTGACGTTGCGACAAATTGCCTTATTTACGTAATATCTAAGTTCAATGATAAAACATATGAAAGTAAGGCATAATTTAAATAAATTAAAATAAGAAATGATTCAATGAGATGGTTAAAGGAATGACGTCATGATGCTAGAAAAATGTTATTGTTACCTATTTATTATGGGATAAATTGATGAATTTAATCGCCTGCTCTTAACCGGGGAAAATAGGAGTTGAAACAATGGCATTAAAAGCTCGAAAAGAGGGGAAGGGGTGGATTTCGAACGTTTTAAAGAAGGCAGTAATTTTTGCTGTGATATGAAGTATATTTGTACCAATTTATTTTAGAATCGGATCTATAGTTTAAGAGAAGATAAACATTACTCTCTTTGAATTTTGCTAACTATGGATGCCTCTATCCGTTTCAGGTCCAACCGCTTCTTAAAATCAAGGACAGACATACAGATAACTTAGGTTATTATTATATAGGGGATTACTATTGAAAATTTATTATGCTAGGTTTTTTAATGACGCTATTTCCATCATTAATTCACCCATTTTATTATTTTTGTTTTTAATTCACTCCCTCATTTATCTCCCTGAAACCATTCTATTTCCCTGTCAAAATTCCCCAAATATCCTAATGCCTTCCTTATTTTGGCTCATCATCATGTATTCTTTCATCTATATCCCCTTTATTCATCTCATTCTTCTGCGAAATTTCTCCCTCGCTCAAGCCGATTTATCATTTTACCAATTTCTCCCTTTCCGTTGCCGTAACCAAAATTTGTTTATATCGTACCAATTTCTATAAAGGATTTCTGAATTTTCTTAGTTTATCTTTTTCATACAATTAACATCTCTGAACTACGTTATTATACAAGAACTTTTATTAAAATCGAAATATTTTCCGTCCGTCCGAATGTCTGCTAATAATGTAAATTTTTCTTTTGTTGAAATAATAATAATTTTATCTTACCACAAGTTTTGTTCATTTACTCGGTGAAATATGCAGGAAAGTTTCATTTTACATTCCCCATTCTAGATACAACAATCCTTTTATTTGTTTACTGATGTTTATTTTCTGAAATATGCTGTAATTTATATTTAATGTATTTATTCTTTGTTACTTAATGTAATGTGACTAACAAGTTTTCCGTATTTCATTTTTAGAGGTAAATTTAATTAGTTGAATATTATTAGACATGATAAAACTCTTGTGCCAAAACTTAATAAGAAGCATAAGTGATGTCAATGCAATAAGGTTATACAGTAAATAAAAATTTTTTATGAACAAATCAAATAGCTGATTGCTTTTAATTTCTACTTTTATTCCCGTTGGCTTAATAAAGATAATTAAACAAAATTTAAAATAAAATCAAGCCATTATACATTCGTTTACTGATATTTCTATAATGAAACAACATGATTCACGGTGTGCGTTTTTCTTCCGTCTTATTCCATTCCGAAGTGGGCCCCGGCTTCAGCGTTTTCTTCCATTCTACTTCGCTAGGGTGTTCTAGTTGATCCCTTTTTGTGCTTTAACGTCCTCATCAGTATGATCAATCCACCTTAGTACTGGCCTACCTGTAAGTTGGGTACCAATCGGTTTGAACTTGAAGAATCTGGATGTTAAAGAGAAGGGGTCTATTCTGGAGATGTGGGTAACAAATTTTAGGAGGTTTACTTCAATTTACACTCAAGAGCCCAAACATTTTAACCACCTGTCAATAACGAGTTGGCTCACCTCTGGCGCACAACACAGCTTCAACCAACCTTGCCACGGATGCCACAAGTCCTTGATAGATGGCCGGAGACAGATTGTACCAGATGTTTAAGCAATCAGAGATATTGTGAATTGGTGGTCTTTGAACTCTGAGCTACCGTCCCATGACATCCCAAATGTGTTCTATCGGATTGAGATCCTGTGAGATAGGCGGCCAGGACATTAACTGGAATTCAGCATCATGTTCCTGGAACCACTCCAACATAATTTTATCCTTGTGACACGGGGCGTTGTGTTGTTGGAACATTTCCAGCTGGAAAAACAGAGGCTATATAAGGGTGCAACTGGTCCGCAATGATGCTCGGATAACCTGTAGCATTCAGGGTCTGCTTTACCACAATCACGGGTCCCAGAGACGCTCAAGAGAACGTCTCTCAAAGCATAATACCGCCACCACTGGCCTGTTTATGACCTACTGTACATTGAGGGAGCAACTGTTCGCCTGGAAGACGGCGTATCCCGACACGGCCATAGGCGTGATGAATGGCAAACCGTGATTCACCTGACCAGGCAACTCTCTCCCATTTATCCAGGGACCAGTCGCGATGTTCTCGGGCCTAGCTTAGGCGCAGTTGGCGATGACGCTTGGTCAGCAAAGGCACACGAGTGGGACGTTTGCTGCATAGCTTCATATCCAACAGTGTCCGCTGAACAGTGTGCTCCGATACTGTAGTTTCTATTAGTATTTACTATGAAAAAATAGAAGCGGGCAGTCTTGTTAAGAGATGACAACGGCAAATGATGACAATAACACATATTTTAAGAAAAAACGGCATTACACAACGCAAACAAAAATACATTTTCTTCTCATACGTTATTCAAAAACAACCATTATCGGTTCTCACAACTGCTGCCATTCCCTAACAGAGAAAACTTACCTCTCATGGAGTTTGAGCGTGACGCAACATTCTCCCCACCTTGAGTTTGGGAATGCGAACTCAAAACAGTAAATATAAAATTAATGATATAAATACAAATACAATACGAATATTTCTAAATACTGGTATATAAATTCAAATCAATATTTTAAAGTTCAAATTAGAAAGTTCAAAAGTTTGTTTGGAAAGTTTATAAATCCAGTCTTTTAACTGGTTTTATTTCTCGTCCTGAGCGAGTCACGGGAACAGTTTTAGTCGAGTCAGTGTTAAGATCAGGATGTTTATTTTCAATTTCCGGAACCTTCTGAGTTTCTGATACGGCTTGCTCGTCTTTTGGTTTCAATTCCAAAGGGTACAATCGTTGGACTGGTCTTAGTATGTTTCCCTTTTCAGTTCGTAATTTTACAAGTCTGATGATTCCATCTTTCCCTGGGAAGAGTTCCAATACTTTACCCAGCATCCAATGCAGCCGTTTAGTATCATCTGAGCCAATTAATACTATGTCACCTACCTTTAATTTATCTTCTCTTTTGGAAACTGAAGATCGAAGGAAACCCAGATACTCCCTTTTAAACCTTTGTTTTAAGTTTTCACGAACCTTCTGAATATATCTCCATCTCAAAACAACATTAGTCTTTTCGATTTGATCCAAATCGGGGACATCATTTGAAGGAATATTCTGAAGAAACATAGAGGGAGTCAAGGTTTTCAGCTCTTGCTCCTCGGATAGGTAAGTTAAAGGTCTGCTATTCATAATAGATTCGCTCTCGCAGACGAGAGTATGCAATTCCTCGTAAGACAAGCAGGAGCGTCCAAGATTTTTTCTTAAAAGATCTTTCAAAATTCCAATGAAACGTTCCCAGATGCCTCCCCACCATGGAGAGGCGGGTGGGTTAAACTTCCAACGAATTTCTTTGGTCTTTATTTCATCGTTCACTTCATTATCCCATGATTCTTTGGTTTTCCAATCGGTTTGAAGCAAAACCTTAGGTTGAATCATAACAGGAGCAAGGAAACCTATAGGATCAAATATTCGACTAACTAGTGAAAGTATTTTCCGCTTAGTTATCTTTTCTCTTTCATCAAATTTCAAAGATTCTGAATCTATTTCTAAAGTATCTAAATTTTTGTCCCAAATCAATCCTAATACTGGTGACATTGTGGTTTCAGAAGATCCAGGAATGACAGAACTTTCCCATCCTCTGGGATCAAACATTCCTTCTTTCATTACATTAGTCGCTGATTCGACGAATGTTTCTAGTTCAGCATAATTTTGTACACTAGTTACGCAATTATCGACATAAAAACTATCTTGTAATTTTTTAAGAAATTCTTCAGAGTAACGTTCTTTTATTGATTCTCTTGATAAATGGTAATTAATAACCGCCATTAATAGGAAAGGGCTGCTGGTGACACCAAAGACAACTCGAGCATGTCGGAAAGTTCGTATATTACCCTCGTCGTCATACCAAAGAAATCGTAGGAAGTCTCGATCATTCTCACATAAGGATATTTGTAGAAAAGCCCTCCTGATGTCTGAAATTACACCAATTGGCTTCAGTCTAAATCTCGTCAAAATAGAAGGAATTGTTTCGATTAAATTATTTCCAGTCTCCAAACAGTCGTTTAATGACGGATGGTTATGGATCTTAGCAGAGGCATCAAAAACCGGTCTTATCTTCATAGTAGACGTGGTGGATGTTTCTTTGATGACGGGTCGGTGTGGAAGGTAATGGGTTCCAAGTAACTCTTTCCCAGGAACTTCCTCAATAACTCCTTCTTCTAACCATTCTCTAAAGACTTCATGATACTTTTCTCTAAATCCGATTTTTTCCAACTTTCTGGTAGTAGATGCAAGTCTTTTCAAGCACAACTCGTAATTGTTTGTTAGAATCGCATGATCCACTTTCCAAGGCATATGAACCTCGTATCTTCCATCTTCATTTTGTCGAACTGTTTCTTGAAAGTGAAACATAACAGCCTTTTCTGTTTCTTCTCTTGAATTTTGCTCAATAGGTTCCCGTATACCAAGTAGTTCCAGGTCCCACAGTGAAGAAACAGGAACATCTGCTTGAGATAACATGGTTACGATATTCATAGTTGCATCGGTTTTCTGTGTATGTCGGGGTACCTTACCCATTAGAGTCCAACCTAATTTAGTTTCTAGTGCTACTAAGCCTGTCTTTAACTCTTCTCTTCGACCAGTAATTATTTTACCAGCAACGTCTGCTCCCAAAAGTATGTCAATGGGACCTGTGTTTTCTTCATTGTCGGTTAAGAATATATTTTTATTTTTTAATTCATGTATCCAAGAGCCATTTTTTATGCTCGAAATGTCATTACAAATGACATCATGATCTAAAGCATCTAATTTACAAGTATAGTTACCATCAAGTTTACTCAAAAAAATTTTATAACACTGGTGTTTATACATCTTTGTTTTCGTTCCGCCAAACAAGGAATGGCAAAATTCTTCTTCCCCCTGCAAATTAAAACCCAAATCTTCAGCCGTAGATCTCAAAATATATGATTTTTGTGATCCCGTATCGATAATAACTCTAGCTTTACATTCTTTCTTGATGCCATGTACATTTACAACAAGAGTTTGCAATATAACTTCATTCGTTGTTCGAGAATGTAAAGAATCAACTGTTTTTTCATTAATATGTTTGTCATTTATATCTTGTTTCGGTGAATCAGACTTATTATATACAATATTCGGACACATAAATTTCAAATGTCTTTTAGAACACAATTGACATGTTATTTGAGATCGACATCTAGAAGCAAGATGACTTTTAGCCAAGCATATCCTACACAACCCATTCCTTTTAATTATTGCAATCTTTTCTTCTAATGGAATAAAATATGCCTTTTTACAAAAGCGAGATTCATGATCCTTTAAACAAAACGCACATGTTTGTTTTAATTCTTGAGTAAGCAGTTCAGCAGACGATGGGAGCGGATGTTGGCTCTCTGCCAAGTTCTTGCGTTCGCGCTCATAGTGAAAAATGTCAGACCTAGTTAACTTTATTTTCTCTTCCGATTGCACTTCGCTTTTCAGAAACGAAACTATTGCATCTAGTGTTGATACACTCTGTTCAGACTCAATGTTTTTCCTTTGCCTTTCGAATGATCGCAATATATGGGTTGGTAATGAACTTTCGACTAACGGGTATAATATTACTCCGCATTGATCTGTAGTGACACCCATGGTACTTAGAGCCCGAAGTTGAGTAGAAAGTTTATTATACAATCCACTTAAAGAATCTTGTTTTTTTTATTTTATTTTATTTTTATTTTATTTTTTTTAGTAGCGTTATTTAAAACAAGTTTTAACAGCTCTCGAACATAAAAATCTATTAATAATTCTTTTCGGCCATATCTTTCAGTTAAGCTTTCTATCGCTAAAGGGTAGTTCTCATTAGTAATAGGAAAGGATTCAACGAGATCTCTAGCTTCTGATTTAATTTTTGTGGATTGAATTAAGTAATGAAATTTGTCACAATCGGTTAAATTTTTATTTTCGTGTATGTTTTTAAATTGATTCCAGAAGGTTAGCCAGTCTCTTAATTCACCGCCAAATTTGTACAATTCAACTTCAGGAAGTCGGGGGGAAATCGCTTTATACGGATTCTCGTACACAGTCAAATGAGAATTATCGCCAGATTTACTACTTTCATTATTACTTAGCTTACTTTTAATATTCTCTAACACTCGTTTAGACTTTATTTCAATTCTCAAAGCTTTTTCTCTATAATCTTCCACAATATTAAATTCAATTTTGAATTCGGTTTCATCTGTTAAAGCATCTAAATAATTATTATGTGTCAACTCTAATGAGTCCGCCTTTTGCTTAATCAAATGTAGACACATTTCAATTTCTTCTGCGTCAGCTTTTTCGTTACTCAACGCAGTCTCTAACTTAGTATATGCTTTCGTAAAGGAAGCGCGCTATGCCGTTTTATTCCGTTTAATAATTTCCATCTTTACTATCTTATTTAAATCAGTTCGTACATTCAATGATAAATGTCAGTGTTCAAAATATAACTATATCAATAACTTCAAAATGGAAATTCAAATTTCTTACCGTATCAAACTTCAGAACAAGAAGTGCCCACCCGGGGGCGCCAGAAATGTAGTTTCTATTAGTATTTACTATGAAAAAATAGATGCGGGCATTCTTGTTAAGAGATGACAACGGCAAATGATGACAATAACACATATATTTTAAGAAAAAACGGCATTACACAACGCAAAACAAAAATACATTTTCTTCTCATACGTTATTCAAAAACAACCATTTTCGGTTCTCACAACTGCTGCCATTCCCTAACAGAGAAACTTACCTCTCATGGAGTTTGAGCGTGACGCAACAGACTTGCAGTTCAGGGTGCCTTCTCGTTTTATTGGTGATATGTTTTCGTACCAATAATGGCAACATGTCATTTAAGATAGCAGCTATAGACAGTCATAAAAGCAATAAGAATGAAATAAAAAGCATAAACTATAAGTATTAAAATAGTAAACTATGCAGTATAGATAAAGTCCATACGCGGATTGTACCAAAAAATTAAACTTGTACAAGCATGATGAACAATTTTTAAAATTTTCTAAATCATACGGAAGTTTGAGAGAAACAATGGGTGCATGATTTATAAAAGCAATGAAAATGTAAAAACTATGAGTATTCAAATAGTTAAATCCGTATACAAAATATTTTATACACAGTCGGAAAAACCCCGGATTTGCTAGAAAATTCGTATGTTTGGGGATGATAAATGTAGATTAAAGG
Source organism: Pardosa pseudoannulata (assembly GCA_032207245.1). Taxonomy (NCBI): domain Eukaryota; kingdom Metazoa; phylum Arthropoda; class Arachnida; order Araneae; family Lycosidae; genus Pardosa; species Pardosa pseudoannulata. Next base: position 35,279,860 of record CM063498.1, read on the forward strand.
ATCAAAATCCGGGGTTACTCTAAACTGCAGTAAAACCGCAGTTTTTTTACACAGACTTATTTTATAAATGATAGAGTTTGCATTATAAAGTTTTCAGGAAAGGGCTTATGTCTAAAAAGAACCGTATGAAAAGAAGGTGCGTAGTTCCTTAACATGCCGAAATATATTACCACACTTTTATACTGCTGCATTACAAATGTTTATATTTAAAATTTGAATGCAGTATTCATATACGAAGCTGTGCTTTAATTTGAAATGCAAAATACTTTCGTATTGAATCAGTTGTTAGTGGCTGCTAATTTACAATTTCACATAATCCCAAGCTGCCATCCTGAAGTGTACAAAATTTATGCGTTAATAGTTTTTTACCAGTTGAAATGCCTCGAGAAAAGTCAACACACAACTGCTTAAATACAAAAAATGCTTTCAAATTTCTGTATTTAATCAATTGCACTTTGATAATAATACTTTTTCAATAATACTGTTTTACCAGCGATAAAGGTAAATTTAAATACGATATGTTGCTCAGGATTGAATAAAAAGATCTGATATAGACATCATTTGACTTCCTTGTACGCATATTAAATTGTACACATCTTTTGAGTGCTGTAATACTAGACTCAAGACTCGAGTTGGTGTTACATGCACACTTGTTTTTTTTTTTTTTTTTTTTTTTTTTTTCCGGCGGCAGAAGACGGACATCCCAAGAGAGGGTGGGCAAGCCCTGTTCTAGGGAGGTGAAAGTTCAACAGGAGGGGGCGAGGGATGCCACCCCGGGCCGCGCCAGCTACGGATAAGGACATTTTTCCCAGGGAGGCGAAAGCTTGACCAAGAGGGGGGGATTCCACCCCTGCCTTCTCGAGGAGGAGAGGTGAGATTCCCGCTCGGAACGACGGAGAACTGACATTCTTCTGGAAAGAGCAGAGACCGAGAGAGGTGCTTTCCGCTCGGCACAATTTTTTTTTTCGGTCTTATTTCAGCCATGTTTATGAGTAAGATGTTCAGTGTACATATGTTTTAACAGAATTTGTAAAATAATAAATGTTTAGTCAAGGATTTTGTCGCTGCAGTACTTAATTGTCGGCAATATAGGTTTGCATCGAATCCAGTAACAATCGACCTAATCAGTATATCAGTAACCTGATCCAGTAACAATAGGCGAGCAGGTACAGAAACGAGGCGTGCGGTCATCGGAAAGGACAGCCGTGGACGAGCGAGAAGCCTTTCCTTTTTACAAGTGCTCTTCATTAAATCTTATTTTATTTGAATGCGAGATTCGATTCACCAATTCTTTAATAAAATGGATAGTTACACTATTGATAAAATATTTGTAACATGCAAAATTTATAAAATATGGCTGATACTATACAGTTGACACACGTCACTGGGTACTTCTGCGTCATAATCCCGCCAGAAATCGCCAGAGATGGGAATATGGTATCAAAAATTTCCCTCTCTGACATCATTATGCTGCATAAGTTAGACATATGTCGACCGTAATATGATAGCACCCTATTTATTCAACAATAAGGCAATTTGTCGCAACGTCACGATTTACTATAATGCCCTTCCCACTCATTTTCATGTTTACAACAGCCAATAGACAAACAATAAACTGCCCTTCCGTTTGAAACTGAAGCCAGAATTGTCATAATTTGAGAATTCGCCCTAATGCGTGAAATCGCCTTATGAGTTGAGTTCCAGTACTGCCATCTAGCGATGACCGGCAGCTTTTTGATATTTGTTTTATAGCGAGTAGATTGCAATAAAATATGGGAATTTACAACTAGATGTTATACAATCTTAAACACGAAATTTCATCATTCTAGGGTAAACGGTCTTGAATTATGCCCGAAAATGTTAATATTACATTATATTAACGTTTAAATTAAATGATTGTAATTTGGAATAAAAAATGGATATGTACAGTTAGATTTTACAAGAGTTTTCTATACATACTTTCAACATTTCACATCTAATTAATTATCTGTTATGGGAGATACAATCGTTATGACGAAATTAGTGAAAATGCGTTCAAAAATTTCCGAAATGGGTATCGATATGAAATCCGTAAGCTGAAAAATTTAGCGATTACATTACTTTTCCACTGTACGCCTAGAGAAGGCCGAATGGGTAGTTTTTTGCTCTTCGGTATCAAAGTTCGTGGGCTTGAATCCTCTTGATGGCAGGGATGTCCGTAGACGTGCAGAATCGGCTTTAAGCAGTAGGTCTCTTTCTCAATAGTCACCGTGAAACTAACAGTAAACCGTAGAGTTCCAAACGAAACGAAACTTTTTTACCTTACAAAGAAATCGTGACGTGTTGTGTAATAAAAAGAAAGTGTGTGCAACAGCCGTTTTCTGTTTTTATCCCTAATTCAATTTCTACAGATTCTTCATGCAAGTCCCCTGAATTAACAAGAGGTAAGCAGTTACCTCATTTGATTCTTAATTACTGTTAAACATTTACCACTATTATTTAACTTCAAGATAATTCTTAAAACCTAAAGTTCAAGATTTGATTTGGGATTATTCAAATTCGAAATTCATTAACTATTCAATCCACTTGGTTTATCCAAGTGGCATGAGAAACAACAACAATAAATAATCATTCGCATATTTAAAATATGGCTATTTTTGTTCAAAGATTGCTTAGTATGTTTTATGTTAGCTTATTGTGTATAATAAACTAAAGAAATTTATAGCTTATTCCTTAATTTTATTATATAAAATAAGGTAACAGGAATTATACATTTATAAAGTTGTTTTTATAAATTAAAGCATGCTATTATATCATTAAAGCATACTTTTTATCTTATAGTGATACAATCTATATAAATAAAAATGTAAATGTTCGTTCATACCCAAAAATCTCTGAAAATATTGCATCGATTGGCTTGAAATTTTGGCATAACGTAGTAATAGAGTCCGTGTATGTTTTTATCCACACCGTTTATATATAAAACTAGCATATATCCCGTCATATGACGAGATTAGTAAAATTTTTAACTTTCCAGAATTGTAAAGTAGTCTATGAGGCAGGTACAAATATGGCTTGTTTTTTAGAAGAGAATTATCTGGTACACGCTCAATAATTTATCTTCATATTCCTCTAAAGTCTCCCGATACTGGGAATGCAGTTTAGAATAACGTTGAATTCATTTAGTCAAACCGTGTGGTTATGTATAATAATCAAATACACCAATCAACAAACTTCTTAATTTTCAAAGATATATAACTTAAACGGTAGATATTTATTATTCCGTAAAATAGACTCCTAAACTTTTATGAAAATAATTTGTTGTTAATACCGGTGATAAAATTTTCATTGCAACAAAAAATAATCGATGATTAAATTTAAAATTATCACGTATGTACCTAATCTAAGGCGATTTCACGCAATAGGGCAAATTCTCTAATTATGACAATTCTGGCTTTAGTTTCAAACGGAAGGGCAATTTATTGTTTGTCTATTGGCTGTTGTAAACCTGAAAATGAATGGGAAGGGCATTATAGTAGTTCGTGACGTTGCGACAAATTGCCTTATTATTTAAGGCAAATATAAAAGAAAATTATTTACGTAATATCTAAGTTCAGTGATAAAACGTATGAAAATAATATAGACGATATTTAAGTAATTTAAAATAAGAAACGAATAAATGAGATGGTTAAAAGATGACGTCATAATGCTAGAAATTTTTTTTTTAAATCTTTATTATGCAATTAATTGATAAATTTAATCACCTGACCTTAACCGGGGAAAATAGGGCTTGAAGTAATGACATTAAATGCTTGAAAAGTGGAGTAAGGGGAGTAAGTAATTCAAACGTTTTAAAGACGTTTGAATTTTTCTAACCCTAACTCATCAAGAATTCAATATGGATGTGCTTATCCATTCCAGGTCCAACCGCTTCATAAATTCGATGACAGACGGACAGATAACTTAGGCTGTTATAATATAGGGGATTTAAAATCTCTGTGTGTGTCTCCCAGCAGTTTGATTAGCTGCAGAGTATTTGGCTCTGGGGTAAAGTTCGTAGCACCGAGGAATGAAAGCAGTGGTTCGAATCCCTACCAGTTTCAGTATTATTAAATTAAACATATTGAAGACATGCAATTTTTTATTTCATTTACGTTTAACTACACTGAGCCATAGCAACGCTTGACCGGTCACAGCTAGTTTTATATATAATAAAATTATATCACTTTAAGATAAAAAATAATTTAGGTATTTGTTTCATATTACACTGCCGACGAAATATTTTATAAATGAAAGGACAACAAACGGAGAAAGAAATCTTTAGAACGTGACTCTGATAATAATAATATCCAACAATTTAATAACCACTTTAAAGGAATATAAATAGCACTTTATTTGCCTAAATTATCCTAAAACTAAAATAAGCTTTTCTTCTTAAAAGAAATAACACATTCAAAGTGCTCCTGTCCTCCATTTTGATTCGAACTATTTTAAAACAAACAAAACTGCGAGTATAATAATAATTATTTCATTTTCACAGCAGAAGTGTTTTTTTATTTTTAGAAAAGTCTAGACTGAAGATAGAAAACAGACTTTTAAATTAAGACAGGGTAGCTGTAACTTAAACGGTCAATCGATATATTTTCTTGATGAATTAAGATATTTAAGCCCGGGAGCACATAAATGAAGGGAGGAACAAATCAATACGCAGTTTTAAGAATGAATAAAAGTAATTACTAGAATACTTATAGAATGCGTGTACTACTTTTTATATTTAACTAGTCAGAACACTTGTCGTATCCTGAGTATACACACACATACACACACACTGCAATATTATTATAAATACTTTGGAAGGGTTTTATAATACTATCGCACATATACTTTTGTAATGGACTGTCCCCAAACATTTTGTTTCGAGATGTAGAGATTTAAAAATGTTAAGACGGGCTAAAGAAAAAATTCCCGTTGTTTCTGTAACGTACAATTTTTTTTCTATGCAATGAACAAAATTATTTTTTTACAGGAATAGTTATTTACCTTTAAATAAATTTCTTTTTAACCCCTTAATGAACAGTTTAAAAAAGGCCAGCCAAAAAAAATCAATTTTTTAATGTAAAAAACACAATTTAGAACGTTGTCTTGCCAAGAAAATTACAAAAATACAAAAATAATCAAAATTTTTATTGCAATTTTGGATTTTGATAACATTGTAGAAAATAGTCGAATATTGTAATATTACACGCACATCGACTTTTTTTTTATCTTTCTTTTCGAATTCCCATTTCAGAATAAACATTATTATCAGCAAAAATTCTTATTTAACAATGCTAGTATTTATAAAATTAATCAAAATTTTCTTTTGTGTGATATATTTCGAAACAAGGTGCACAAAGAAGAGATAAGTAAGTGATAAGTAGAAAAAAAATATATTTTATACTTGAATAAGTAAGTGTTATAGCTTACAATCCCATGTAAAGGATAAATATCAATAAAACAATTTTTTTTTTGCTTTCACATTGTTATTTTCAATTCTCGATTGCATTCGAGTGTGAAATATTAAACAACATAAAGTACAACGTCGCTCGAATTATCTCGAGTGTGAGCAGATTGGCCAGTTTAGAGCGCTCCAGTTAACTCGAGCTTGCACGTTAAGGGGTTAAAAACTGGGAAGACGAAAACAAAAGAAATAATCGAATTTAATAAAATCACTTTAATATTCCCATTTCAGAATAAACATTACTATCAGTAAAAATACTTATTTATACTTTTAAAACGTAAATAATAACAACACTAGTATTAATAAAATAAATCAAAATTTTCTTTTGTGTGATATATTTCGAAACAAGGTGCAGCACATAGCCCAACACTGCAACTATTACACATGTAACGACTCTCCTTTCTTTTCCCTTTTCCTTTGCTATCTATTTTAGCACAACACACAGCGTAATATCTACAAAAGTACAACGCCGATCGAGTTAACTCGAGCGTGCATGTTAAGGGATCAAATAAGAGTTTTTCTTAAAAATATTTCTATTATACTTTTATTTTTTAGTCTTTTTTAAACAATTGTTATATTTCAAAGTCGAGTTAAAATACAAAAACAAAGCTAGATTCAAGTATAGTAATACGATCTTACAAGCGGTTCGATATCTTGAAAGATTGAAAAATCCTATATAAAGGGGATTTGTAAAGGTAAAGAAAATTCACCATCTTAGATTTAAAACCATATTAGATGTACTCCATTGCCTTCTCACGAGATTTAAACTTGTGCAAAATTTCAAACGTTAGATTAACTAAAATTAGTTAACATTTTTAATGAAAGATTTCGTACAAACAGCAAGTTAATAGAATATTAAGAAAGAATCGACCTTCTAAATTTTAAACCCAAGAGGTTCTTGAGGTTTGTCAGAGAGCAAAGCAGAGAAGCAACATTTACAGGCAAAGTAGACACCAGCTTTCTTTGTGTAAAACCAAATAAAATAGATGAGGTTATTAAATAGATTTAAAGAAATATTTTATGTATTAAATTTAATTGTTAGACATATACCTATTCAAAGATCTATGCAAATGATAATTATTTGAATATTTTATAGCCAGATTTATTTTAGACAGATACCATCATAAGTTAACTAAAAACTTTTAAAATAATTCCTTTATAAATGCGGTGATGGGTAAAATTACAGGTAAATAATTACAGGATTTAGGAGGCCAGATTTATTTTAGACAGATACCATCATAAGTTAACTAAAAACTTTTAAAATAATTCCTTTATAAATGCGATGATGGGGAAAAATTACAGGTAAATAATTACAGGAATTGCAGAAAAATACAATCGGCTTTGTAACATGCATCATCTGTAAAGGTACAGCAGATTATATTTATTGTATAAATGTTTCCTGAGTTGATAATAGAAGAAAATTCACATGCTTCTGAAATACGTAAAAAAAAAACCCGCACAATCCCCTAGGGTTACTCAAAGATTAAGATCCCCACTTGTATCCCGATTTACAATGTATATTAGCAGTCTTACTTCACTTTTTTCATAAAAATATTTCATAATACATCGCATGATAAACTCTTACCAAAGTTCTCACAGAGGCTCAAATATATATGTATATATTTATATATAAAATTCTTCTGTCCGTGTGCTTGTAATAGAACTCCTCTTAAACGGCTGGACTGATTTTGATGAAATTTTGCGTATGTAATTAAGTTGATTCGAGGATGGTTTACATTCACAATTTGAACCGATAGAAAATGTTTTTTTATTAAAAATTCAGAATAACTCACTTATTGAGATTATTATAATGCCGCTTGAAAACCCTTCGCTGCCAACGTATATGTGACGCAGTGGTCAGCGCAACCGACTTCAGTACGCGATGTCTCTGGATCGAATCTCCGTACAGGCGATGAGGGAATTTTAATTTAATTACGTTTGTGATGACTGTAAGCGTGATAGTGTCACGTATTTTTAAAATAATTCTTTTCCTTACTTTTCCATCAAAAGGATCCAATTTATAATTTATTTAAAAATATTTTACAATTTTTGGATTATAGCGTTAGAACAAGACATCTGTCGGGTCATTTAGTATATAACATTCTATAACGTATATTTTAATGTTGTCAAATAAAACACCTTGGTTTGTTCATTCATACACAAAATACTAGTCAAAAGTACGTGTCTTAATCTAACCTTTGGCCAGGCCGACTTCTCAACTCCATAAAATAGTCAGCTTCTAATTGGGTAAGAGAAATTTATCCCAACGAATTTAATAATACAAGTTCTTACTTAAGCGGCTCATTTTAACTTGTTTGTTGCTTGAGAAGTCGATCTGCGTAATGAGGGGTGCAAAACAACTTCGCTTTATGAGGTTCTGCTCGTGCCTGGTTCTGGGTTAGCCTAAGTTTTAGTAAGGTCAAATGTATTCATTTTTGTAATCGTTTTCAATGTTTTTCTTTTACTAGTAGTAATATTGTTTAACAGTTTAAGTTACCAGTTTAAAGGATTCTATACCATGTTTATTTGCCTTAAACCTTTTCTTTGTATGTTTTAAGTAAATTAAACGTTAGTTTTATTTTTAAAAGTTTGTTTATGTTCATTTACATTTAAAACACATTGCTGATACTCTGCAACGATAACTTTTACAATTCCATTTTTTTTACAATTTAAGACTGTTTCAGAAGTCTGTTTAATTTTTAGTTTGACTAAATTAGATTGACTATCAATTAATTCATTTCATTATTAAAATACGTTACAAAAATTCCTTGGAAATTCTAATCAAATTAACAAGGACCTACTTCAGTTTGCAATAATTAATGAAACGTAAAGCAATAATAATAATTTTACTGTTTAGTCTTATCGACTTCCCTCTGTGACTGCTAATATAATGCCTTGTTCCGTCCGTCGCACGGCGATCTGCATTTCCTCATGGAGAGGTTGTATGCTTACATCGTGATCAGGTGCCGAGAACGTACATAACACGAGCCCTTCAGAGTTTAACAATAATTAATGAGGTTTACGTTTCATTACGTTCCTATTAATCCCATGTTGTAGTTAGCGTGGAATGTGAACATTACTTGAAATGCAAAAGACCCCGTTTTCGGAAGATTATAATTGAGTTAATGCACCTGTTCGGGATAAACAGTTTAAGATTTTCACTTAATTATTTAGGGGGCATTTTGTATGAGAGATTTTCATTAAAACTAAACCTTACATCGGAATTCCATTGTGTTTATTAAACTGATGGTATGTCCTGCGAGATAGTGGTTTTCCGATTGATAAAGAGAATATTTGTTTAATTTAAAGTACAGCTGTACCTTAGCGAATTGATTCTGTATGTATTAAGAGTGGACCACGATTACCTTATGCTAAAATGTCGGAGTTGTACATGTAGGGAATTCCCACTCACGAATCTGTAATGAGCGGGATAAATACTACATGGTTAGGTATGTATGGTTGACATCGCCAATCACAGAAACTTCGGTATATCACGTATTTGACTTTCAAGGATTTTAAACCTTAATATTGGGTGTGTTAGAACCAAATTTGAATAATAAGATGTGTGAACTTAAAATTCTGAAATAAGCTATACCATTCGTTTATCTAGACCTTAAAAAGAGTATGGTTTAATTTTCATACTTTTCTCTTTTTATAATTATACATCGTTAAGAATACGTTTATATTTGAAATTTGATATTTTGTGTTTGATATTTGAAAAAGGACCATCGTTAAAAATTAAGAGTATTTAGTAACAAATCATTTCGACAAATAATGTTATAAATAATTATTGATTAGTTAAGGAGATTTATTCCTATACTTCTTAGTGGATTTTCATGTTTGCAATATTTTTAAGCAACGAGTAGAAATTTCACAAAAATGGCTGAATTTCCAAACTTATTTGACTGATTTTCAAGGAAATTATTATTATAAATCTTTACACTCTTCGCCTTAAGAATATATTTGAAATAATATCTTTTAAGTTTGAAATAATATTAGAATTTTTACATCATTTAGGCTTTTGATAATTATTAATAATTTTAGTTAAAAACTGCTTTTAAATTATTTTCAGTTCTATGTTAATTTTAATCAATTTACTTTAAAATGAAAATTTTACTCCGTTTGTAAAATTTTTATGTCATTTTCAATTTTTTAAAAAATGCATTAAGTTCGAAATTTTTATTTTAAATAAAGATTTTGAACAAAACATTGAAACTGTTAGTGTTTAAAGTATATAAAGAAATTAACCATAAAAATCTTCTCATTAAATGAAATCTTTCTGTCTGTACTCATATACACGCGCACACATGCATATGAAATGATGTTCACACCGAAACAAAATTTGTAAGGGAAAACCACCTTTGAATTGCTCCTATTATTTTCCTCTACCCGGCATACTCGGTTGCCCGAAGAGTTTCGTTAAAGTTCTGTTATGATTAAATACATTATTAGTCGTGGCCAAAGGCAATTTTTATTTCATCTCATCAAAATTAGGAAAAAATCCAGGTGCGAAAAGTTTGTATTATTAAAAGATGACAAAATGTTTATTTAAAAGGTTACTTTGATTTTAGATATATACATTTCTTTTTGTAGTTATACTTTGTTTTTAATGGTTAACAGGAAACTTAAATTGCTGGTGATATCTACATCTCTAATCAAATCGTATTTGGTTCGTTTAAGATTTGATGCAATTTGTCTAATGCCTACTTTTCATCTTCTTCTGAATTATCTACACAGGAATGTAACCACTCTGATTAATTTATTAAGAGACCGGTAGGAGTTCATAAACATCTCGTTACGGCGGAGTTCTTCGGATTGATTTACTATTTCTCTGTGTTAATCACACCATCCAGTTAGACGTAAATAGAATTAAACATCAGGGAATTTGTCTAGTAAGACTACTTTAACTCATTTTGATTTGCAGTTGTGGAGCAATTGGTTAACAGAATACATTTTTCGGGTTTGTTGAAAAGTGTTCCAGTAAAGTAATGCTACCTAAATTTGTATTACAAATGGATTCTGGTGTTAATTTTAGGTGTGTGATCAATATACTTTAAATTGAATATCAATATCAGATTGGAAGTTGAAGATTTTCAGAATATTATAATTCAATCATCATTAACTATACACGAAGTAAAAAAATTAAGCTATGGAAGACATATTCCTATTTCTATTTATAATAAATCATTTTCAAAGTATAACAAGAACAATTTTTTTGTAAATTACAGTTTCGTTATTAATTTCTAAAACAAATTTTATAGTATAATCGTGCACAATTACGCAGAAAATATTTACATTGGACAGGAATGAATAATTTCTAGAAGTCATTTCATTAAAAAAAATTACAGTAAGTTATTTTTGATGTTGGCAAAGAACTCTATTCTTTGTATATACGTATTGACTTTTGCATGATTAACCCCTTAACGTGCACTCTCGAGCTAACTCGAGCACGCTAAACCGGCCAAACTGTGCATACTCGAGATAATTCGAGCGGCGTTGTACTTTATGTTGCTATAATTTTTCACACGCGAATGCAATCGAGAATCGAAAATAAGAATGGGAAAGCAAATTGTGTAATATTATAATATTGGACTATTTTCTGCAATGTTATTAAAATTCAAAATTGCAATAAAAATTTTGATTATTTATAAATTTTTTAATTTTTTAGGCAAGACAACGTCCTAAATTGTGTTTTTTACATTAGAAAAATTGGATTTTTTTGGCTGGTCTTTAAAAAAAAAACCTGTGCATTAAGGGATTAAAAAACGTCTTTAGATATTTACTCATATGGGACAACTTCGATTCTACACATGAATATAATGAATACATTATGATGTAAAATTAAAAAAATATCTATATAAATGGTTAGAGATTTAAAATTATTAAATTGCACCACGCTATTACAATATAAATATTATTAATAGATACTGTATAATTTTCGACAGGAACGCTATATTCCAGAACAAAATCTTATACCATAAATTGGTCTTCACAAATTACAAAGATGGTTTTTATAGTTATTGAAAAAATTGTTTTAATTATGATACAAATTAAATTAAGAAATTTTATTTATACCAAACTATTTTTACCTATAATAAAGGAAAAATTTGTAAATTTATTTATCGTTTCCATTTCAATTTAAAAAATTATGCATAATGTATACCGCAGCTAAACTGTAAGTAAAATTATTTACAATGGATGAAAAGGAATTTTTTTTTATATTTACTTCTATAAATTTACAAGAACTCGTTTTTGGTGTAACAGGCTGAATAGCATTTTAATGTATTTATGTTTACTTATAAACTTCTTAATTTGCATTATTAATGAACTCTTGATTCCTTTGTATATACACATTTATTCACTACTATTGAGCTTTTAACTGAGCAAGAGATATTTTGCAGCCCTTCTTTACAAATTTACTCACATGTGGTAAATTGGATTAAACGCATATAATGAATAGATATAATTTATAAATAAAAAGATTTATGCCCATTTAAATTACCCCCGATTAAAAATTCTAATTTCATCCCGCCGTAATAATATAAACTTTCTTAGAAGGTAACAAAGTTTGTATTCTTCAACAAAAGCCTAGGTTATCAGCAACTCGTTTTCAGAAATTTCAAAGACTGATTTCACAGTTGCTTCAAAAGATGGTTCTTTTAGCATGATGCTAATTAAATTAAGAAATCATTGTGCTACGTAACTCAATATATTTAGTTGAAATTAATATTTAAAAATAAGGCAGTAAATCAAAGTCTTACAGTAAAGGCAGACGTGCTGTAGTTCAAACTTTAAATCCCACTAAACTTTTAGCTAACTAATTATGTATATTATCTCATGAAATTTTGCTCTAAAAATTACGTTTCTTTTCAAAGAGTTCTTTTAAAGTAAGGCAATTATGAGAAAATTAATGCCCATATGCGTGATTTCCAGATTTAAAGCGGTAACTTCAAAAGAGCTTTTAAGAATTAACAGTAAAGTTCGTAATAAACCTTGTTTTCATTACAGAATGTTAGCGAGTTCGTTGAAGTTACGGAATAATATCATTAGAAATTTTTATCACAAGAACAAAAGGATCTTGTTACACATTTAGTATTCTTTAAAAAATTTGTTTGAACTCCAAGGAGTAGGGAATTAATTAAAAGTTTTAAGTGTAACAGAAATTGCTCAAACAAAATTTCGGATTTCAAAGCTTTACCCCTCATTATTTTCTAAAGTATAATTTTCGGACAAAGCAGAAATATATGATGTCGGTGTTTAGCGACTGTAGACAAGCCACAAAGAAATTTGCAGTTAGTAAAATGAGTAAAAGGTGACAGTGGACTTTGATATGGGGGAAAAATGTGTATATAAATGAGTAACAGGTAAAAATATTCTTCATATTAGGGCAACACATGGAGTTAAAGCCCTTATTTTTTACTTGTTAGGGCTGTTTTGACAATGCAACTTTATTGCAGTCAGGCAGAGAAACGAACAGATTCTAATATCAGATTTTAGATAAAATTAATAAATTTAATCTAAAATCTGTTATTTTCATATTAAAGACGGGGAACTGACCGATGCGTTTCACGCAGGCAAAAGATAAAAGTGCATCTGTTTGATATGTGAAAATGCCGTATTGAGAAATCACTTGGATAATTTCACTTGAGATCTTTATAAAAATGGGATGAATGGGGGAATTGACAGATGGGTTAGAAAAGGGAAAATAATTAGACGTAGTAATTATTAATTTTTAGTTTTGAGAAGTGTAGAAAAAATGAAATATGGATGATTTACATCCTTGAAGTTAATTTGAGTGGCTGGGAAAATTAAGATTTAGAAATATAGAACGTGAATTGGGATAATTTTAAACAGTTATAAGGACAATAATTTTTGATATGCAATAATTTATTATATATATATATATATATATATATGTATATATATATATATGTATGTATATATATATGTGTATATATATATATGTATATATATATATGTATATATATATATGTATGTATATATATATATATATATATATATATAGATAGATAGATAGATAGATAGATAGATAGATAGATAGATAGATAGGTAGATAGATAGAGATAGAGATAGAGAGATAGAGAGAGAGAGAGATACAGGGTGATTTTATGATCAGGATACAATTTTTAATGGATAGCACAACAGACTGAAATTACATTCTTTGTATGTGTAACAAAGAGTTACACTTCTACAACGCCAGCACGAAACTGAGCTAGAGGCGAAAGTGATGTGAGTGACCCTTCTTCGACCCCATTTGTCAAGAGGGGTTGCTAACCGTGAAGTCGCCATCTTCGGCCCAGGCAACGTTGTCCCACGAACTGTTTCTTCGAGAGATCTGCGGCCCCCCCAGAGAGAGAGCAAGGAAGAAGGAGTGTGGAGCTTAAGATCTGCGATCGAGTATGGCTTCTTTGGCATGATGGCCAAATTAGCATTGTTATTGCTTATTCTCACCTTTATTTATATTAAAAAAAAAATCAGCAGGCGGAATTAGTTCTCATTCAAATTTGTAATTTCTCATGGGACTCCACTTATACGTGAGGCTGGCCTAGGCGCTCAGTCGGTCTTCATCTCAACAGTATGCGAATGTATGATCTGAAGTAACGCTTTGATTTGATTTGGTTTGGAGTGCTACTGTCTATTGTTTTGCACACGAGGGCTAATGAGACTGGGACTTACTGCTTAAAGCCGATTCCGAACTGCTACGAACATCCATGCCGTAGTGGGATTCGAACCCACGAACTCCGGTACTGACGGTCAGTCCCCTAACTAATCGGCCAGCGTCCGGCAAAGTAACGCCTTGAAGTAAACACATAAAAAAATAGGTCAGATCAATAGAACAAATTAAATGATTATATAAAAATCAAACAATAATTATACCTGCAATATCTTTGGTTTTTTTAGTTTATAATATATTTAAAATACAATTAAGTCCACTCTAGCTTGATAATCAATTTTAAAATGAAATTCTGGGATACGCAAAAAGACCGAGGAAATGAGAGACTAGTTTCTATATACACTACTCTTAAATAAGCCTCTCGAAATTAATTTCCTTCAAAATTAATCTCGGGAATCTTCGAAAGATCAATGAAGTCGCGTGGGAAATTTCCGTGTCGAAGCCAGCTGCGATAACAAAGTGATCTTAAAAACCTGCACAGTCCTCTTCAAATTATACTTTAGCGATTGAAGGAACGCCAGAGACTCCCTATTGTAGGCCAGACCTAAAGGATCTCTTGTCTACGACAAGATTAGCGAGTACTGTTGTGATGAATATTCATTAATGTTTGAAAAGAGATAATTTGAAAATAAACTCTGCGGCTTCAATTAAACTTTCCAAAGCTTTTAGGGGGAATTTGTATGGAGAATCGTACAAAATTATATCGCTCACAAAGACGTTATTGGTAAAGCATATATTGATTATACGGTATAGATCTGTGATCTTTTGAATCTATACATAAATAATGAATTCACGTAAGAGTGTCTTGAAAGGGTACAAAATACAGCGTAACTCACCTGTAATTGTACATCAGTTGTGAAGTAGAATCTTACTAATCTGGTACCTGGATTCGACCAGCTTTTACAAAAAGTACTAGCAAATTCTCTTCTCTTGACACGAGAACACCCGGAATATTTATCACTTGCCATTGCCAAGAATGTGTGTGTACATACACATGAATGTATATATTTATATTGTTACGAATTTGTTTATTGAACCGTAAATTTAACATGGGACTTTATGGGTATGGCGAGATACCGTCTCGTTGGAGACAGCTTTGGTAGCCTATTTTTTTATCGCCAAGTTCATCACAAAATATCGCCAAGTGTCGCCAAATTTTTCCAAGTGGGGCGTCACGTGACAACTTCCGGTTCCGGTTTCTATAATATTCCAACAGTTTCTTCGGGCCTATATAAGGCAAGCTGAGTCCCAAGTAGAGTCGACCAGTATTGTGCCTGCCCTGCTATGACTCGCGAACCTGAGTTTCATGGTTTTGTCCCCCGCGTTGTCACGTTTTCCAAATTCTCATATAATTTTTAATTATTTACAATCTTCTTTACTTTTATTTTTCTTAAGCTTATTTCCACATTTTTAAATATAATTTTTTATTTTTTAACGTTAACTTCAGAGTTTTTAAATGCTAACTTTGTCTTCTTCACGAATTCTGAACGGATGTCATTGGCTGCAAAAATATGTGTTTTGTTTCTATCCCTAAACTTTCTACTCTTTATTTTTGTGTCTTGAACTCATAAATCCACCTCCCTATCCCCTCTTTCCCTTTTTAGCTGTTTTATTTTTCTGCTCGTTGTTGTTTTATGCTTACTGTTAGAAATCTCTGGATTAGAGGACTTTTTTAAAATTCATTATTAATATGATATTTAAATACTTAGGTTTCTTACGCATAAAATTGACACATTCTGGTCAGATTTCAATGTTATGTTATTCTCACTTGCTTGATAATAAAATGCAATTTTATCGTAGATTTGCTATTATTACTCTTTGAATTTCACATCTGTTATATTAAGTTTTCATCTGCAATAACTAATAAGTTCATTTACCACATACTGTTGCTTTTGAAAGCAAATTACTCAGTGTATCAAATTTTGATTTAAGATTGTTTAGTAAATTTAAAGAGGTAAAGTTACTAAAGAAAAAAATGATCTGGTAAATGTGTTAATAGTTAAAATTAAATAGATTTAAAAAAAGAAATGAAAAGGACAAAATTAATTATATAAAATTAGAAAAGAGAAATTAAATTTTTTTTAATATATTATTGTTTTAAACAAAAATCATTTTATTTATTAGAAGAGATGACTGAATTTTAGCAGATTTAAAAGAGTTATAGAAAAAATTTTTTTATTTTAAAATGGAATATTAAAAAACAGCAACAACAACAACAAAAAAAAAAAACACCGGGAATCGAACCCGAGGGGGAAAATGCTAACACTACCCCAAAACGACTCATACGGTGGGTGTTAAATTAACGTTTTCACAAAAAAAGGGGCTGAGCCAAAGCTTCACTAGCATACCACTGGTGAAAAGAATATAAGAAATTGGTGCCTAGTATTAGCATCCAATGTTTTTAAAATGTGTGCAATGAAACAGCTTTAAAATTTACTTTTCTAACAAAAATTGTTGTACTAAGTCTATAAATGTTAATACTTCAGTCATAAAACTTGTGTGAGCTTACCGCCATCTTTAAATGAAACGATATCGGTAGAGTGAAAAAAACTACTTTCTAGACGACACGATACCGTTTTGTCGTTGCATTATTTACCGGCCGATACAGACATTGTCGTGTCGGTAAGTGGGAAAGCGCTGTTAGGAGAAAGGGTATACAAACTTCATGTACACCTGATACACAACCTTGAAATAAATCTAATTTTCGTTTGTCACAACTAGAATGAATGTTTGTAGCTATCCCAAACTGAGTTTCAACCAGTGGCGTGTGGTCCATATGTGCAAGGTGTGCACTGCACACACTGGCAAAATTATGAGGGACAATAATTTTCTGCACATATGTCTACCTATCTTTATATGGTATATAATAAATATTATTTATAATATATTCAAATATTATGTTGATTTACTTGCTTGTATTCCCGCAGTACGTGCGGTACTAGGTGCTGCACCACGTAGCGCGTTCAAAAGCAAACGAACATAGGAAGTTTTGATGTGTACGCACTGCGCACTAATAGAAAAACACGCTTTATTTGTATGGGCTACTGGAGAAGCACAGCGTACTATAGCACTGAGGCAAGTGCAGCTATTTTTCCTGCACTTGGTATTCAGAATCATCTGAAGGTACGGTTCATTAAGCGTTGTATTTGAGCGGGGACTTACGTGCTGAAGCGCTTTTGGTTTTTGACTGATTAACTGGCCATACGATTTTGCAGACGGTTAATGTTTAAATTTATATATTGTAAGATTTTGTTTTCATGGAAATATAAAAGAAGTATTTCATCAATATAAAGTAAAATGTTTTAGTGTGGTAAAGTAATTTCGGTGATGTATTATATTTATTGAAATAATTAGCTGAAAAACAATGTTGTTTTGTTAGACAAAAAAGAAACGAATTTTAACAGAACAGTCCAAATTTTACCATTCATTGTGTCTTACAGACAGTATATAAGTTATATCTGTAACACCATATCCCTGGTTTTGTTTTTAAAAATTGTCAAGATGCTTTTCGCAGAATGCATTATTTCCAAATGTTAAAAACAATTAATAAATATAATTTAATCAATTGAACGAACAAGAAACAGTTCGTTCTATTGTGTCAGCGTGCAGTGAAATCCTCTGCACATGAAATAGACGTTCGGTTTGTTGGCACCGTAGCGGCAGGCGCCATGTGGTGCTAAGTTTTTCGAGCCCTAAGAATTGATTTTTCGAAGCCGATATGACACCATACAACAAAAGACATGATTTTTGCTTCAGTGCTAGTAGGAATCTCATAAGTGTAGCTGTTTTTATAGTTATAACTCGATTACTCGTAGATAAATATTTTATTTATTGTAATCTTTTAATTTATATTCATAATAAATAACCCGTTTCAGAATGGAAAACTCAGATGTCTCAATAATTAAAGATTTATTGGAAAATCCATGTTCTCTGCACACCCTGCATGAAAACCTACTGCACGCCACTTGTTTCAACAACATGTCAATGTACAAATTTATTCTCAAATACTCATGTTTAAAAAATATATCACAATGTACAAATTTATTTTACAATACTCATTTATGCTACAATTATATTAAAAAAATTCTTTTTGGTTTCTCTGAGTTAATTGAGGCCTCTGAGCTAATTTATAAATAATTCCAAGCTAATTGAATACGCTCTGTTACTCTCCCCCCACAAAAATGTATATAATAGACGCATTCAAAACCAAACGAAACATCTCGAGATATTAATTTTCTTGATCAAAGTCTCGACAGAATTAAATTTCCTTTTCACTGCCTTATTACAATAATCGATATTTCATTAAGGTTAATTAGAAGAAAGACGACAAAAAAATCCCACGTTATTCAGGGCAAATATTGAACTAAAAGCTTAACAAATATCTGATATTTTTTTTTCAGATATCATTTATATCTGTTTCAGGAAGTGAACTAAGGAATTACTTAATTAGACAGCGTCAGTTACGTAAGAACGTATTTTATTGAGACAGAAATTAAAAGAATACGAAAACCACCGGTGTAAAAGGAAAAAATAACGAAATCTCCTGAATATGAGAAACATTCTTTGGTAGTGTACGAATAAAAATTAAAAGTTGCTTTGAAACTGCATTTTTACATTTGTTATTAATTTTCTACACGTCATACATATTTTTTTTCATTCAGTAGTTTGATTAAACGAAAGTTTTCATTTCAAGCCTTTATTCAGCTTGGACATTATAAAGGGTACATTTCATTTCCCAGATTTAAAACTAAAATAAAATCTGGTTTTAGAAGGTTTAAGTTTAAAATGTAGAAATTTTAAGAAATTTGAAGTAAAATGTCTGTCATAGATATAACTGTTTGTGTACTTTAAAAAGCTGTTTTGGAGCAATTATCATACATAAATTACAGAGATTGTAGAAACCCATGTTTAGTTGTAATTAGACAGATGCATTATTTCATACATTTACATATAAACCCTATTGTATTTTACAGAACTAATTGATATAAAAATAAATGAATACCTTTGTTTTATATTTTTAATATATTATAACATATGATTATTGTTACCAATTTATGAAGAGTAGCGTTCGTGGATTGAGTAGACTTTGAATTAAGACAGCAAAAATAACAGCACTTTATTCGTAATGCAGGGAAAACACGAATACAGCAGCCAACACCGCGAGAACTGGCTAGCACAGGCGATAACTCTTAGCGCCAAACAACGTAGGTCTTTACCTCTACAAATTTCTCAGCTAACTGAACCTCGATCAGGATCGGCCCCCGGTATTTATATCCTCGGGAGAAACTGGAATATTCTAGAAAGTACTAGGTACAAACGGTCGCCAAGAAAGTCGCCAAACTTGGCGCCAAACATTAGTCGCCAAAAACATCGCCTACGAGCCAATATCTGGCCAAATACATAATTTACCCATTATAATACACAGTATATGGCAAAAATACATATTAACTTGCGAAATTCGTAACATTATTATTGTCTATTCGACAATAAATGATTTTTATTATCATTTACATACTTATCATTGCCTATTTAAATGTTAAAGCTCAATAATATACCCAGAGAAATTCTTTAGCTATTCCTAACGGCTACCATTATCTATTCTGCAGCGGGATTCGAACCCCCGAATTCTGGTACCGAAAAACAGCGCCCTATAGTTCGGCCACCGTTCGGATTGATGTTGTTTAGAACACTACAGTCTACAATTTTCTACTAGAAGAGCTATTTAGACCGGGATTTACTCTCTAAGACTGATCCCGAACAGCTAAGAATATCCATGCCAATAGTGGGATTCGAACCAACAAACTATGGTATCAAAATGCAGCGGTTGAGCCATTCGTTAAAAAAATCATTGAACAACAGCGGTGTTAGAACTTTTTCCTGAGTAAAATATCTATGCACGTATGAAATGGGGATGTATATTTATATACTCACTTTTTTATTATAAATCCAAGTGATTTGTTGTAAATTTCAGATTTTGAGGAGAAATTCTTTGATACCAGAAAAAACAACTGACTATTAAAATTTTTTTCTATCACGTCATGTCATAGCACCCTTACCAGTCAACAATAGATGACAGCGAAACAATGTTTCTTGTATATTTAACTAGCAAGTGTACCCGTGCTTCGCTAAGGTAAACTTAATACATATCTTTTAAACAAAGATTTTTTTTCGTGCATAACTCTTTAAATTCGTTACAGTTCAGTTCGAGTCATTGGCATATTTATATATTTCTATTATAAGCGTATTATAACAATATTCAGTTTTTATAATCGAATTCGTGTCATTAAATTTGCTCAAACTATTTTTATGGTAAAATATAAGTTTAACCCTACATTACATTACTGTATTACTACTGTACTTTGATTAGCAACGTTAATATTACGTGGTAGAATAGGAAGCAGAGGTTTTGACAGCAACAGTGCTAATTTTGTTGGTATTAATAAATGTTTTCCAAAATTAAGGAAATTTATGACAAACCACATGGTTTTGTATGAAACGAAAACACACATTCATATTAACAACCATATGAATATAAAGATAACTATATAAAATGATAGGTTTTTATTTTCCCAACAGAGTCACTGAAATTTGTACTTTTTGTTGTTAGAATATTGTTGATAAACATTTCATTGTAACGTAAAAATGAACCAAGAATTAAATTCAAAATTAATTTCTATATAAAAAAATGCTATAATTTGCATCACCTAGAAATGAAAGTTAATCACTTTATATCTAAATTTCGAGGTCAAATCGAATTGATACTACGCAGAAGATGTTTAAATAATATAAAATAAGAAATGAATAAATGAGATATATAAAGAAATGACGTCATAATAATAAAAAAATATCCTTTTCACCTATTTATTATGTGATAAATTGAAAATTTTAATCTCCTGCTTTTAACCGAGGAAAACTGCGTTTAAAACAATTACCTGGGATGACGTCACATTGCTAGAAATATTGCTTCTTTCACTTAGTTATGATGTGATAAATTA
The DNA here is from genome assembly GCA_032207245.1 of Pardosa pseudoannulata. Classification (NCBI taxonomy): domain Eukaryota; kingdom Metazoa; phylum Arthropoda; class Arachnida; order Araneae; family Lycosidae; genus Pardosa; species Pardosa pseudoannulata. The sequence continues at coordinate 35,301,029 of CM063498.1, forward strand.
AAAAATTAATAGTTTGCGTTTAACCGAGGAAAATAATTCTTGGAATAATGACATAAAATGTTCCAAAAAGGGGGAAGGAATGGATTTCGAACGTTAAAAATTTACAAAAACCTTCCCAGGGATGTACCTAATAATTTCCCAAATTTTCACGGCGATGCATGGTTTTTGAGTTTATCGAGTACATACAGACAGACACAAATTCATTTTTATATACATCGATTACACGATACAAACATACTAATTATGCGATATATAATTCAAAATTATTTTTTGAATAAAATTCTACTGAATTCCTTCATGCGTTGACTGCCAGGAGAAATGAATAATTCATAGCTGAATTTTCTATAAGAGAATTTCACGCAACTTTTATTAACAAAGTCGTCTTACAAATATATATTTTTTAAAACTAGTCTTGAATTTTGTTTAAGAAAAATTAGTTAATTTTTAGGTCACGCTTAAATATATTTCATCCAAGAATTCAGGAAATGTTCGAAAAGTTCTACATTATACATTACTCGGAGATAATTTTTCTATTTGCATTTATATAATTTTACATTAAAAATACGATGCATATCCTCTTACTAATTGGTCCATAAATTCCTAGAAATCATTTAACTATTTCCTTCAAGAGTTAATTATTACAAATCGATAAGTCTATAGAGAAATATTTTTAAAAATAAATTTTAATTCTCAAATTAGGTGTATTGATTTTGTAATAAATTCAAAAAGTACATAAATTATTCATTATCTTTGGTAATTACTAATTTACGTTTCAGTAAATAGATATACTTCTGGTTAAAAAAACTGAAGAAATTTCTAGATTTTCTAGATTTTCTCGTATACTCATAGAAAAGGAAAGTAACTATTTTAGTCTGCCATGTTTTTCTTACTATTACAAAACATATGAATGCTATCGCATAAATATCTGTCTTTTACTTACATAACATGTTTTATAACTTTAAGGCCACTATGGATCATGACTGGCCATTGCATGCAATCCCCATTGTGCAAAGGGAGAATGGCTTATATGATAGCGGACGATGGTCATGGAAAAGGTTGGCTGAGGAAGTAGTTTTTATCTAAAAATGAGACTGCCAAAATATGCAAGAGCGCTACAGATACGGGAAGCTTCCACATACTAGGCCATGATTAATATGGCACCATCTATCAGCTATTAAAGGAAGTTTCTTTGGAAATCTCTTTTTAGGTATATTTTTAAAATAAGAAGTTAAGACGTATTGATTCAGTTCGAGATAAACTTTAGAGAGCTATGCAAATTTAAAATTCCTTACAATATATATAAAGTAAAAATTAATATATTTCATAAAATTATAATTTTATTTCTTCAGTTTTTAATAGAATAACTTATATCCACACCATACTTACATAAAATGTATATTGCTTATCAAATATAATTTAAATGAGGAATTATACATAACCGTGTACTACGCATATTAACTTTAGATTATAGCAGATAATTTCTGATTTTTAACATGATTATGGGATATTTTTAATAGAATAACTTATATCCACTTCATACATAAACAAAGTGTATATTGCTTATCAAATATAATTTAAATGAGGAATTATACATAACTGTGTACTACGAATATTAATTTTAGTTTAAAGCAGATAATGTTTGACTTTTAACATGATTACATGATATTTTTAATTGAATAACTTATATTCACTTTATACGTAAACAAAACGTATAGTGCTATAAAATATAATTTAATTGAGTAATTATTTATAACCGTGTACTACGCATATTAATTTTAGAGCAAAGCAGATAATTTTTGACTTTTAACATGATTACATGATATTTTTAATAGAATAACTTATATCCACTTCATACGTAAACAAAGCGTATATTGCTTATCAAATATAATTTAAATGAGGAATTATACATAACCGTGTACTACGAATATTAATTTTAGTTTAAAGCAGATAATGTTTGACTTTTAACATGATTACATGATATTTTTAATTGAATAACTTATATTCACACCATACGTACACAAAACGTATATTGCTATAAAATATAATTTAAATGAGGAATTATACATAACCGTGTACTACGAATATTAATTTTAGTTTAAAGCAGATAATGTTTGACTTTTAACATGATTACATGATATTTTTAATTGAATAACTTATATCCAATTTATACGTAAACAAAACGTATATTGCTATAAAATATAATTTAAATGAGTAATTATATATAACCGTGTACTACGCATATTAATTTTAGAGCAAAGCAGATAATTTTTGATTGTTAACATGATTACATGTGAACTTTTACTGATAAAAATTGAAACTTAATAACGGAAATGCGAAAAAAACAATTTTCAGCTATGATACTATAATTAAATGTTGCAACTTATTAATGAAATATAAAAAATATTTTTTAATGATAAAAGTTGTGGATGTTTTATTAATTGGCAGTAATTTTGGGGCATTTAAAGTGCTTAAAACTTAATCAGTTTACAAAACTTTTTAATAAGCTTAAAGAAATCTTTTGGGCATTACATACTAAATACTTTGAGAATACTTAAAAAGATGAAAAAATAAACCACAAGACACCTGATTCATACGCATTTTTTTCTTAGATGTTTTTTTACTCTGTACCAAAATATAAAAAAAAGTCAAAGTAGAAAAAAATACCATTATTTAGCTGATAGTCTCATTTGCGTTTCATTATTGTTCGAATATTTTACAATGCATTTTCCATTATTTTATCGTTCTAATATTATTAAGTTAATAATAATTAAATTCATATTTTTTATTATTCTCTTTAGATACGCATGAGAAAAGTACATTTTATTATTTGCTTTTCTCTCCGCTGTAAATTAACACTTAATATATTTGGAATCAATTCATAGTTTTCACTTTTTACAAATTTAGTAATTACTTTTGAGTTAACGAGTTTTTAAAATAAAAGAAATTAATACGAGTTTATTACAAATACTATTATAAAAATGCGTAGGCCTAAGAGATTCAAAGAGTTAATGGTTTTAGTCATGGTGGCGTTAGTAGACAAATAGTTCAGAATCTCTTTAATCCAACTTTGAACATTTAATTACATAATCACCGAGAAGCCACGGTATGCTTTAAGATTGATACACTTCAGTTTAACAAGACATTCTTGCATCATACCAAATGCTTTATTCACGGGAGAGGAAACGGAGCTTAATCATTGCTGAAACACTGGAATTCGAAGTAGTTTCATAGTTAACATAACTATGAGATACTATAAGCACAGAAGAGAAAGTGAATTTGAACCAAACGTGATATGTCGAGAGTGTAGTGTTTATATGTTGTAAAGCTATTATGGATATTACAGGACAATATTTAATCACAACTGTTTTAGGCATGGGTAGCATGGGTAAAATAAAGCTTTATTAAGTACCATGTCCTTATCGTCGTTGAAGTTAGCAGTTGTTTACACTATTTTGCATCAACACACTAATATATAACTTTTCTTTTTTAGGGACAGTTAAAAACAGTTTGTAGAATTTTTTGTTTCCGTGGAAGCAAGTGACAATCTTACAAACAATCGACCATATTTTCCAGTATCTATTGTTATTTACAATTGTCATTTGGGTAAACATTTTATGATTTTTCGAAACTCGGGCATAAGTTTACATTACTGTTAACACATGGAAAGTAACCATAACAAATGGCTATATCTGTCATAAAACTTCGTTTTACTGTGCTGTATTTACATATAAGACCTAATGAATCTCTTATTATGAAGTTTATTTATTTATTTATTTATTATTCTTTATTATAAATGGCCACGTATGATGTTTGAAATAACAGCTGATTGCTTCTGAAGAGAGCATTTAATAATTAAAAGACAAGAATATAAAAATGCCCCCAAGCTGTTTGTTGAGCTTCAAAGCTAAATGAGATTTGCACCCTTGACACTAAACTTTGGACTAAACAAAAGTCGTATATTGTACCAGCAGGATTTAATATTTATCACATTAAAATTTCATATTTGCTTACCGTCAAGAATCAGGATATTCATTAATATATATACGGTAGAAATGATTTGGACATTGATGGATTAACCTTAGATGCATATTTTCTTAGATGTACTTTCTACATAATTTCGAGCTATTTGATTTTGTTCAAGAACACACAGAAAAGTTCATGGAACACTGATTGAGAAAATGTTGTTTCATACAATTACGCATTTCGATGCGTCATAGATAATATAAAATTCTAATCTTACAGAAAGCCTAATGTAAATATCGTACCAGATCGAATTGCCTGGATACTGGGTACGTACGTAGAAGACATTCTAAACGTATTCCTGTAGATGGGGAATAAACAAACACTCGAGGTCACAACCAAACCCAAATAAAAATTACGACTCGTTTTCACCCAGAATGACCCGAGAAAACTATGTTCACAATACAAGATTAACAAATATAAAATTATAAAAATTGATGCAAACGCAAATATAGACATTTAATTCTCTGCGTACTCTTCACTAAAAGAACCTCTACTAACGGTTATTATAGTTAACCGAAAACGTAGGGCATATAAAGGAAACATGCTTATTTAACGTATTATAGATTTTGCTTTATTTCTCAGTATTGTTCTTGCTTTGTTCGGAATAAACTTATAGTTCCAAAATTCGTCTCATTCAGGTGGGAGGTTTTTCGTTTTGATTTGGAGTGCCACGGTCTACTATTTTGCTCACGAGGGCTAATGAGACCGGGACCTATTGCTTAAATCAGATTCCGAACAGCTACGACCATCCATGCCAGCAGAGGGCTTCAACCCACGAACTCCGATACTGAAGCCATTCGGCCATGGTTCGGTCATTCAGGTGGGAGAAATGTACGGATCTACTATAAACACTTCCTCCTCCTGTTTGATTTGGAGTGTTATGGCAAATTTCTTTCTAACGCAAAAGACGGGGACCTACTGCTTAAAGAAAATCCAAACTTTTCCGAACATACATCCCAGCAAAGGTCCGATCCAAAAATTCTGGTATCAACATGCTTCTTGTTAAATGATAGTCAGTCAATAATCTGGAATCAACACTGGTATTTCCCCTTTGGTTGGGAATGATGAAAATTGCCTTAAACAGACAGTTATCGTTCTCCGTATCTCATCTTCCACAGGTCCACCATTGGTATGCCACTAATGGTTCTGGTGTGTCCCTATCTTGCAGTGGTCCCGGTCTCTTCAATCAGCCATGGCGAAATTTAGAAGTGGCCACTTAAAATATTTGAGGTTCTTAAATAGGGAGAGGATTTACTCTTTTCCTATTCCCTCTCTTCCAGTCCTGCTCATCTTCTTAATTGTCTTGGTGCCTTTTGGAAGCAGTTGTGGTATGAGCAGGATCTATGGGGATCTGGTGCTTTGGGGCCTTTTGGACCTGGTGTAGGCTTTCCTATACCAGGTTGATAAACAACAACAACATGATGAAAATTGTGTGACACTAAATCAGATTTGCACTTTGGACTAAAGAAAAGTCGTACATTATGGCCCCGTTGCTATGTACATACCAAAGTGCCATCATATAGGTAAGAACATTATTGGCATTAGACACAAAAACGAAAGAGATATATGGAAAATAAAAACACAGAATATAAAAATGTGCGTAAAATAATAAAAATTCCTAGAGAAAATATTTGTTTTTTACATTACATCAGGGGATGAAAAACTACTATTTTTTCATAAACTATTCTAAATGGATTACCCTTTAGTAAAAAAATCAGACATTATTTTCTCATGATTTACTTTCTCTTTTTTTTGCGTGAATAGAAAAGATCATTTCGATATTTGCAATTTAATTTTTCCCCCGACAGAAATTTCTACATTCCTTTGAATTAAACTTGAAAAATCGAAGGAGCTTGATACTTATTCTTTTGTAGGATATTTGTATTTCGAATTGGAACAAATCAATAAAAGAATATATTGTTGCCAAACCAACCGGGCGTAAAGTTCACCACAAGACTCAAATTTTAAAGACTTAAATAAGATTATTATAATGATCACTAAGCTTCATATATACGTATTTAAAGCTGCGTGAAAGATTTATAGTTTTTAAATTTAGACGTTATGGAGTCTGAAAATAAATTCAAATGTGAATACTTAACACTTTTTTTTTGTTTCCATACATTTAAAGATCATTTTGGCTGTTTTTTAAAATGAGTCATATAGAAACTCTTTATATTTAATAATAAAATACAGAAAAGAAAATTCGGTATAGATTTCCATTTTAGTAATACTTCGAATGTTTTACTCGCCTGACTGTAAATAAAGTGTTCCATCATTTTTGAGTGAAATTTTTTTTCCATTCAAAATCTGAATTTGTAGAAATGAATTACCGACATTTTCAGAGTTTATAGAATTTTCGAATTATATGGTAAACCTTGGCTTTTTCGATCATTTTTATTTTCTGGTACGGAGTAAAATAACCGCACGATGGCCAAATGGTAGGGTACTGCTATTCGATACCCGAGTTCGCGGGTTCGAATTCCGCTGCTAGCATGGATGTTCGTAACCGTTTGGAATCCGCTCTAAGCAGTAGGCCCCTGTCTCATTATCCCCCGTGTAGCAGAATAGTAGACTGTAGAACTCCAAACCAAACCAAAGAAAAGTATTGCAATCGTGAAAAACTTTGGTCTTCAGATTTTAGCGGAAATACAAATTTTAACCATGAATGAATCTTTTTAAATTATATTCATCATTATATATCTACTTAAGTAAGGAAACTTTCAACGTTAAAGTTTCCTTACGTAAGCAGACATATTTGAATATTTGAAAGTATCCAATCTGAACAGCCCTGAATTAATCTAATATTCGGCTTGATGTCTACACGTGCATTCGCATCTTGAATAACCAAAAAAATAATTAGACTCAAAATGTTGAAATTTTGTATTTAGTACTGTTGTAGCATCTAGTTGTGCATATCCATTTTTGATTACAATCCAATCTCTAGGTAATGGAAATATCTCAATATAACGAAAATTAACACATTATGTGCGGGTTACATTTCGAAGCGGAATTTAAGCGTAAATTTAGTTATTCAGTTAAATCTCAATAGATCGAAAATTATTTAATTTTTAACCAACTTTTCGTATTTTATATTGAAATATATAAACAAATATATAAATAAAAATATATAAATAACAACCATAAGATTTTTGTAAACAAAAATATATTTTTTAGTGGATAAATTTATAATAGTATCGTAAATATGAAAAATCAAATAGAAATAGTAGTATATAGTTTTAATTTTTTCCGTTCTGTGGTTCCGCATCGACTGATGTAAAAACTAGTTTTTATTTGTCTAAATTTTTCCAGAATCTATGTAGTAGACAGGAACATTCGGCTTCGTTTTCCTGTATATACCGTTATTTTTGTACCCACAAACAAACCATGTTGTTAGTGATGTATTCATATACATTTGAAACTTCTTTTTTAAGCTTTTTTAAATAAATTTAAAATATCTTTTATTTGCAAAGAATTTTGAATTTTTACTGTTCTATTACTTCCTGGAATATTTTACATTCTCTTCTAAGTTTCACCAGCCCCAAATGAGGGATAGATTAACTCAAGGGACTTAGATTTAGTTAAAACTTTTAAACTAATACTGATAGTTTAAATTCTTCAAATATTACATAGAAGACCTCTTTATGGAAGCCCATCTTTATAGTTTTATTGCAGAAAAGATTTATGAATTTTAAAATTGTGTTTTCTATACTTTTAGAAGAAAATTATCTGATGTGGTCACCACATTACTTCCTTCTGTGATTATTAAATTATACATATTTTTTTATTATGCACTAGGAAATACCAGGGAATAAAACACAGAATGTAAAAATATATAAAAAATGCTATTGTATGAAATATGATAAATCTGTATAAAGTACGATTAAATTACATTTATAAAGTTTCACTCTACAATTAGTATGCTGTTAGTGTGCATTCTTTAAAATTATATTTTAGCACCTTTCTAAAGCAGCGATACCATTTTGTTACTAGGTTAAACACCATTTTTAAAATAGATATAGCAATAGCAAACATTTTTAAGGTTTTGTTTTGTTTGGAGCTCTACCGTCTACTGTTTTGTCACACGAAGGCCAATGAAACCGGGACCTATTGCTTTAAGCCTATTTAAAACGACTACGAACATCTATGCCACAAGAGGATTCGAACCCATGAATTCTGGTACCGAAGAACAGCATCCTAACCATTCAGCTATCGTTCGGAAAACATCTCCTATATAATAATAATAGCCTAAATTATCTGTCCGTCTGTCGTCGAATTTATAAAGCGGTTGTACCTGGAACGAATAGAGGCATCCATATTGGATTCTTGATGATTTAGTGTTAGCAACGTTCGAAATCCACCCTTTACCCCTGTTTCTAGCAATTAACACAATTATTTCAAGCCCTATTTTTCCGGTTAAGAGCGATTAAAATTATCAATTTGTCACATAATAAATCGGCAAAAATAACACTTTTCTAGCATTATGACGTCATTCCTTTAACCATCTCATTTAATCATTTCTTATTTTAAATTATTTAAATATCGTCTCCATTATTTTCATACGTTTTATCACTGAACTTAGATATTACTTAAATAATTTTCTTTTATATTTGGCTTAAATAATAGATTAGGTACATATGTGAGCATTTTAAATTTAATCATCGATTATTTTTCTTGCGATAAAATTTTTATCACCGATATTAACAACAAATTCTATCTACCTCGAAGGTTTAGTAGAAATGATAGCTTTATTGCTTTACTTCCATTAATTACTGTGGCAAGCAGTGGCGTGCGGTAGGTGTTCATGCAGGGTGTGCAGAGAGCAACAACAACAATAATAAAACCATAAAAATGTACATTAAACACTTCTTTAATGTTTATTATTCATTTGTACACAAAATCCATACGTCTATCCGTATTACTAATAAAATAACGAAAAGCTTATATTTCCACGAAAAACTTATATTTTCAGCAAACGTAGCACCACACGGCGCCAACCGCTGCGGTGCCTCATCAGGATGCTCATTGGTGCCGTCAAACCGAAAGTCTAGTCCACGTGCAGAGGATTTCACTGCACGCTGGCGCAATAGAACGAACTGTTTCTCGTTCGGTCAGTGGATTAAATTATATTTATTAATTGTTTTTAACATTTGGAAATCATATATTCTGCGAAAAACATCTTGAGACAATTTTTAAAAATAAAACCAGGGATATGGTGTTACAGATATAATTTATATACTGTCTGTACTCTACAATGAATGGTAAAATTTGGACTGTTCTGTTAGAATTCGTTTCTTTTTTGTCTAACAAAACAAAATTGTTTTTCAGCTAATTATTTCTATAAATATAATACATCACCGAAATTACTTTACCACACTAAAACATTTCCCTTTATATTGATGAAATACTTCTTTTATATTTCCATGAAAACAAAATCTTACAATATATAAATTTAAACATTAACCGTCTGCAAAATCGTATGGCCAGTTAATCAGTTAAAAAACCAAAATCACTTCAGCACGTAAGTCCCCGCTCTAATACAACGCTTAATAAACGCATACCTTCGAATGATTCTGAATTCCAAGTACAGGAAAAATAGCTGCACTTGCCTCAGTGCCATAGTATGCTGTTCTTCTCCAGTAGCCCATACATATAAAGCGTGATTTTCTATTAGTGCGCAGCGCGTACACATAAAAATTTCTTACGTTTGTTTGCTTTTGAACGCGCTGCGTGGTGCAGCACCTAGTACCGCACGCACTGCGAGAATACACGCAAGCAAATGAACATAATATTTGAATATATTATAAATAATATTTATTATATACCATATAAAGATAGGTAGACATAGGTGCAGAAATTTATTGATTCTCATAATTTTACTAGGGTGTGCAGTGCACACCCTGCACATATGGATCGCACGCCACTGAGTGGCAAATAAATTTGGAAGAACTTCACGATAATTTCGTCGTAACTAAGAAAACTTTGAATTATCTTTTTAAATTAATTCAATGTGATTCTAAACTGCATTCACAGTTTCGGGAGACTAGAGGAGTGTGACGATAAACAAATTATTGAGCGTCTACCAGATAATTCTCATCCCCAAAACAAACCATTTTTTTATCTGCCTGATAGGGTACTTAAATTATTTAAAAATTTTACTGATTCCGTCATATGACGGGCTATGTGCTAGTTTTTAAGTGATTTAAATATTTCTTAATGAGTGGCTGTGAATGGGTTTTTCAGGTTATTAAGCTTTATTTAAAAATTTTAAAAACCATATATTTATAATAACCTCTATTTGTAATTCATGAGCCTGACCGAAAAAGAAAATCTAGAATTCAACTACCCTAAAGACGAGCTAGTATCTTTTTAAACATTGCACTTTAATATTAATTGAGATTAACTTCGCATTAAAAAGATGCAAATTCCACGAAGGTTTTAGACTTATCTAAAGCAACGTAATCCAATATTTGGTAAAAAGAGAATTCGTGCAAACTTGTTCAGAAAATGAATTCTAATGCAATATATCTAAACGACACTACTGCAATGAAGGTATAACAGATTTGTAATTTTTTTTGTTGTCTATGATAAAGCCACTTACTATCGATAAATAACCTTTAAACGATTCTGAACACGACTTTATTGAAATCTCGTATTATGTTATTTTCATCATCTTTTTTCAGGCTTTTGAGAAGTAAGTCAGTTGTAAATAAATCGGGATTTTTTTTGTCATTTTGATAAAATCTTCTAACATTTTAAACATTTTCAGCTTATGATATCGTCTTTGAATAAATCCCACTGCCACCATGTAGCGGATGATAAAAGGAGCATAAAAATAAAAAGAAATTTCCTAACAAAAGCATTTTTCCTTCGATTTGAAATTCCATTGGAGAAAATCACTCAGTCATGACAGCAAGGATATCTTTTCTTTCGATATCTCAGCGAAATAATGCTTCACTTACGGACTTGAATGGATTTCCTGTAAATACAAAATTTATGGAAATTTAGCCTCTTTCTGTTCAGTTTAATGATATGTTAATATCCATGTTTGTAGAATTTGGTTAAATCCTTTTTATCTCTTCCGAAACTTTCTTGCGGTATTTCTTTTTTTTTAATGTTTAGTGACATACTTAGGGAGATAAAATAAAGCTCCCACGTTTTAAATAAACTAAGTAAGTTAGATATAAAGTTACATTTAAGGAAATTAAATAACTTGTAAAGGCTACAGTGCATACTTTGAGCTTTAATTTTATTACTAAGAAAATTAAATTTTATTTTACTTTGAAAGATAAGAATGAATTTAGCTATAAAACTGTTCTTACGATGTAAGAGGTGACAAGTCTTCAAAGATATCTCATGGCTGCAATACTAATACCTATTTGTAAAAGGTACAATGAAAAATTAGAGATTTAGTTTTACTGTTATGCAAAGTAAATTTTATTTTTCTAAAGAAGTTAAGAATTCATTTCACTATAAAATTATTGTTTAGAGGTAAGATGTGACAATCGGAAATTTAAATTTATCACGTTATTTTAAATGCTAGAAATTAATAAATTAAATATGAGTTCATTACAAAAAAAAATCTAAATTTCTCACTCTTGTAAATGTAAAATTATCCACTTTTTGACCCCAAATGTGTAAAAAAGACCAAGAACTTATGAGAAAGTTACATTTATTAATGAAGATTCTTGGCAGCCGATTAGTATTGTGCAATAAAGTTTGATTAGAAAGTGTAAGGAGATATACTTTAGATATAATTTCATTTTTGCTAAATTTTACCCAAGTTCACCCAGCCTTTGATTAATATCGAAAGCCATGTCAATGCAATTTGAAAAATACATCTTTCGAAACATTGTTTACTACAGGATTCGGAATATTGGAACTATATACAGAATATTCTTGAATAACCTTTTACTAACCGGGAAATATATTATTCATATTATTTCATAAATATTTTTAATGGTGTATGTTAACGAGATTCCACATACTTCCGAAATCTGAACTGGAATGGATTTGATCATATTTTGATTGCAGAGATAGTAAAGTAGTTAACTCCGACCCGGTGAGCTTAGGTTCGATTCCTGAGTAAGACTTGAATGTATTTGTGTTGTCCCTTCGTTGAGCGTGCAATTGTTCTAGCTGTAGGGTGCTTCCACAATGAAAAGGACAACGGCTTTGTACAGTGAAGGCTATCAATAAAAGGAATTGCCCTTCATTGGGAATAAAATAATGTTGTGTCTCAACCATATACTTCACCAAATTATACTTTAATAATAATTTAACATCAAGCTTTATAAATACTCGAATCGCATTTAAATTACGGATACATTTCATTTACTCGAATAAGATATTTAAACGACAGGATTTAAAATTATCATTCAAATGGAAATTCAGAAAAATACTTTACATGTTGGCAAGCAAAAGAAGAGTTATTTACACTTCAATTGCTCCTGTTCATTATCTGTCTAAGGGTAAATCATTATTTGTCTAAAGGTAATCTTCTCCAAGGAGATTTATGAACCATTTTTTTAAACGTAAGGATAAATTTGAAATAACTCTGCAAAATTAAAAATTTTGACTATTTCGGTTGTTAGATTTTTTTACAACTTAAAAAAAAACTTTATTACAGCTACCAAAATAAAATTTGATAGATTGTAGGAACTACGGATTGGTTTCGTTGGTTGGGGTAGATGCTTTAGTACTTTTGATAGTTAACTGGGACCCACTACTTAAAGTTTGGCTTAGAGTGCTATGGTCTACTATTTTGCAACACGAGGGCTAATGAGACCGGAACCTACAATTTAAAGACGATTCCGAACGGCTACGAACATCTATGCCACAGTGGGATTCGAACCCACGAACTTCGGTACCGGAGAACATCCCCCTAACTAATTGCGGCCATTGTTCGGCACCCACTACTTAAAGTGAATAGCTAAAATATCTATGCTTGGAGTGGCTAACTTCTTACGTTCCGTCCGCCAAGTTTTACATAAACTGCGCTATTTTTTTCTTCACAAATGAGTTCAGATATCCTATCTAAGTCAACAAATTTCTTTATGTTCACATTTGGGGTTGGAAAATAGGATTACGGTTAGGGTTAGCTTAAGGTACGAAAAAGAATAACTCAATCCCGTAATCAAGTTAATTAACGCTATTTCAACATACAATTTAAGACACGTTTTTAGGATTACCAGTCTACAGACTTAAAATGAATGACCTCTTGGATGAGAGTTAACAGCTGCAATGAACTGCGTTGATAATGATACAGTTACCAGAGAGTCTTTTGTTGTTGTTGTTGTTGTTGTCTTATGCCCCTTGGTCAAACCAAGCACGATTTGAGTCGGAGGCTACTCATATTAAAGTTAAGGGTAGCGCCTTTCGTTTACTACAAATACTACAAGGGTGAAAGTAAGCCTTCTGCTCAAGTGGGTCCTCAAAATTTTAAAGCAGGGACCAAGCATAAGACCCATAGGCTTGGCATGCCCCACCCAGAGGTATTGATTGAGAACTTGGAAGACATTGGGACCACGAACATATTTTACGTACCCCAGTCACCTTTAATGAACACGGTGGATCTTATGCCGATTCGGGCTCCAAACCAGCAACCCTCCAGTTACGAGAGCGTTGCCTTTGAAGACTGAGCTACCGCGGCCCGAGAGTCTGTTTTGATGGAGATAACTGCAGTCTATAACTGTTAGACGTGATATATATATATATATATATATATATATATATATATATATATATATATATATATATATATATATATATATATATATATATATATATTCATACCTCCTGCTTTCTCCCTCGCTTTTGCTCATACGCATATTTCTGCACACATATTTACACATATATACAGAGATACACACACACACACACTGTTCGCATCCTATAGATACAAGTTGAAAAAAATTAAAAAGAACTGATGAGTAAGAACGTTGTATGAATTGAAGCATGAGTACTCAGTTGCTCGAAGCATGAAGATAGAATAAGAAATGGCGTCTTCCAAACAATAAAAAGGCTCAATGGGGCAATGTGCCGCATTAGGTGAATGTGCGACGGTTTGACCGCCCTTGATATATGCCAATAGTGGAAATTGAGATTACAGACATAGACTTGGCCTCCTGAATATATTTACTTCAGAGAATACGATCGTATTTTTAACGAGACGCGTACTTTCTTTAGGGACATAAGCCACATTTACATGTGTGAGCGTCATCAGAAAACAATTTATCTTTTGCTCTTTTTCATGGGATAAGTCTAAGATAACCAACCCCGCATTAACTAGACTTATTCCAAGACATTAATAGAATTTCGAAAAGCATATGACACCCTACCTGGTACTTACTATAGCTGTTATAAGTTGCTAATTGTTATTTATTTATTTTTATTGGTGTGTATTCTTCTTGCTCCTTTATTGCTACAGCGTTGTACTCTACTTGTTATAATCAGCACATAAATAGCACGTAACCCAGAAGCTTCCATACTGTAACAGCGTTTCCCCTGCTCGTAACGTTTAAAGTAAAATCAACATAATAGCTATTTTTATCTTAGTTTTATTTATTTACTAGCATTTAGCCCGTCATATGACTGGATAAGCAACATTTTTAATTTTACAGAATTGTAAAGTACCCTATGAGGCAGGTTTGTTTTTCAGCTGAGAATTATCTGGTACATACTCTATAATTTGTCTATCATCATACTCCTCTAAAGTGTCCCGATACTGTGAACGCAGTTTAGAATCAAATTGAATTCATTTACCCAACTGTGTGGTTATGCATAAAAACAAACACACAGAGGAACAAACTTCTTAATTTTCAAAGTTACAAACTTAAGCGCTACATATTTATTACTCCGTGAAATAAACGCCTAGACTTTTATAAAAAAGAATTTGTTGTTAATACCGTTGTTAATAAAATTTTCATTTCAACAAAACATAATCGATGATTAAATTCAAAATTATCGCATATGTACCTAATCTATTATTTAACCAAATATAAAAGAAAATTATATATGTAATATCTAGGTTTAGTGATAAAACGGATGAAAATAATACAGACGATATTTAAATAATTTAAAATAAGAAATGACGTCATAATTCTAGAAAGCAAAATGTTATTTTTACCTATTTATTATGTGATAAACTTAATCACCTGCTCTGAACTGGAGAAAATAGGGCTTCATATAATGGTATTAAATGCTCGAAAAGGTGGTAAGGGGTGGATTTCGAACGTTTTAAAGACTTGCTTTGAATTTTGCTAACCCTAACTCATCAAGAATCCAATATGGATGCTCCTATTCATACCAGTTCCAACCGCTTCATAAATTAGAGGACAGACGGACAGATAACTTAGGCTATTATTATATAGGGGATTTTTATTTATTTATTTATTTTTAAGCCTAATTCATGTTTGAGTCAGTGGTAGACTCCTCCCCAGCGTAGCACTTGCAATCCGGGCCTTACTAAGATATTTTTGTGTCCAGGGCACAATCCAATTTTTGTGCTCTCCACCCCCATTGCAAATTTACAGCTACAAGTTATCATCATAATTACAGTCATAAAATTTATAACATTGAATTAGCAAACATATTTAAGAAATTATCATTAAAGTAATATTCAAAATCAAAAACACCAAATTTTCATTTTAAGTAATCATTATTATCTCTGTTTAGCCCTGCTAAAAATAAGGACTTTTAAAGACCTAGAGTGACCCACTTTTTTTATTTTTGTCTTGTCATACTCACAAGCTCTGTGGTGTAGAAATTAAATAATAATAAATTTTGAAAATAATTTAAATTTATGAGATGATTTAATGGTTTATAGTAGTACGTTGCTAATAATCTGTTTTATAAACATGCAGTAACCCATAGGATAAAAGAGCACCAGGTTTGTTGAGGGAATTAATTATAAAATAAAAGTAAATAGAAACAATATAGTTCATGATAAACACAATTACCTCGTACAATAATTTATTAAAACTTAACGATGGTAGCGTAAGTTTGCAATCTTTCCCCTCTTAATATGTGTTTCAAACACTCGACTAAATTTTCGTGTTCCCTAAAATTTTTGTGCCTAGAGCACGTGCCCCAAGTACCCGTGCTATAATCCGGACCCTGTTTGCAATCGGTACATCCAATAAGGTAGCTGCCCCCTTAGGGCGCTCAACTACTGCTTTTACCCTTAGCCATGGACTAGTCGCATATTGCAACGAGGACTATTGAACCTGGTGTATTCCTTTCTACGCCCCAGTAAAAGCATAAAAAATGATAGATTTAAATATCAGTCCACTTTAACGGCCATCTACAATCTCTAAGAAACTACTGAAATAGCCAGATGTTAGCCATCGGTGACCTGCTTGGTGATCAATGGATCAAATAATATGCGCTGGTATAATTAGACTTCCAATTTAAAATAATGACTGTTTCTCTTAAAACAAAATCAAACAGACTTTGAACATTAAGGCCGATTGCGGAATTCAAACTTAGACTGTTGTTCCAAATCACAGACCATTCGAAATTTGACCGATCGTACAAGATTCAAGAAAAATATCAAAATTAGTAAAAAAAATATATAATATTGATAATAAAGCTCTAAACTTGCGTTCCAGTTTTATATCTCATACTCTTTTTTGCTTTGTTTATGTTTATACGTATAAAATATATTCCATAAATGAATTTTCTACAGATTCAAGAAAAAAAAGTTACTCTTTAAGCTAATTATTAAAAAATATTAACTAATTATATAATAATAACATATATATATACTAATTATATATAATAATATAAATATATAATAATTGTTATATTATATATTTTCAGTACAGTATTACTGTAATTACTGTGATTATAATTTAATAATAATACTAATAACAACTAATTAACTAATTATTACTACATTAATTACATATTGGTAATTCGGCAAAAATCCAAAAAATATTTTTATTGGAACTAAAACCCCCAATATCATGTATCGAATTATTACAGAATGAGGTAACTCTAAAAAATCGCAAATCTTAAACACATTTTCTGAATTTTTATAATGGAAAAAATAGAACGGATAAAATACGCTTTAAATTCGAAACTGTAAAAACACCCAACTGCATAGATTTGCATTTCTTATTAACTAGCAAAAATTAATGACTCATATAACTATTGAAGGGATATAATAAAATTATCATAAGAAGTGAATTGTCATTTTTTTGTGATCTCATACTATTTTTGCTTTGTTTGTGTTTTTAGGTATAAAATATATTCCATAAATGAAATTTCTACAGATTCAAGTAAAAAAAAAAGTTACTCTATAACCTAATTATTTCAGAATATTAACTAATTATATAATTATAACATATTATATGTATACTAAATTATATATAATATATAAATATATATAATAATTGCTATGTTATATATTTTCAGTACAGTATTACTGAAATTACTGTGATTATAATTTAATAATAATACTAATAACAACTAATTAACTAATTATTACTAAATTAATTATATATTGGTAATTCGGCAAAAATCCAAAAAATATTTTTATTGGAACTAAAACCCCCAATATCATGTATCGAATTATTACAGAATGAGGTAACTCTAAAAAATCGCAAATCTTAAACACATTTTCTGAATTTTTATAATGGAAAAAATAGAACGGATAAAATACGCTTTAAATTCGAAACTGTAAAAACACCCAACTGCATAGATTTGCATTTCTTATTAACTAGCAAAAATTAATGACTCATATAACTATTGAAGGGATATAATAAAATTATCATAAGAAGTGAATTGTCATTTTTTTGTGATCTCATACTATTTTTGCTTTGTTTGTGTTTTTAGGTATAAAATATATTCCATAAATGAAATTTCTACAGATTCAAGTAAAAAAAAAAGTTACTCTATAACCTAATTATTTCAGAATATTAACTAATTAAATAATAACACACACACACACACACACACACACACACACACACACACATATATATATATATATATATATATATATATATATATATATATATATTCATACATAATAATATAAATATATAATTACGATGATTATATTTTAATTATAATACTAATAACAACTCATTAACTAATTATTGCTATATTAATTATTTACATATTGGTGATTCAATAAAAATCCTAAAAAATATTTTTATTGAAACTAAAATCTACAATATCATGTATAGAACTGTTATACAATGAGGTAACTCTAAAAATTGTAAATCTGTGATATTTTCAGTATTTTATATAATGGAAGAAATAGGACGGAAAAAATACTCTTTAAATTCGAAATTGTAAAAAGAACCCCAACTAAATAGATTTGCATTTCTCATTAACTAGCAGAAATTAATGACTGAAGACTATTGAAGGGATATAATAAAATTATCATAAGAAGTGAATTGTCATTTTTTTTGCGAGAGAAAAAGTATTTGAATGGTAATTAATTATTAAAAGTATTACTACTCCATAAATTTTATAAGTGAAAAAATATTGTCTAATCTAAAACTAATTACTGAAATTAGTTTACCTACAGGACTCAAAAATATCAAAATTAGTAAAAAAATATATAATATTGATAATAAAGTTCTAAACTTGCGTTCCAGTTTTATATCTCATACTCTTTTTGCTTTGTTTGTGTTTTTAGGTATAAAATATATTCCATAAATGAATTTGTTACAGATTCAAGTAAAAAAAAAGTTACTCTATAACCCAATTATTTAATTATTTCAAAATATTAACTAATTAAATAATAACACACACACACACACACACATATATATATATATATATATATATATATAAACTCATACATAATATAAATATATAATAATTACTTATTATATTATATATTGTACAGTATTACTATAATTACGATGATTATATTTTAATTATAATACTAATAACAACTCATTAACTAATTATTGCTACATTATTTACTTACACATTACTTACATATTGGTGATTCAATAAAAATCCTAAAAAATATTTTTATTAAAACTAAAATCCACAATACCATATACAGAACTATTATACAATGAGGTAACTCTAAAAAATTGTAAATCTTTCACACTTTCAGTATTTTATAAAATGGAAGAAATAGGACGAAAAAAATACTCTTTAAATTCGAAACTGTAAAAAAATCAACTATATAGATTTGCATTTCACATTAACTAGAAAAATTAATGACTCAAGACTATTGAAGGGATATAATGAAATTATAAGAAGTGAATTGTCAATTTTTTTTGCGAGAGAAAAATTATTTGAACGGTAATTAATTACTAAAAGTATTAGTACACCATAAGTTTAATTAAAAAAACATTGTCTAATCTAAAACTAATTACTGAAATTGGTAATTTCATGCATGCCATTCTCTCGAAAATGTAAAAAAACGATATACATGTTTAATAAATTGCATGAAAAATGCCCCATTTCTTCTCAAATTGCAGCCCTTTTATTTTACAACCCATTCGAGACTTCAAAAATATTTATGGTTTGCAAGAATAAAATATATATGTATGTTTTGTTTCTTTTTGGAGCACGATAATTTGTTAGCAGTTATTACTGAAATGTGGTTAGAAGATGGTTTCTTTTGAGCCATTCATTTCTCTTGAAATGCGTGAACTGGAAACAATGAAATTGATTTGCATGAAAAGAGAAATTGTGTTTTTAGGGCATTTCGCTTGGGGAGTGCAAACGAGCGATATATTCAGATGAGAGCAATATTCAATGAATCAGAAAATGGAATTTTTCACAGAGACATGAAACTTTTCTAATAATCCCACCCCTTTTTTAGCATGTATGGATAAGTAATAGAGATGAATATTAACTCATTAAGGTTTGAATTATTTATGCTGAATTATATCTGTATAATTATTCAGAAATATGGATATTATTGAATATCTTAAATCTAAATTAGTGTGAACTTCTGAGAGTAAGAAAAAAGAAATTCAAGAGATCACTTTGTAATATCATCCTCACTTGCTGTTTAGCTTGAAGTACTACGGTCTGTTGTTTTGCTACACGAGGGCTAATGAGACCGGGACCTACTGCTTAAAGCCGATTCCGATTGGCAACAAACATCCATGCCATCCGAGGGATTCGAACCTACGAACTACGGTAACGAAGAGAACAGTTCTACCATTCAACCATCGTTTGGCATCCACATTTGTGGGTAGATTGAAATTATTACACACTAATATCTAGTGCCTTTTTAGGAGATAGCTAAAATAATTTATGGAATCGTTATGTTTTTTCTTTGGAACAAGTTTTTTTTCAGCAAAGATAGAAATACTATAAATAATTTGGCCCCTTTTTCGAAAGGAAAGGATATTAAAATATATAAAATATAAAATTTATACACTCTAAATTAAACTAAGAATAATTAATGGATAGAGAGCTAAACCCTTTATCTAAAAGTTAAATTATTAGACTTAAACTAAGCAAGATCTATATTTCGATGTAAGAGACTGAGGCACAGATCCAAGTACAGTCTGTATCGGTTATATGGTCAGCTTAGCTGTCTAGAAAAATCAGACCATATAAGGAGGGTGACCATATATGCGGAACAATACAACCTTATTGAATTATGGCATTATTATATTCACCTAATATACAAATAATTATACTTTTAAGAACATTTTAAAAATTAATTCAAGAAGTAAAAACTACATTAAGAATATGAAATATTTTCTTGGGGGGGGAAATTTATTAGCTTACCTTACTAATCAAAGTACAGCACACATACATACGTATTTTCATGTTCAATGTATTTAAAAATAATCAGATATACAAGTTTACTTCTTTTTGTTAGTTGTTAACACAACTTTTTCTAAGGCCCTAATAGCTTTTAAATACTCATTTGTTGCTTCGGAATTAGTAAAATAACATCTGAGGTCAAATGAAAGAGATAACTTCAACCAATAAACAGACCGATGTCCACTTGTTATCAGGGGTGACGAGAACCGAGGGAGGTGGAAAACTCCGACGATGAATCTACACAAGCAAGAAACAGAGAAAGGGGGGAAAATAGAGGCTTGAATTCAGGTCCAATTTTGCACTGACTTAAAAAAAAAAAAGGAAACTCGTTGAAAACATGAAACTGACCACATAACCGGTAACAAGAAAAAGAAAATGACTGTATAAGCAGTGCACTTTAACACATGTTCTCTATTAAGTTACACGGGACTTTAGAAAACCGACCATATAAGAGGGGTGCCCTTATATGCGGGTGACCACATAGCCGGTACTGACTGTAATAAGTTGTAATAAGTTTTCAGACACTATAGGTGCGTAAGTAGTCTTATGGCAGGAAAAAATAGACTTTAAAGAAGTTGGTTGTAACATAGGTTCCCTGACACAATTTAAGCCCCAAGATTAAAGTTACATCAGAGGGTTGTCCGAACCTTCTTCGAACCTATCCTGACCAATAAACATAGATTAAGTAACAGAGCATCCATTAATGTAAAAATTATATCTCCCACTTGCGACGTTATGGAGAACGTATCAAAAATGGAGATGTTTTATGGGAAATCATATAATTATTGAAAATTGGTATATTGAATTTTGGTGTGACTAACATGGGTATGAGTTGAAATAAATCACCAATTTTCTTATGAAGATAATATGCCTGATCAATCAACGACACGTCTGGAAACAATGAAATTTATTTCCATGGAAAAAGAAAATGTGTTCTTAGGGCATTTCGCTTGGGGAGTTGAAATGAGAGATATATTCAGATGAAAGCAATATTCAATGAATAAAAAAAGGAATTTTTCAAATAAATATGAAAATTTTCTAATAATAAATTTTTGTTTTATGTGTATGGATATTAACCCATTTAGGTTTGAATTGTTTATGCTGAATTATACAATAATTCAGTAACATACATATTACTGAATATATTAAATATAATTTAGTGTGAATTTCTGAGACTAATAAAAAAAGTAATTCAAGCGATTGTTTTGTAACATTATCCTCATTTGTGGACAGATCTTAATTTTAACACATTAATATCTAGTGTCCTTTTCTTTTTAGAGATATCTAGCTAAAAACATTTATTGAACCACTATTTTTTTCAAACGAGTTTTTCTTTTGAGCAATATTAGATATCTTATAAATAATTTGTCTAATTGATGGTGTAATGGCAGACTGCTGCTCAGAGTCAGCGGGTTCAAATCTCACAGTTGGCATGGATTTTCGTAGCCATGTGGAAACGGCTTCGGAAGTAGTAGATCCCGGTCTTATTATTTCTCATATAGCAAAATAATAGACTATATTGCTTGAAATTTAAGCTTACCTGTTAATAATTTACTAAATATTCGAGCCTCTTTTAGTACTTAAATTTCGTCACTAGGTTCGGCATTCTAGTATTTATAGAAGCACATGACTACACAGCAAATAAATTTACTTTTTGGCAGGTCCATCGACCGAAATCATGATGAATAGCTTTATCCACTATAAATCTTCACTTTAGAGTAGTGTATTTTTATACTATACCAAATAAATCTCAAAGTTTTTTACACAAAGTTTTCATTTCTTTAAAAATGTATCCCAGAAATTAATCGGGAAAAAAAAGAGGATCTAGTATTCATTGCTGTTTAAATATCACATTTTTTTTACTCTGTGCATTCTACAATACCTTATAATCGAGATATTCATCAATAAGTACCTGAAAGAAAGGATTCGTGCATTAACGAGTTAAAAATTATACCTGACATTTATAAAAAGGAATATTTTGAGGTAAGATTTTTCTAATGACACTATTGCATGCTACGGAATTCCGATTTGAAGTATTCATACATCGTAATCAGTAAACTAATTTGATTTGAAAATTCTTAGTATTAGACAAAAGTTCCGAAAATTCTTGAATGCACAGTATCCTTACAGAAATTAACCACAGTAAGATTCCGGCTTATAGTACACAAATATAAGCAAAATCCTTTACAACGAAAAACAGGGGATAATGTTGTAGTTATTAGTCTAATGTGATTGGCACTGATTCCGAATGAGAAGTGAACTCCCCCCCCCTCTTTGTGCTTTTCTGGTAGGTATAGTAGATTCTGAAAACTCCTTGTTCTACAGCCTTTTCGAAGTTTTTTGGAGCAAGAGTTTTCTTGCCAAATTGGTGAATCCTGACAAGCCTTGGTGGCCAGTGTATTTGACAACCAAAAGTCACATACGGGAAAGATTTGTGGGACATTATTGCTTCGAAAAAACAAATCTCACAGAACGTTAACACCGTATTATAAAGGGAAGTTATAAAAGTTATAAGTATTTGTTCTGGTTTTTTGGTTTAGGTATTTGCACAAATTTAAATTCCCACACCATGATTCAAATTTATAAAATGCCAATCATAATTACAAAATTATAAATAATTGTAGATATCTGAAAATTTATCTTTTTTAATAGCGCTGCCATCTACCCCCTCTATAAAGTAAAATCTTCCAAAAAATATTTTTACACATTTTATTAATTGATGTATTTGTAAAAATATTATTGCACAATATTCATGTAAGATTTTATAGTCTTTTTTTTCTCTGTGGAAGATGCTCAATCAAAAATTCCATAATTCTGGCGGTAAATAAGGTACTTAGTCTAGTTCAATAACAGGGAAGAGGAAATAATCTAAAGATATACCAAAGAAACAATGAGAACAACTTCTATAAATTTATTTGGAATTATCTTTTGTCTTGAGCTGAACAATGGCCGAATGGTTAGGGTGCTATCCTTCGGAACCGGAGTTCGTGGGTTCAAATCCCACTATGGCATGGATGTTCGTAGCCGTTCGGAATCGGCTTTAAGCAGTAGGTCCCGGTCTCATTAGCCCTCGAGTGCAAAACAGTAGACCGTAGCTCTCCAAACCAAACCTTTTATTTTGAAATTTAATTAAAAAATAATTACTCAACTGAATCTGGCTAAACCAAAGGGGTACACATTTATAATAACAAAAAATATGACTTGGAATCGAACCAAGCCAACAACGCATACGTAGAGAGGTAAGGAAGGACGATGACAACATTTAGAAAATCGATGCTTATTAAAACTAATTTGCCTAAAATTATGTCATTTTACGATTTATTTAGGTATTGTCATCACAATCCATTAGTATACAAAATTTTAGCTCTAATGAGATAAGTGATTTAGCGAAAAAATAATTACAATATTTACACCAAGACAGTCATGCAGAGCAAGTTAAATGAAGCGTGCAATACAGTAGGGGCAACTTTATTTATAATGAATACTGGCACTTTTTTTTTCAACTTAATTAGAAATTGTTGAGTAATTTATCTTAGGGGTGGAAATCCCGTTAGATGTTAAAAAATATTAATATTTTTGAAAAATGCATCACGGATATAATAGAATGTAATAATTTATTCCAAGAATTCTGGTTGAAATAGAAGATTGGTGAGTTAGCGAAAAATTGATTACAATATTTAGAAAAAGACAGTCATGCAGAGCAAGTTAAATGAACCGTGTAATACAGTAGGGGCAACTTTATTTATAATGAATCCTGGCACTTGAATATTTTTGCAACTTACGAAATTATCGAGTAATTTATCTTAGGGGTGGAAATCCCGTTTGACGTTAAAAAATATTAATATTTTTAGAAAATGTACCATGGATATAATAGAATGTCATAAATTTATTCCAAGAAGAATTTTCCAAGAATTCTGGTTGGAATAGAAGATTGATGAGTTAGTGAAAAATTGATTACAAGATTTAGACCAAGACAGTCATGCAGAGCAAGTTAAATGAAGCGTGTAATACAGTAGGGGCAACTTTATTTATAATGAATACTGGCACTTTTTTTTTTGCAACTTAATTAGAAATTGTTGAGTAATTTATCTTAGGGTTGGAAATCCCGTTAGATGTTAAAAAATATTAATATTTTTGAAAAATGTATCACGGATATAATGGAATGTAATAATTTATTCCAAGAAGAATTTTCCAAGAATTCTGGTTGGAATAGAAGATTGGTGAGTTAGCGAAAAATTGATTACAATATTTAGACCAAGACAGTCAGGCAGAGCAAATTAAATGAAACGTATAATACACTAGGGACAACTTTATTTATAATGAATCCTGGCACTTGAATATTTTTGCAACTTACGAAATTATATAGTAATTTATCTTAGGGTTGGAAATCCCGTTAGATGTTAAAAAATATTAATATTTTTGAAAAATGTATCACGGATATAAAATAATGTAATAATTTATTCCAAGAAGAATTTTCCAAGAATTCTGGTTGGAATAGAAGATTGGTGAGTTAGCGGAAAACTGATTACAAGATTTAGACCTAGACAGCCATGCAGAGCAAATTAAATGAAGCGTGTAATACACTAGGGACATCTTTATAATGAATCCTGGCACTTGAATATTTTTGCAACTTAATACGAAATTGTCGAGTAATTTATCTTAGGGGTGAAAATCCCGTTTGACGTTAAAAAATATTAATATTTTTGGAAAATGTAGCATGGATATAATAGAATGTAATAAATTTATTCCAAGAAGAATTTTCCAAGAATTCTGGTTGGAATAGAAGATTGGTAAGTTAGCGAAAAACTGATTACAAGATTTAGACCTAGACAGTCATGCAGAGCAAGTTAAATGAAGCGTGTAATACAGTAGGGACAACTTTATTTATAATGAATCCTGGCACTTGAATATTTTTGCAACTTAATACGAAATTGTCGAGTAATTTATCTTAGGAGTAGAAATCCCGTTAGACGTTAAAAAATATTAATATTTTTGAAAAATGTACCATGGATATAATAGAATGTAATAAATTTATTCCAAGAAGAATTTTCCAGAAATTCTGGTTGGAATAGAAGATTGGTGAGTTAGCGAAAAATTGATTACAAGATTTAGACCAAGACAGTCATGCAGAGCAAGTTAAATGAAGCGTGTAATACAGTAGGGACAACTTTATTTATAATGAATACTGACACTTTTTTTTTGCAACTTAATTAGAAATTGTTGAGTAATTTATCTTAGGGGTGGAAATTCCGTTAGATGTTAAAAAATATTAATATTTTTGAAAAATGTATCACGGATATAATAGAATGTAATAATTTATTCCAAGAAGAATTTTCCAAGAATTCTGGTTGGAATAGAAGATTGGTGAGTTAGCGAAAAATTGATTACAAGATTTAGACCAAGACAGTCATGCAGAGCCAGTTAAATGAAGCGTGTAATACAGTAGGGGCAACTTTATTTATAATGAATCCTGACACTTGAATATTTTTGCAACTTACGAAATTATCGAGTAATTTATCTT
Organism: Pardosa pseudoannulata; assembly: GCA_032207245.1. Lineage (NCBI taxonomy): Eukaryota > Metazoa > Arthropoda > Arachnida > Araneae > Lycosidae > Pardosa > Pardosa pseudoannulata. The sequence continues at coordinate 35,327,334 of CM063498.1, forward strand.
AGGGGTGGAAATCCCGTTTGTTTAAAAAATATTAATATTTTTAGAAAATGTACCATGGATATAATAGAATGTCATAAATTTATTCCAAGAAGAATTTTCCAAGAATTCTGGTTGGAATAGAAGATTGGTGAGTTAGTGAAAAATTGATTACAAGATTTAGACCTAGACAGTCATGCAGAGCAAGTTAAATGAAGCGTGTAATACAGTAGGGCAACTTTATTTATAATGAATACTGGCACTTTTTTTTTGCAACTTAATTAGAAATTGTTGAGTAATTTATCTTAGGGGTGGAAATTCCGTTAGATGTTAAAAAATATTAATATTTTTGAAAAATGTATCACGGATATAATAGAATGCAATAATTTATTCCAAGAAGAATTTTCCAAGAATTCTGGTTGAATAGAAGATTGGTAAGTTAGCGAAAAACTGATTACAAGATTTAGACCTAGACAGTCATGCAGAGCAAGTTAAATGAAGCGTGTAATACAGTAGGGCAACTTTATTTATAATGAATACTGGCACTTTTTTTTTGCAACTTAATTAGAAATTGTTGAGTAATTTATCTTAGGGTTGGAAATCCCGTTAGATGTTAAAAAATATTAATATTTTTGAAAAATGTATCACGGATATAATAGAATGCAATAATTTATTCCAAGAAGAATTTTCCAAGAATTCTGGTTGGAATAGAAGATTGGTGATTTAGCGAAAAATTGATTACAATATTTAGACCAAGACAGTCATGCAGAGCCAGTTAAATGAACCGTGTAATACAGTAGGGGCAACTTTATTTATAATGAATACTGACACTTTTTTTTTGCAACTTAATTAGAAATTGTTGAGTAATTTATCTTAGGGGTGGAAATCCCGTTAGATGTTAAAAAATATTAATATTTTTGGAAAATGTACCATGGATATAATAGAATGTAATAAATTTATTCCAAGAATTCTGGTTGAATAGAAGATTGGTAAGTTAGCGAAAAACTGATTACAAGATTTAGACCAAGACAGTCATGCAGAGCAAGTTAAATGAAGCGTGTAATACAGTAGGGACAACTTTATTTATAATGAATCCTGGCACTTGAATATTTTTGCAACTTACGAAATTATATAGTAATTTATCTTAGGGGTGGAAATCCCGTTAGATGTTAAAAAATATTAATATTTTTGAAAAATGTATCACGGATATAATAGAATGTAATAATTTATTCCAAGAAGAATTTTCCAAGAATTCTGGTTGGAATAGAAGATTGGTGAGTTAGCGAAAAATTGATTACAATATTTAAACCAAGACAGTCCTGCAGAGCAAGTTAAATGAACCGTGTAAGACACTAGGGACAACTTTATTTATAATGAATCCTAGCACTTGAATATTTTTGTAACTTAATACGAAATTGTCGAATAATTTATCTTAGGGATGGAAATCCCGTTAGATATTAAAAAATATTAATATTTTTGAAAAATGTACCATGAATATAATAGATTTTAACAAATTTATTCCAAGAAGAATTTTCCAAGAATTTTAGTTGGAATAGAAGTTATCGCTTAATCTTTGCTGTTTTAACATGTACTTTTCAAGCTAAAATCCCCTTTAAAGCCTTTTTTAAAACTATATTTTGTTTATATTCCATGTACTCTAATTCAGAATCTGTTTGTCATAATCTTCAGATTATCCAGATTACTAATTTATAATGTTTTGCTTAATCTCAGTTTAACACAATTTTTATCATAGAAAATTATGTATTGTAAAATAAATCCTAAAATTATCAAATGTAATCATAAAAGTCGTTATATTAATGAATTCGAATACATTACTAAAATGATGTTTAGTGTAATATATGGATATTTATGAAAAAAATATACAAAATGTTATAAATGTAAGAGCGGTAAATTTTTTTAACATTACACAGAAAATGAATATCGTTGTTTTCCTGTTTTTAAAAGCAATTTTTATCTATGCATTTTAATTAATTACTGTTATATATACATACATAGATATGTATGACTTGCAATCATATAAAGAATCATAATTTTCTGGATAATGTTTTATTCAAGCATATTGCACAGTTTAACAGTCAATCATCAAACATGGCGAGGCGAGGCTAGAGTCAACACTCTAATAAAGGAGCCCTACTCAGCGAGGGTTTATTCAGCAACCCTTTCTCAAGACACTCTCTCTCTCAATCCTTACGCGTGAAGTACTGTTATGATGAGTTATTAAAGATTCAGGCACCTGCATTAAAAGAGTGTGCTGTGTTTTCTGCTCTCAAACAACTAAATTATTAATTTTATGTTTTCAGACTTCACCTATATATATATATATATATATATATATATATATATATATATATATATATATATATATATATTTTTTTTTTTTTTTTTTATTAAACAAGAATATGTGTCAGATCAGAAATTTTTTTATGTATAATTTATGGATTTTGAGCCTACACTGTCTTCCATACTGCTAATAAATATTGGGAATTTTACGTTGTTCATTGTGATGTCATCCCTTAAAATAATCTGAATTTATCATACTGTATCTTCGAAATAGTAATTTACCGTTATGAACCAAGCCTGCCCAATCTCGGTCTAGAAACGCTAACATCAACATTTTATATTAAAAAGGGATACGAGAGATAATGCACTTAGAGAAAAGTCATGCAAAATAAAATTTCTTTTTTCATTTCTAAGTTAACTTTATGAGGTTTAATTCATAATGAAAGAGAACAGTGTTTCCTAATCTGCATTCAGTGTAAAATTTTCCTCTTGTATAGATTCTGAAAGAATTCTCGAGTGTCTCTTCAAAGTCGTTTTATCTTCGTAAATGACACGACGTTACAAACTCCTTTTTTTATTATCCTTAATCAATGTTTGGTTGCTATTTTTGACTGCGGCAGCCGTCAACGCGATAAAAATTATTACTTTTAATTGAGTATTTAAGTTTTAGATAAAAAATTAACTATCAATTTTATAAGTAAGTGGGCGTGTCTTAATCGTTCTTAATCCGATGGTTTTTTTTAAATCTGCGTGAGTAATTACTCGAAATCCAGTCTGTCAAATTTACTTTTACTAACAACAGTATAATTTACCAATAATTATTCCCAATGATGAAGTTAACAATCCTAACTTTCTGTTCTGTTTCAATCTTATCCAGTTTCCGAAGTTATGAAAGGCGTCAAAAAATTTTTAAATGATCATATTCGATCAATATAGACTGTACTTTTTTTTTACTTAATTGATTTTCTGTAACTTAAGACTAAAATGCAAAAATACAGTTAATATGTTTTTGATTGAACGAGTTATTAATGGCAAACCATTTTTAATGGTTTATCATTCATATGAAAATGTGAAATCATCCACGCTTGTGAAATTCTGTTCAATCCCAAGTTTGCCTTTCTATGGTCATTAGGTTTAGCTTTAGAAAATGTCACAGAGATGGATTTTTAAGTAATTGTTTCGCCATTAAACATGAATTAAAAATAGCTTACTGTAAAAATTGTTTTTCTGAAGTTGTATTTCTTAAGGGCAGATGTAAAATATTTTTGTTACTATTTTGCTTATTATTGTTTGATCGATATTTAAAATAAAATAAAAATTTAAAGTCTGAATAATATCCTTCTGTCTTATTACTTCTATCATAAATTTATTTAAGATCATTAGGCATCACGAGCAAATATTTATTCACACATCACGAATCTGAAAACGCACGATATCAGTCCTGCCAAACGCGTATCACATACATTACGCACCAACAGCTGTTTCACTCTGCAAACTCCACTCTTTTGGTCAGGCTAAGACTATCAGATTTGGATTTCCACCAGACAGCATCACGATACAATTGTCAATCCTTATCTTAATTTTGTGTGATACGGGCATTATATTACACTACGTATTGCTAATGTTAGTATACGAGGCCGGCTTAAGAGATGGTGTAAAAGGAACGAAAAGTGCGGGAACATCTAGACCAAAGATGGGCAAACTCCTGCCCTCCGGAAGGTTTTATCCGGTCGACGGATAGAATTTTAAGTCGCTGTTCCGAGGAAAATTAAAAGAAATATATATTTATACATTATATATCCATCTCCTTTTCTACTTTGCTTAAATATTATATCCTAAATTTATTATCTCAAGCCCAGAAGATCAGCGGTAAATTTGCTTCGTATATGAACAAGTGTTTTCAACTTTAAACCTTAGAAAGAATAATTTTAGAAGTAGACTGACAGATCAGCATTTAGCATCGTTCCTTAAAATCAGTACATCTCACTTCGAACCTCAGTATAAAGAACTTTTATAAATGAAATCGCGATTTAATTCATTTCATTAACGTATTTAAGCCGTTAGGTACTTGTATATATTTTTTTAAAATTTTAGAAAAAATTATCTTGGCCCACCAAACTTATTTTCTTTCGATTTTTGGTCCGCGGCCGAAAAAGTTTGTCCATCCCTGATCTAGATACAATTAAAAAAATTAAACTGATCTGAAATATGATTGGTTTTTATATATATATATATATATATATATATATATATATATATATATATATATATATATATATATATATATATATATATATATATATATATATATATATATATATATGTGTGTGTGTGTGTGTGTGTGTGTGTGTGTGTGTAATCCAGTAATTATAAAACAGCTAGCAGTTACAACGAACGATGCAGTCTGACCACATTGAAGAGAACGGCACAAGTCTAATTAAAACTTTTTTTTAGAGCTGCTAAAACGGACATCTTTACTAGTCAACGACAGACAATAGAAAAATCACAAAAAACACTCTGCTCGAACAGAGGTGCACCCAAGAGCGGAGACAGAAAGAATTTTCCCCAGGGACAGGAAACTTACTCAGCGAATTTAAGTGTTAAGATCAGAAAAACCCGGAGTCATTTGCCGGCGACAGCTGGAAAGCGCGTTAAATAGACAGAAAATTTACATCTATAGGACAGAGAGCTTTGAGAAATGTATAAATAGAATTTTAAGTCGGGGACACTCCTTTGATTAAGACATTTTGAGACTGGGAAAAAGATTTTAAGGAATTAAAATGGGAGAGGTTTTTAAGGAAATATTAAATACTTTTGAAATATTGCATCTATATATTATACTATTAAAAACCAACAGTGTGAAAAGGCTCTTAAAATGGTCGTCCAATCAACTCAATTGTTCCTTCAATTGTTATTCGCCTTTTTTTCAAAAGCAAGGTATACTGAAATCAATAAAATGTTAAATTAATATACTCTAAACTAATAATTAATTATTACAATATTAAACTATTTAATATAAAAATTAAGTTAGTAGATTTACCCCAAGCAAGTTCTATCACTCAATGTAAAAACCTGACACACAGCTCCAAGTGGTAAGTTTATAGGCATTATAGGATCACTAAAATACTCCTCCAGCAAGAAGAAATTGACATTAATAAAGTAAGTTCTAAAAGAGGTCCTCCAATACAAGTTAAGCCCTATGAATAAAGTTACATCAGAAAGTTGTCCGAAACTAAATTGAGCATATCCTAACCAATAAGCGTAGATTAAGTAACAGAGCATCCATTAATGTAAAAATTACAGCACACACTGGCAAAGTATGGAAAACCTGCCAAATATTGAAAAATTTTGTGAAAAATCATCTCTTTGTTGAAAATTTCGGTATGGCTAACATGTGTATGACTTGAAATAAAATACCGGTTATCTCATGTAAATAATATGCCTGATCCATCAGCGACACGACTGCTACGAACATCTGAACTTACACTGGGGATGAGGGCAATCAATCAATTAATCAATCAATCAATCAATCAACATCTTCCCTTCTCTTCTCCCCCTCTCTTCCCCCCTCCCTCCTCCTCTTCTCATTTTTTTTTTTTATAAACTAAATAAAATCATTTTTAGAGCAGCCTATCTAACCATACACAGATTTCAAGTTTTGATATTGCTATATAACACAAATCAAGCTATTCATTTTAGATTAGAAAGAAAAAGTGTGTAGTTTAAAACTTTCTTTGAAGGAAATAGTTCAAACAAACATATATACCCAGCAAGGAAGAAAGAAATAATTACTTTCCCTTTGTTTACAAGAAAAAAAAAGAACTTTCAGGAATGGCTTATAAATTTGATGAGAAAGTCCAATTTGAAAAACTTATCTTATTTTTTTTAAGAAAAGTATTGCCTCCAAAAACTTTGTTCACTGTATGCTCACAGTTCCCAAATAATCCGAATATTTTGTCTTTCTTAATTTAAATAACCATAAATCCCAAGAAAGATATAAAATATACACAATTTACGATTTCGCATCGCATTATTTTCTTTAATGGGTTATATGACTTTTTAAAATCGAGAAAGAATAAAAATTTTATAAGATTTGACTCGACATATGCTGAAAAGTCTGCTCCTTAAAGATAATTTTTAAAGGGAGAATAGAAGACTAAAGGATTTATATACACAAGTATACATACGATTTTTCTTGTTTTGAACTTAAAATATTTTGTGTTAAATAGTTTTAAATAATAAGTCATCTGATTTTTCAAAAAGTAGTATCCGAGCTTGAATTTTTCAAATGCTTCAAATTTAAGAGAAAACTTTCTTTTTAGGATCATAATAAAGAACTTAATATAAAAGTAAATGTCTAAGAATATAAATATTTTTTACTTTAAAATGAAACTAAATATATACTTCTTTCCAAAATAAATTGAAGTTCATTTATTCTTAATATAGTTCAAAATATAAGGAATCAATAAATAAATTTAGGTTCAGTCTAAAAAACTGATATTGTATAGGTTTTATAAAAATTGATGTAAAATAGTTTGGGACCTATGTGCATAACATAAGAAAACTCATTTTGGGAAAAATCACTTTAATATATTTACCATTTAACCTTGTTTAATATAAACATTTCATACATTTTTAATAATAGCTTCCTTAATTATGGTAATCTTTTTCACCTGAATTATTTTAAAATTCTCAGAAAGGATTAATATACACTCAAGAGACAAAACATCATGACCACTTGTCAATAACGAGTTGGCCTACCTTTGGCGCGCTACACAGCTGCAACCCGACTTGGCATGGATGACACAAGTCCTTGTTAGATGGCCGGATACAGATTGTACCAGATGTTTAAGCAAAGGTCCTCAAATCCGAGATATTGTGAATTGGTCTTTGAACTCTCAGCTGCCGTCCCATGACATCCCAAGTGTGTTCTATCGGATTGAAATCCGGTGAGTTAGGCGGCCAGGACAATAACTGGAATTCAGCATCATGTTCATGAAACCACTCCAATACTATTTTAGCCTTGTGACACGGGCCGTTGTCCTGTTGGAACATTATCTTTAAACGCCTAAGAGAACTTCCACAAAAGTATAATACCACCACCACCGGCTTGTGTATGATCTACTGTATATTGAGGGAGCAACTGTTCGCCTGGAAGACGGCGTATCCTGACACGGTCATCGGAGTGATGACTAACAAACCGTGATTCATCTGACCAGATAACTCCCACTGATCCATGCACCAATCGCGATGTTCCCGTGCCCACCGTAAGATCAGTTGGCGATCACGCTTGGCCACCGAAGGCACACGAATTGGACGTTTGCTTCGTAGCCCCATATCCAGCAGTGTCCGCTGAACAGTATGATCCGATACTATTCTACTTGGCCCTGCATTGTATTGGATTGTCAGCTGAGCCACCGCCTGACTCCGGCTTTGTTTCACCATGCGATACAGTCTCCGACGACCTTTTTCTTTGATAGCGTGCGGACGTTGAACATCATGTCGTCTACTGCTGGTTTACCGTCATTCATCCACTTTGCATAAATACTAACAACTGTAGATCACAAACAATTTACGAGTCGTGCCGTTTCGGAAATTTTTGTTCCGAGCCTTTGAGCCATTACAATCTGCCCTCTATCAAAATCGCTTAGATTCACAGCCTTTCCCATCACACACAGAAGTGAAAGAATGATTCTTCAGACTCTCCAGAAGCAGTTAAATACCCTTTCCACCTGATCACATGCCTTCCAGGCGAGTTTTTTACAAATAGTAGGGGCGGTCATAATGTTTTGGCTCTTGAGTGTAGTATATGCATTGAATTTTTTATAGTAACAGTCGCATGACCTCTCACTTTGCTCCGCTGTAATAAGTTTTCATTATAACTTAATTCAAAATAATTTCTTAGATATATGCAGCAAAGATATATTTTTAGTTAGTCACCAGACCTGAGAGTTAACTGACCTTTTACGAAGGTCAAGGTAGCTGGTTTTTAAGGAGTACGAACTCACGACCCCTTTATATAGATTTCAGGTTTCTGGAAATTTCCACAAGCCTCTAGTAAAATCCAGAGACAGGGGGTAGCAACAAATGTCGCCAAGTCGCCAAATTTGGCAATAGATCTTCAAATTTGGCGCCAAAAATAAGTCTCCCAAAACTTCGCCAAGAAGCCAATATCTCGCCAATTTGGCAAGATACCATACAAATTACATGTTTACAGCATTCTTAACAATATCTATCTTGTTATTTTAACAATCATAACTTTTGCTTAACTTATATTTCTGATCTCTTCAAATTCTGATTTACCTAAATACTACAAACTATCACTTTTTATTAAAATGGAAATTTATTTTTTAAAAATGTACTTGCATGAACATGAGAATTTAATGACTAATTTCTAAAAAAAAATATGTTTTACCTTTAATTTCTTGTGTTGAAATAATGTCTACTCTTAAAACTTTTAATCTTAGAAAATATATTCACTGGCTTCCATTCAAGTTACAACTGCCATTTTATACCAAAAGAATTTTTTTTAAGCACATAATACTAAGTCGTGGTATTAGTATGATTTATCGAGATATTTTAGGGATATACTTCTCGCACCATATAATTAGTAACATCTTGAGAATATACGATCTGTGTCTAATTGTTTGAGAAATTATCAGTGGAACAAACTAATTACAATAGCTTTTTTTCTGGTTAGGTTTTTTCTCCATTTACTATAAATCACGAGCGGAGATTAGCTTAAGTGAGATGAAACGATTTCTTTCTATTAGTAAAAGCTAAAAATATAACTGGTATTCATTGTTACCATTAAGATATTTAATTGCCATGAATTTAACTATAAATTACTAAGGACAAGATATAATTCTGAGCATTTACTAATTATTTTTAGTGAAATTAAGATTAGGGTGATTTAAATATGATGGTACATATGTGTTGCATGTAGCACCTTATTTTTATTTCTTTATAAAACAGACGTTTGGAAAGCCAATCTAATTTAATGCTAAAAATATAATCTATAAAGGCATAGCGTAGAAGTCGTTTAAATTTTTTTTACTAATCTACTACTAATTTTGTAGGATCTAACAGTAGATTCATTTTGAATTTCATAAGTAAAAAGTTTTCTTAATTATCATTCTAAGCATATGCAATACGAAAAGCTTGTTATAGTAACAATATTAAAATACTTATAAGACTATTAGTTTTTCGAAGCAAATTATGTATGTAAAAGATTCATATTTTTTAAAACTTTATTTAAATGAACAAGAAGAAATACTAAAACTTTTCTGGTATTTCCGTTACACACTTCAGCGATTATATTAGAATCTCTGTACCGAAAATTTATGTTCCATGTTTATGTAAAAGAGACTCTTTCAGTTATTCAAATTTATACAAATTTTATTTCAGACATTTCCTTAGAACAGCACTTCTTTTTAAGTAATGCGAATTTCATTCTTGAGGAACGGATTTGGCTCATACAAATGTAAATAAAATCAAAGGTATGCCATCATTCATAAATAGAAATTCCGTATTGAATTTTAGAACGATTTAACTGAAGATAGAGGAGCTTTCCACGATTTATTTTCGATCTTCTGTCTAGTATTTTAAATTCCTGCTTCGCTAATATATGTTAAATCCACGCTAATTATCACTGGTTGGATAATAACTATAAAATATATACTTTTCAAGCTAAACAATATAAGAAATTTAACATTTTTTCAAACCTACAGCTTTTTTTTTTTTTAAATATTATATCATATTGTGAATAATTTATTATTTAAGTTAACAATATTTAAATTTTAGCTTTGCTAATATGCGCCAAATCAATCTTAATTATCAGTGAATGGGTAATTATTATAAAATATATATTTTTCAAGCTAAACAATATAAGAAATTTAACATTTTTTCAAACCTACAGCTTTTTTTAAAAAATATTATATCATATTGTGAATAATTTATTATTTAAGTTAATATTTAAATTTCAGCTTTGCTAATATGCGCCAAATCAATGTTAGTTATCAGTGAATGGGTAATTATTATAAAATATATATTTTTCAAGCTAAACAATATAAGAAATTTAACATTTTTTCAAACCTACAGCTTTTTTTTTTTTTAAATATTATATCATATTGTGAATAATTTATTATTTAAGTTAACAATATTTAAATTTCAGCTTTGCTAATATGCGCCAAATCAATGTTAATTATCACTGATTGGTAATTATTATAAAATACATATTTTTCAAGCTAAACAATATAAGAAATGTTATTTTTTAGGCCCTATACCTTTTCTTTGATCATCATGTCAATTTAAAAATGTTATTTAAATTAATGTAATTTAAATTTCAGATTTGGTAATATACGTTGAATCTATGTTAAGGTATCCATCTACGTTCGGCGAACTTTTTTCTTTAAACGTAGAAACTAATTCATGTTTTTACATTTTTAGATTTACTTTTTATATTATCATAGATAATTGCACTTAAAAAATTTATTCCTGGAGAAGTTTTTATAAAATTTCTAATAAATAAAGAAAATTTAGTAAAAAAATCGGGTTTTTTTCAAAAGGTCTAATTTTATAATAAATTAAATTATTTCAATATTTTTTGATGCAACACATTTTTTATACACTGGACTAGTAATCACCTAAAATCTTTGCTTAATTTACATTTGGTAAAAAATTTTGTTCCTTCAAAATCATACACATTGAATTTTTAACGAATTTTCATTACCTTTATATCTATAAGTGTAATATCATTAAAAATTATCCAAATTTAAAGCTTTAGATCATTCACTACTAAATAAAATCAAAAGCATTCATAATAATTTTCAATAAAATATCGTAAGAAATTTTTGAGAAATCACATTTTAAGTTTCAACATTTTATTAAAAATACCGTTCTAAGAAAAACGCAATTGAAGTTTATGAAAGCAGCTTTAACTATTAAAAAATTAAAACACATGTTTAAAATTACCCACACTTTCTCGCTTCAAAAGTTTCTAATTATTGAAAATACTAAAAAAATGTTTAAACTAATCTTCATGAAAATTTAAAAAGTTTTTTCTAAACAATGCTCTTTAAAAGGCTTTAAATTCACAACTTTCGGCTCCTACGGCGCTACTTCCGTTTTGTTTCGACAGCTGTCACTAATGTTTAACAGCTGTAACTTTTCTTTAAAATGCCGTAGAGACAACACAAAAACAAATTAGGAACCTAAAAGTTGAAATTTTTCAATAGAAAAATAAAAAAAAAATTATGATTTTTGGCAAAAAGGACGTTTTTAACGTAGACGGATACCTTAATTATCACTGATTAGATAAAATTATTATATATATATATCCATATCTATATATCTCCATATCTATATATCTATCTATCTATCTATCTATATATATCTATATATCTATCTATATATCTATATCTATCTATATCTATCTATATCTATCTATCTATCTATATATATATTAAGCTAAACAATATAAGAAATTTTTTTCAACCCTACTGCTTTTCTTTGAATGTCAGGATTAAATGATTGAAATTAATGTTATTTAAATTTAAGCTTTGCTAACATACGTTAAATTTGTGTTAGTTATCACTGTTTGGGTAAGTATTCTAAAATACGTAAATTTTAAGCTAAACAATAAGAAATTTAACTTTTATTTCAACCCTACTGCTTTTACATCTAATTTTAAATTTATGGTTACAATAAAATCAGAATAAATAAATATTGCTTTACAACAAGTTATGGTTAGTTATATACATGTTCATTAAGATTGGAATTATGTCTATAGATTATACTACCAGCTCTGAACCTAACAGTAGTAGATGAATAGTTTAATAAACAGAATTAAATTTAGTAATGTTGTTATTATTATATCTCTAAAACCATCAGGCATAGATCTATGATTAAAGAATGAAGTTATTTTTATAGGATTTGAAAATTCATATTCATCCCAAGCCTAATTATCCATATATAAGGTGGTTAGTTACGCAATAGCAAAGAAATATGATCTTGAAATAAACATAAACCGCAAAAATAATCATTTAAAAATTTAAGCAGTGGGTCCCACTAGAATAAGCTTAGACTAATTAAACATTAACTTTTCTGATCTGCAATTGAACTCTTGCCAAAAATTATTTTTAAGATTATTTTTACTTTATTTTCAAATTATGGGACACATTTCTACAATAAATTGGTGCTTTAGATAAAATTAGACAGTTAATGCAATTTTTATTTTGTATAAAAACCAATATATTCTCTAAAAAGAGGCAATTTCTTTCTACACAAATGTCTAAGAGGGCAATTATTTCTGTAGTTAAAAAAACCCATGATAACAGACATTTTTATCTCTAAGTTTCTGTCTTTTTTTCATAAAGATCTAACTGATTGTAGTATAATGCAAAGCGATGTAAGAAGTCCATCAAAGCTTACACTAATTTATTTTGTTTTTTCCTTAACCCATTAATGTCTAGCTTTTCTTTTAAGACACAGATGAAAATAGCATGTAGGATTTTTATCTGTCCCTTTCAGAACATTTTCTTTTGCAATATTATAGACAATCTACCAAATTTTCAAGCAGTTGATGTTATTTGTAATTGGTTCATCAGTATCAATATTTATTTATTCTTAGAGCCTAGATCATAAATTTACTTTTTCAGCAGACTTATAGATTGAAATCGAGAAACAGTCATACCTATTCTAAGGCTTCCTTTTAGAGTACTATGCTTATATGTGATACCAAATAAATATTTCGAAGTTTATTTTCCATAACTGGCATCGTATGATGTTTGAATTAACAGCTGATAACTAATACATATGGGCTGAAATATTCAAATTCTTAAATAACATAGTAATAACTGCTTATTAATATGTCGATATTTTTATTTTGGATTTGTACATATGTTGTGTTAATGCCCGATAAATTAAAATTTTTTGTTTTATAGAATGAGGATTGCAATGAAAATGGGATAACATTTTACAGCTAATCGTTTTTTAGTCATGACCCAAAACGATAATATACTTGATTTAAAAAAAATTGTGTCTTACAGATTGTAATCAAAAATGGTTTTTGGTTTGGAGCACTACGGTCTACTGTTTTTCTACACGAGGGTTAATCCTGCCAGAACTTTCAGCTTAAAGACTATTCCAAAAGGCTACATCATCCATGCTAGTAATAGGATTCGAAGCCCCGAACTAGGTTACTAAAGAACAGTGCCCTAACCATTCGACCATCGTTCAAAAAGGGACGTGCACAACTGAATGTCATAATAGTCTTAATTTAAAAATTTTACGACTAATCGTTTTTGAGTTATACTAACAGTGTAATATACGTTATAATAAAATTTTACATTATATAGACTACAGATTGCAATAAAGAAGTTGCACAACTTCTCGTTTAACAGCCCTAAATACAAAACTTTAAAATTCTACTGCTAATTGTTTTTATTTAAGCGTTAATATACGCTTTATTGATTTTTTTCTCTGTCTAGAATACAGATTGCAATCAGATGAGGATGAGCAAAATAAAATATTACAAGAATATTAAATGCAAGATTTCAACATTTTTCATCTAATTAATTTTTAGATATGTCCCACAGCATTAACAAAGTTATATTGAAATATTTCGTTATATAGAGTAATGATTGAAATCAAAAGGGAAAGTTCACAATTAGTTGTTATAAAAATTTTAAATACAATATATCAACCTTCTACTGCTAATCATGTTTGAGTTATTCTATATACGTATGTAAGTACATATGTACAAACGAGTAAACTAGTTTTAACTAGTTCAGTAATGGTCAAAATGGATACTTAAAGTTTCAAAATTTAAGTTCAATTGTACGCGACCTACAAACGTAGTGAATAGTGAAATTAGTGAAAATTTAGTAAAGAATAGTCAGAATAAGAATTTTAAAATTTGAGTTCTGAAATTTCTTTTGATTACAATTCTTTGTTTAATTTATACGAAAAAGTATTGTGTAAATGTGTAATTTAAAACTCTATGAGTAAAATTTTAAAATGAATTGATGCTTTCACCTTTCTTATATGTAGTAATAATAGAAAGTGTATATTGTAGACTGCAGATTTACAGCTCATCGCAAGTTTGAAATTCTCGTTCGCAGATCAAAGAATGCATACATAATTGTTATCTTCCTTCCACACGTGGAAATGCGGTTAATGAGGACATTTATGCTTTAATCCTCGAATTAGCTGGGGAAAAATCAAAGGACAACGTTAAGTCAGTAATTTAGGAACTTTATCTAACAGCGAATCCCCATCAGGACTTTACTTGTCATGCTTACAAGAAGATATGTCTTTGTTGTTCGGTTTACATCCTGAGTAAAATGTTTACGATAGGACGAATGTATATAAATGGGCTGCCGAAATTTAGTACCGTAAAACAGAAAAACTATTCGATAGTCTTTTTTGTTTTTGTTAGATTTCGTTTTGGTTCTAATTTTTTTTCTCAATAATGGAAGTATTTTGAACTGTATAGATTACCGTAAAAAACAGTCGAAAGATGAGTTTGAATTTTCATTTCTGCTTACAGCATTAGATTGTTATATACGTAAATTGTAATTAATAATAGCTTCTCTGAAAAAAAAGGATGACTTAATCATTAAAAAATTCATTATATAAACAGCAAATGAATGAGTTTTATGAATCTTTTAATGACGAGTGATTTAAAATAATTAGGAAAGGGTAATTTCTTAGAGAGACAAGTTGAAACAATAGATCCAAAATACCTAATATATATTATTTAAAAAATTGCTAAATAAGTTTAGATTTAAGATTATATATATATATATATATATATATATATATATATATATATATATATATATATATATATATATATATATATAGCTATGTATCGGGATCTCTCAATACCGGGAAATATGTTCGAGGTAACTAAAATGCGAGATATTGAACGAACTTATGTTATTCTGGGTGTATTTGGCTGTTGCAAAAATTTTATACAAAACGTAACAATTAACCCTTTTATGAGCCATTTATTACGCCCACAACATTTTCAAACTTTCAAAACAGAAGTGCTATTTATATTCAATTGATCAATCAATAGATGGCAGTTCAAAACTGAAGCGGGAATCAGGGTTCAACTCTTTATAATAGCACGGCCAATATTTGTAATGGGTTTTGCGCTTCCTGTAGGTGTATTTTGTAAGATCATGTAGTTTGGAAGTAGTCTTTCCACGGCCTTTGAAAGGGTTAATCAAAATCATTGCATCTTCACAAACTCATAAATTGATACTTGAAAATAACAATAGAAACGGTACAATAAAAATCATTAAATAGATTGGCTCTTACTTATATAGGAGTAAAGAATAGAACTGTATGAGACATGGAACCATCTAGAAATATTAGGTTCCAAAATTCGTCAAAATCTTCGTCAACTTGGCAACTTTGGCAACAAATTTAAGGACAAATTACTCGCTAATTAGCCAATATTTTGGCAATGATATTATAAAACCCCTATGTAAATATTACGCCTCACGCGTCTTCCAAATTCAAGATATTTTAATGTGCCAAATTTATAACTATGTATAGATGTGATTGAACAGATATGATTGGTTCAGCGAAACAAATCTTGTAAAATTCTTACATTTTTATATGAACTTTACTTGTTTAACATTTCTAACAGTAAATATTTCTGATTAAAAGCTTTAGATTGCTTTATACGATTACTTTCAAATATTCTCATACTAAAGTTTGTGCATCTATTCTTAGGCAATTTTTAAACATCTAAAACACGTAGGCTATTGAACAAGTTATGAATGAGAGAAAAATTACGATGGGATTTAAGAGATGAATATATATTAAGGAATTCTTTTCTGCAACATTTTTTATGGACACCATTTCAATTTGGATGAATATACAAATATTCGTAAACATAAAAAAGAAACAGCAAATAAAATATTAGTACAACAAATCTTTAGTTTCCCATCAAATAATATTTATTGTGGATTTTATTCTTGCATTTACCCTGAGCTATTTAACTAGTATCCATTCGATGATACAACAAACAAAGCGTATCGATATCATGATATATGACTTTTCCTGTCTGTCGATAGAGATATTATACTGACATTTTCCTTTGACATCGAAAGCCGCTGTGACTTTTTGGATGGAATAGGAAAAAGGAATTATCTTTCGAGATTTTTTTTCTCAAATCCACAGATATTATTGCGACTGCAGCTTAAGAAATCAAAATGGTTCAAGTTAAGTTAAAGATGAATGGACTTCATGTTTAAGAAAGAGGTATAAAAAATCAAAGAAAATTAGCTTTGTGAATTGTTATAGTCAAAATGGTATGCTAAATTATGTACAAAAAAGATTTGACCATGATGATTCTATTTAATAAATGTCAAATTGCGTTCTAGGAATCTTAAATGCTGGGGTCTGCAAATGTAAGCACATTCAGGAAATTGAACAAAAGTACGGTGTATTTAAATGATAAATTATACAGTAGAGCTTCTTTTAAACGACCCCACGATACAATGACCCCTTTGTTAGAACGACTATCTTAAAAAGTCCCAATTTTTTTTTTACCATAGGAATAATGTTAATTTTGAATCATTACAACGAACCCAAGCATATTATTTTTCGTTAGAACGACAGCCAATTTTAGTCCGCAGAATTCATGAGCAAGTGGGCTATTTCAAAATTATTGTACTCTGTTACAACTTCAAGAAACCTGTACTCCTCTCTTTGTGTTTGCCTAAAGGAGGGGAGAGGGAGTGAAGAAAAGGGGAGAACATAAATCTTCAATTATCTTTTGATAAGTTTGTTGCGGTAGACGAAACTTTACAGTTCTGCGGAGAAAATTTTAATGAGGACGATTTTATTGCCCTTATTACCGGAAACGAAGAAATCTGCGATTCCGACGACGGAGAAGAAATCGTCCAAACTTTTGAAAAAGTAAATGTAAAAGAAGCCTTCAATGCAATCAATGCCTTGCGTCAATATTTTGAAGGACAATTTAATTTTGAAGATTTTTTCAAAATCTAACTGATATGGAATCAGTGATAATGAAAAATTCCCAAATGAACTTGAAACCGGTGTCAATCAAAGATTTTTTCAAAAATTCAGTAATGGAAATACAAATAAATAGAAGTGTTCTCTAGGTATGTACTGTTGCATCATTTCTTTGCTCAATTATTATTATTATTTTTTCAATTCGTTACAACGACCTTTCGTTATAACTACCATATGATTTTGGTTCGACATGGGGTCATTATACCGAGGTTCTACTGTATATTAAGTTTTCATCACCAGAAAGATTTGTAAAATTTTATTATTAGTAAAGAGTAGGAAATCAAGCATAAAATATATAATTTGTATTTGTATTCACTTCTTCTAGAAATGAGACTTCTTCAATCTCGTGTTATCATTGTTATAGAAAAAGTAAATCAAATAGAAGATCATACATGAAAACTAAACATAGAAGAGGTATCATTAAACTTAAAACTTTATGAAACAATTAAAACAATTGTTATTACGGAAGTTAAAAGTCGTATGCGGGTTACGCTAGAGAGAGGCTTAAAAAATTAGGGAAATGAGATACATAGGGTGAACTTTAAGGAATTTGGAACTATTAGTTTTCTCAATCACGAATATAAAACCGGGTATACGATGAGACGAATAGACATATAAATATTTAGTTGAGTTTATATCATGGAGTTTTTCAGCTATGTTATCTCAACACAAGTCTTAATAACGTTGAAGGACAACATAATCCCTGTTTACTGTTTTCACCAATATGCAAGGCAAAAGAAAATAGAGTCATAAAGACAAGACTGCTTCTGTTGGAAGTATCCCAATGATAGTAGGGAAGAATTGCTCTTTGAAATTGGAGTTCGGGGTTTCGAATCCTGTAGCTGGTATGAATGTTCATAGCCGTTCGGAATCGTCTTTAAGCAGTAGGTACCGGTCTCATTAGCCTTAGAGAGCAAAACAGTAGACCGTAATGTTCTAAACCAAACCTCAGGAAGTAATGGAAGCTAATGATAATTAGAGAATAATGCGATATGCAGAATTGTTTCTTTCCATATTTTTTGATGAGTTTCTTTCTATGTAGCATTTCATTGAGAAAAAAAAACTGACAGATTCATCAATAGTTAATACCCGTGAATAACATTTCCTCTTTAACGTCAAAAAAACTTTAGGTTCCCCTCCCCCCAAAAAAAAATAATTCTTACTAAATGAATTAGTGGTGATCTGAATTGAGTGAATGCTGAGCCGTCGTTTTGTCAAGTAGTATCGACCGCAGCCAAGCAGATTAAGGCTCGACTGGGCAAGGTTAGCTGTGTAACACCAATTAGAGATCTTTACCCATAAAAGACCTCCAGAGAGGCATTTGTCTTTCTCGTCCCTCAATAAGTACGTTCGTGGAGTAATCCCCGGGGTGCACCAGGAGGAATGATAGCTAGAAAAAAAAATTCTCAGCCTTTGTTTCTTTGAGACTAAAGTCTAGCAAAAAATCAATGTCAGGGTCTCTCAGATCCTGATATTAAAAACACATTGTAATGAAATCGACAGATGTAAAATTTAAAGCATTTAAAAATCCCCTTTGAGTATTTCGGAGCTATCAACATCGAATAGCACCTTTATCATGTCTGTCATTGCCAATATTTGACAGTCATAAAGGATATGTGATTATTGAAATCGGTAATGAAGTTCTAATTTCTCATTGATTGAATGGTAACGAAGTTCAATTTGATTTCCTAACTATCTAATACCAGTTCCACTTATTTACATCTAGCTCTTTATCCATAAAGGATCTCTAAGGGGTAATCTCTTTCTTCCCAATGAGTACGAGTATTATTTCACAATCGTGATGTGCAGTAGTAAGCCGTGGAGGAATTCACATTTCGACGTTTCCTAGACAAACGCCAGACGAAAAAAAAAAAAAAAAGTTGGAGTTTTTTAGACCTCGACATAGAAAACAAATTGCGAAACGAAATGAACTGATGCGAAATTTAAAGCAATTCAGAATCACTTATACGTTGTCTGGAGCTATCAATATTGATAGTATTTTTATCCCAATTGTTAGAGCTAGGTGTAAATAGGTGGCGATCAGAATAGATTTGCGGTTTTAGAAAATGGGTGTGAGCAAAGAAAAGAGTTTCTTACCTGGCATTGATTGGACGGTAGGTAAGTTCGAACCGGGCGACTGAAAAATTAGTAGGCTTAAAGTGCCACTGGACTCGGACGGCGGGAGGTCGCCACGAGGTCAGCACCACCGAAACATTCCACGATTCGCGGCATCCTTCCACAACGCCCCCTGAAACAAAAAAACAGCATGCATGAGATAAATGAAATTTTAGTTTCTTATATAACAGCATTATTTAAATATATTAAAAATACGGTTAAAATATATTTTAAAAATAGATATTTAACTATTTATCTTCACCTAAATCTCATATTCTTAATTTTATTTATAAGAGAAAAAGTTCAAAATAGTTTCTCAACAAGGATTTATCTTAAGTGAAAACTCTTATACATCTAGGCATAAAATTCAAAAATCAAATAGAAACATATTTTTGTTTGTGTTTAATTTAGATTGTCCTTTTCTTAATGAAATCTTTGTGTTATTATAAATGGTATTTAAGAAATTTGGAAATTATTTTCGTATGTCAGGAAGTAGCTGTATAAAGTATAAGTCATTTAGAGACTGAATAAAAATAAAAATTTCTTTTATTAGATGTCAGACACAGAAGTAAAAAATGAAGTGCACTGCACTTGCATAAAGTTCCTTAACGCGTGAAATTCCTAAACCCCCTGAAGAGCACAGGACACAGTCAGTGACTATGTAAACATCCGTTGCAGGTATTCAACCAAAAAAATATATCAAGTTAAAATTTTAAAACTTTCTACAAAGACAGGGCGAAGTAGGTCCATAGGTTGGATTAGGTTAGGTTAGGAGTGCTACGATCTACTTTTTTCACACGAGGACTAATGATGCCTGGACATTCTGATAAAAAAAGATTCCGAAAGGTTACGAACGTCTATGCCTTGGGATTCGAATCCACGAACTCTGGTACTGAAGAGGAGTGCCCTACCGATTAAGCCATCGTTCGGAGCATATCCACAAGGAGAAAAGATAGCAAAGTTCTACAAGTCACTGAACAGTGCTACAAGTCACCATCTAAATGAATTTTTTGTGAAATTTTCCTGTTTTATTTAATTTGTAGGCCACTGGATATTCAAGCCTCATTTGAGACTCTGAGTTTTACTGATTCACGACCCCTGACGTGAATTCTTTTTAATCCTTGGGTGCCATTGAAGTGAGTTTATGTCATTTCAAATTATATACCTGGTTGAATTCATATCCTGCAGTTTCTGTTTCTGAACGTAACCACATTATCCCATGTATGTTTTATCATAAAAATAGGAACAGGAGACAGAAATATAACTCACATAATTTCGTTATTTTTTAGATTTTATTTTCATGCTTCACAGTTTTTGATATTTGAAATTTTTTTTGCCCTCAAATTCTTTACTTTTGCCTTAATACAAGTTTGTGACTTGGATTTGTTTAGAGGCCTACAGTGAACTGTTACTTTTGCTTGAAAGCTACTGTGACTGGGACCTACTACTTAAAGCCGATTTTAAATTGCAACGAACATCCATGCCATTAGCGGGATTAGTTATTTATTTGACTATCGGTCAGCTCAAGTTTGTGGCAACCAGCTTCAGAATTTCTTTTTTTTTAGCTAGTACTACTTCGCCAGTACATTATTCGAATGTGTTAATAGGATAATGCCGTACGAATTATGTTTTCTATATAATCAAGAATATCATTTTAAGAATGCAATTCATAAAAAGGATCAATCATTTTTTAGTTAAAATTAACAGATAAATTTTAAGGTTTTTCATCTCCCTCAAAACTGAAGGAACACGAAAAAAGTAAAACATTTTTGCACCAAACTAAACGTATAGATAAAAAAATTTGCTGTATCGGATATCAAAATGTCATCGTATCGGATACATTTATAGCCTAGAACAAAATTCTAACAATCGTCAATTTCGCAGAGTCTTCACATTTTTTATGTTTGCTGTAAACCACAGGAAATAAAGTTTTCCAAAAGAAAGGTATCTATATCAAAAATTAATTTACAGTTGGTACTGGAAATATAAAACCCAGTAGGAAAAATTCATTTTTTTAATCACGTGTAGAAATCGTAAAATTTATATATTTTTAAGTAAATGGGCATAATGGTGTATTTCTTAACCTCTTGCCTTGTGAATCGAGCGACGATTGTGTGTGCCACTTTCGATGAAAGCTTTTCTCATGCGCCATGACTAGAAGCAGTTTCATCACGGACTAAATTGTAAGTAAACCAGTGGACATTAATAGTTACTGCATTTACTATTTAATAAAAATAAACTATTTGATAATTATATTTCATTTCATTTTTATTAATAAAATTATTAATATTTTTATTTCACATATTATTTCTATGTTTTTGGTTATATAACAAAAGTAAAAATTTTCAGTCGTTTAAATATTTTCTATGTAGAATTTATTGCGTGAATAACCCATAAGTGAATAATGTATAATATTAGTCAAAATTTTGTATGGGGTATTGTTTTATCACTGATACGAGCTTTTTACTTTTGGCCAGACAGAATCATCACGCGTGTGATACGAGGTTCTCATTTTAAGCACAGTAGTACGATCACGTCTCCCATACGTTGTTTTAATGCAAAGGGTTAATTCTCGGATGCTCCCATGATAAGTTCTGAATGGGATAACAAAATGGTGCATACGCTTGTAGAAACTGAAATAGTTTAGACAACCTAAAGATTCTTCCTGTACTACATATTAACCAACACTTGAACGTTGGGAATTTTGGTCTTTCTAAAACCACGGGCTGAGTCAAACTTGCCCCGATTTAATATAAATTCGTGTTACTAAAAAATTACACTGTATTTATATGCAATGACATTTATTCATTTGTAGACATCTAATTTTATAATAATTTATAAAAAAAGGTATTACAATATTAATATATATATATGTAATGAGACTGACTTCTCGATGGTGGGTTGCAGTCATGGCCATAAAAATGATACCGTTTCAGCTAAAGACCTTTATTAAGATAACTTTGAAGGACGGGTTCCCACTTCATCATAGGGACGAACTGAAGGGTCAGCTAGCATGAAGTTCTATGTACAAGACACTTAACACCTGGGTCAACATCTGTGGGAAAATATCTCTAGAAAAATCTGTCTCCGCTAGCGTGTATCTCCTTTTTATTTGGAAATTTCCTAAATTGTCCGCTAGGGCCATGTAGGTTTATAATTGGCCAGGCCCCTTCTCTGAGGGCATAACCTGTAGCCCCAGTGGTCAATTTAGGTTAGGGGTTAAAAAGGGGAATGGAAAATGATGCGGGAATTTTTACCCTTGATTCAAGTTTTGAAAACCCCTGAGAATTTTCTTATATATATATATATATATATATATATATATATATATATATATATATATATATATATATATATATATATAATTAGAAAAATATAAGACAACTTTAATGGAATGATTTGTTTCTAATCAAGGTTTTTCTCAAATCTTCTTACACAGTTCAGTCACGTAAAATTAATAATTTAGGGGTTGAGAGCAGAAAACTCAGCTCACTCTATTATCCAGGCGCATGGATCTTTAGTAACTCATTATAAAAGTACTTGACGCTTAAAGAATGAGAGAGAGCGTGTTGAGAAAGGGTTGCTGCATGCACCCTTGCTAAATGGGGTTTCTTTGTTACAATGTAGACGCTAGCCAAGCGCCGCCACGTTTGATGGCTGAATTTTGAACTGTGAAATAGCACAAGGCCACTACATATCAAGGATATGAGAAATCAAAAAAGTCAATGATGTCTCGATCATGTCATTATTCATGTATACTGTACTTTTAAACCTTTTATTGGTTTGCTGTCTTGAGGGATCAAGATTTATATTTTTTACTAATTTTGCTGTTTTTTCTTGGTCTAACGACTGTTTTTAATGTCGTTTTGTATGTTTATAATAGGTAAAAAAACACCTATCACATACACACACACAAACAAATGTATGTGATGTAAATACCTATATATCAACACGCACTCTCTTTTATATACATAGATAAATACTGAATCGTAAATAAAACAGTACTAATTACTTTTGTAGAAACTGTAACAACGATACACAAATAACATGAAATTTTTTGAAAAGCAGATAGAAACGATACTCCACTTTTCATTTGAATTAGCATCCGTAATAGAGCTAATTAATTGTCTTTCATCTTGAAACATTCCCAAGACAGTCAAATACTCGGGGGTAAAGTGGGGTAATTTCTCTGACGTTTGTTGTGCAGTAAATTAACCCACTGCGCTTATTAGAATGCCCCGAAAACTTTTCACCGTCTGCACTAATTGCTTTGTTTTAATGTCACAAACAGTTATATTTGCCCCCAAAACATAATTTCTCACATATCTTTTATTTTAGTTTCCTTCGGTTTTCTAATTATCCTTCTTTCTTTTTTTTTGGATTCTATTCAACAACTGCATCATTGCTATTCCCTAGTACTCGTTCTTTCATGATTGTTCTCTATCTATCACCCAAATACACATACACTTTATATGTATGTATCGCATAGGAAGAATAAGTGCAATTGACACTGGGATAAATAAATTTAATTCCACCATTTCTATTCATGTTACGTTCTTTCATGTTCCTTCTCTTTATATCATACTCATACGCATACAAACACACACAAAATGTGTATGAGTGTGGGTATGTATACGACTGTGTATCCACCATTACACGTAAGGTATATGTAAATTGACAGGTTTGCAATTAAATATGACTGTTTCATTGTTATTCTCTAGTACTCGTTCTTTTAAGATCCTGTTCTCACTCTCTCTCCCTTATATAAAATGTGTATGTGTGTGGGTATGTATACTACTGTATCTAACAACACGTTAGACATATGTAAATTGACACATTTGCAATTAAATACGACAGTTTCATTGTTATTCACTAGTACTGGTTCTTTTAAGATCCTGTTCTCACTCTCTCTCCCTTATATAAAATGTGTATGTGTGTGGGTATGTATACTACTGTATCTAACAACACGTTAGACATATGTAAATTGACACATTTGCAATTAAATACGACAGTTTCATTGTTATTCTCTAGTACTCGTTCTTTTAAGATCCTGTTCTCACTCTCTCTCCCTTATATAAAATGTGTATGTGTGTGGGTATGTATACTACTGTGTATCCACCATTACATGTTAGGTATATGTAAATTGACAGATTTGCAATTAAATATGAACTGTTTTAATGTTATTCTCTAGTACTCTTTCTTTTAAGATCATGTTCTCACTACCACTCCCATATATAAAAATGTGTATGTGTGTGGGTATGTATACGACTGTGTATCCACCATTACATGTAAGGTATATGTAAATTGACAGGTTTGCAATTAAATATGACTGTTTCATTGTTATTCTCTAGTACTCGTTCTTTTAAGATCCTGTTCTCACTCTCTCTCCCTTATATAAAATGTGTATGTGTGTGGGTATGTATACTACTGTATCTAACAACACGTTAGACATATGTAAATTGACACATTTGCAATTAAATATGACTGTTTCATTGTTATTCTCTAGTACTTGTTCTTTTAAGATCCTGTTCTCACTCTCACTCCCTTATATAAAATGTGTATATGTGTGGGTATGTATACGACTGTATCTAACATCACGTTAGACATATGTAAATTGACACATTTGCAATTAAATATGACAGTTTCATTGTTATTCACTAGTACTGGTTCTTCTTACCTGCTCTCTTTCTCTCTTTTTTTCTTTCACTCACTCACAAACACACTCGCGTGTATGTGTACGGACATGTATTGAACATACCATGTTAGAAATAAGTAGATTTTATATCGTTTGCCGAGAACCGGAACTAAATGAATTTGTAATAAAAAATACCCCAGAATTGAAATAAGACCCAGGATGACGTAAACGCCGAACATTCTACCACCGAGAAAACAAAGAATATGTATAAAGTTAAAGAAAGAGGATAAATGAGTTTAGAAAATTATGTTTATTAAATTGAATTAAGTTATCTTTAACCTCTTCGCGAACAACGTTCCGTATACTCGACGCAGCGATTTCACTCTTATCAGTCCAGCGTCGCTTCCACGCAATGATCTACGGTTGATATTGAGAGACCACAGCGTCGCATATGCGTGATAGGAGATCTGAACGTTTTATTTTAATTTTTAAATGCTACATTTAATTACTAGATGGCGTTAAACGGCAACAGTTTTCTCAACAGGCGACTCGTGTAGAATTTACGTTTGGTCCTGAAGGGGTTAATTATGAGATTTGGACCCAGACTTTGGCTTGGATAATTAACACATCGGATACGTATCACGAGATATCTCGTTTTCATGTATTTCGATTAAATCGATGTATACCCAACCAAATGCAAATATATTCGTTACTTTGCCACGCAAGAAGAAGTTCCCAACAAAACAATTCAAAGTCTGTTCACCCAGTGGAAAAAGAGCGAATCATGATACTGCTGCAAATCGTGGCGAACACCATTGTACAAGGGAATGCTTTACCAAAAACCAAATTCCAAAGTATTATTTAAGACTGTGAAATAAATAGTTAAAATGTAAAAAATCTTATGATAAATAGATGTATAAAATATTTATGTATATAATACATAGTATTAATATATAGTAATATTTAAGAACACTTTATGTAGATATAATACTAAATGCAAGTTAAAAATGTGCACATATGTTCCTATTGCTTGCCAAGTAAGCTTCTAGAGTGTTCTAAAATGTGCGGGCCCTGGGAGTGCGTTGAGGGCACAGAACGCAGTACACAATGTGTTAAAATTAGCAAAAAAAAAAAAAATATACTGTTTGCCCACAATGCCTTTAAAGACACAAGAAATTCAGCATTTCAGACTAAAATAGCTTAGTGCCACAATCAACCGAAATATAAGGGTATTTCAACGTGTTAAATTTTAATTCGAAAATAAGCTATTTCAGCGTAGCAACCAGCGCAGCTTTCCCCAACATTTTACTGAGTTGTATCTCTATAACTCCTAATAAAGTATCATTTCTGCCTTAAAAACGAGTTTCCAATTTGTATTAGACTGGATCAAGTTTTAATTATAAAATATACCGAAATTAGGAAAACGTCAGTGGGAGTAAAGCACCAAAATTGCTAAGATAGGCAATAACTTAACTGGCCCAAGAAAAAAGTCGGTATGCTATTTAAGTTACCTCTAATCCTATGCCGTAATTTTCTTTTTTTTATATTTTTCTCCTCATCTATTTCAATTTAAATTGCAACTTAAAACGTATCGGCTATACGTTAAGTACTTTAACGATGTTTTAAAAATATACTCAGTAACTAAATTCAATTCACAGAAACATTTTCAATTACCACAATGTTTTTAACTCTCTTAAATGATTTCGAATGTTTAAATATTTTTAAACGTAATTCAAACTTAACTTTCTACGCAAAAATTTTCACGAAGTTAACCAGAGACGCTGCTTTTATCTTAATGAATTCAGAGATCCCCCTTCTGGTGAGAAAGAAATAGCTTCGCTCAAAAGTTCTGCAAAGAGAATTAATGTAAATAATTGCATAGTTCTGTAAACAGTTTTATAGTCATTCGCTTTCCTATTTTATTTATGCCAGAGTTAATTAAACCTTCGCCCTCCGTTGTTTTATTTACTGAAGGAACTATCTGACGTAAAGGAAACATTTCTTTTCTCTCTTAAGTAGTGGCTTTCCCCTGATAAACATTTTAAATGAGATTGCACATCGCAACAATGCGGGTACTTAAAAGTGAAAAGTGATCATTTAATGCGTATTGGAAAGAATCTAAAGTATATTCGTTAGTGGTGTATAAAGATAATGAATATACGCCTTATTTTTAATCTAAGACAGGTTATTTTCATTTACTAGGGGAATATTAAATTCAAATGTCTCTCAGTTTACGTAAGAAACATCATTGCTGATACCTTTACGCCAGAGGAAATAGATATTCTAGAGCAGATCCTCTTAATTTCTGAAATTGCACGCTTTATCTTTAAAACTTTTCTTAATCTAGTATATACACAGTATTTGATATTATAATAGTTCATATTTTTCAGAACACAAAAATTAAAAAGAGAAGAGTTATAATTTATACAGATGGGGTTCACACATTTTTGTAGAGATTTTGAAAAGATATATAAAGATATTTTGAAAGGTATATAAATAAATCAAATATATATAACTCTATATATAATGATATTGTTGCGAAATTCTAGCTTAAAGTTCGTTGGAATGAATAGACTTTGACTAAGACAAAAACAATAACAATTTATTAACACGCCAAATGCATCACAATTACAACGGATGGCTATAAAACTTGGCAGCCTTTTGGCGAACTTTTTCAGAGCAATACGGAGAGCATTAACACAAGTCCTAACTTTCACCAGACCTGAGCGCGAACTGATTTTTTACGAGAACTCATGGCCCCTTTATAGCTTTCAGGTTTCTGGAAATTTCCACAAGCCTCTAGTAATATCCAGAAATAGAGGGTCGGCAACAAATGTCGCCAAATCACCAAATTTGGAGCCAAAAATGAGTTCCCCAAAACTTCGCCAAGAAGCCAATATCTCGCCAATTTGGCAAGATACCATACAAATTATATATTTATAGCATTCTTAACAATATTTTTTATCTGAAAAAACTAAATTAACCATCGTGATAATTAGTAACAAAATCCAGCAATAACCATAATATTAGCAAAGTTTCCTTTTCTCTAAATCATAATTTTAAGTCTTTTTTACTATTTTTAGGAAGAAGATCGATCATTTTTTCTGCAGCCAGATGAGTAAATCCAAGCCAATAAGCATTTGTAATTATATATTTCCATTTTACATCTGCTAAAACATTTACACATAGGAATCTGCACATAGTCTTAAGCTAAGAAACATGTTTCGGCATTATAGTTGAATATCATTTTTATTTTGATTAGCTTCAAATGATATTTTATAATTTCGATCATAGTTATTATAGAGATATTTAAAGATTTTCCGATAGGTTTTTGGAGAGTTGGATTTTCTTTTGAAAAATGCTTTGCTTTGGTTTCAAGTACTACGGTCTACTTTTTTTTTACTACACGAGAGCTAATGAGATAGGTGTTTACAGCTTAAAGCTGATTTCAAACAATTACGAACATTCATGTCAACAGTATGATGCGAACCCGTGGAGCTGAGTCCTACCATTAGACCATCGCAAGCCTTTTAAACCTTGAGATAAGACTTTAATAGGATAACACGTGCACGTATCTTTATAATATACATTTTTTGCTTTTATTCCCAGTCAAATGCAAACTTCGACGTTTCTTTGCTTTTTTATTAATTTGGTCACTTAATTTATGCGTAGAAATCTTAATTCTTTTCGCATCTTTTTTTTCAACAATTGAGTTAGAGTATTTTTTGTAGGAAGGTACAAAAACATTGCTTTCGATCTCTTGTTTCTATTTTTAGTAACATTTTAAAGAACAGAATATTTTTAAGGCTGTAGATGATATTTAAACTTTATCCGAATTTGATGCCAATCCTGCTTTTAGTTTAACATTTAAATTTATAGAGAAAGTTAGAATCTTTACAAAAAAAATATGAATACTATCTATACTTGTAATATAAATATCATTTCTTGAGAAAAATTAGGACGTAAATAACATATTTGCAGCTTATTGCTGTGATGCACAAAATTAGTCACCAGACAGTGAAGGTTATAAAAAGGTTTTGCAACATTATAGGTATAAAGGTTTCTTCAATAGACAGACAAGGATGTTTCAGGATCTATAAAAAGGGAAATTTTCACTACGAATACTTTACTTTCTTGAGTTCTCTGGGAAAGTACTCAGTATCTTTCGAGATTAACAGACAGCAAAATAAGAATTTCTTATAGTAAAAAACTTAAGAATGGTCCTCTAATTGATTTTAATCCATTAGTACCAAAAATATTTTTTCTCTTCTAGAATTAGGCATATTGCCATCTATAGTTCAGAAGATCCTTGGCCAAAAATATCTTAATGATTTTATGAAGTGTAGACAGATTTTAATTTTAATCATCATGAAAGTTAATTGCTAACATAAGTAAAAGACTTCATCTGTCCAAAGTGTCAAAAGCAACAGATTGAACCAGCAGATTATTTTATTCGTACTCCATCCGCATAAAAGGAGCAAAAATTTCAATGAGGCTGGTTTTAATTAATTAAGTTTGTCCACTTTATAAATTATCATTTTTGGGGTAGCTGAAAGTTTTTGCTGATTTCTCATTTGTTTGATTCCTTTTTATTTCAAACGTGAATACAACATCCTGTTTACATGTATGTAAAAGGATATACTAACTTTTATTAAATAATTTAACTTAAAAAAAAATTATCTTGCTTTCAAAAATCCTATCGTTACGAAAGTGGAAAATTTCCTATTATCTGTTGAAATATTTTCAAAATAAAATTATACACTGTAACCTTTTCACCAGTAAATCCTTTTCGTAGTTATTATAACTAAATTAATCCACAGAGAATGGGATGAATTCACAGTTATCTTAAAATAGATCACTTGAAGCTAAAACATAAAGTAACGTAAAGTCGTCATCCTGCATATGCAAATGTTTTAACGTGACACAAAAATTCACAGACGTATATATTTGTTGTTTTCATTGCATTTTATTATTATTTTTACCTGAAGAGGTTTGTTTAAACTTTTTTACATTACATAAGTAAACGCAATATAACTTTCTCGATGACTGGAGGCTAGTTAGACTTGTTGAGGATATAAGCTATACTTAACTCTGTGAGCAGTAATTTATATTCCCACAGCACTGCTCAAATAAAAATTTTAATTTTCTTAATTTTGAAAAAAAAGGCATTGATTTAGAGATAATGTTTTGTATTTGAGGAGTTCACAGCTAATGCGAACAAAGTCCATTTAGAGTAGAGAAATTATGTTTTAAAGATTCAAGATATAAATAATTTCTAGAAATTGAAATTAAGTTTAGATAATACGTAATAATTGGTACAATTTCTAACAAATATAAATATATGTATATGCAATAGATAGTTTTCGATCTTAGAAAAAATGAAAGCAATTTCATTTTGAAAAGGAAGAAATGGACTTTATTGGTTGTGAATTTCTTATTTAACTTCTTTGAGATGTTCCTTGACAGAATTGAAAGTTCGTTGTCACTTTCGTCACTGTTTAGCCATCCTACATGCTTTCGAATGGTAGCAACTTTATCCCCAGAGGTATTGCTATCGCCATCATAGCTGTTACTTTCCTTATTGGCTTCAAGTGAGCATAAAGTAACACTATTAAATCCTTGTTCATCCTGCTTATTTATCCAAGTAGCTCCCCCCGTTTAATAATTAGCCTAATCTTGCTAAAAATTCATCGTTATGCTCTAAACCAAACAACATTAATTTTGTTCAACAATATCACTATTTTTTTCGCATTAAAATTTATCCATTCTTTGAGCCATATGGCGTAAAATTAGTACACATAGCATATTAAGGATATATTTCCTCTTATTAAAGCAATACCCGATGCATAGATTTATAAAAAAATATAGTCAAACTGCTTCTAGAAACATGCAAACAAATCTGCCAAATTAATAAACTTACTATAATTTACATATACCTCTGTCATAAGAAGTTTGAACTGCTAATAAATGGCAGTGGAAGAGCAGCTTGTCATCGTCAGTTTTCTTCAGTCTGTTGTCGTCAATTCAATTCAAGACGTTCTATGAAAACTGGATATGTAAGACTCCCGACGTCTTACATAAAAATGACATAGTAAAAGCCATGTACCGATGTATTTTACCACTATGGTCAGCAAATGCATACACAGCTGTGAATTTCCAAGAAGAATTTAGGTGCAGCTGTTGACTTCGAGTTTTAGTGGGGACCCCCTGTGGAGGAGTTACAGCTCACGGAATGGCACAAGTGTAACGGTCAAGCCCAGGCAGGGATGCTGCCGTGAGATATGGGGGCAAGGGCTAAGAAATAATGTCAACTTTCCCCAAAGGGGCCATTTTAATGAGCCCACCTGCATACCCGAAGGGAGTGCAGATGTGGGAAAATTTCACCAACAAATGATTGGGACAGAGAAAAAAAAGGGGCGTTGAACCGAGGTATAAAAGTTTGGAAAGAAAGTTGGGAAAAGGATTCGATGTCGTGATTCAAGAGTTGCTGGATATCCAGATCTCGTGAGCAAGCCAGAGAGCCCAGCCAGCAATCGATTCCCGAACCCACATGCGTATGATTTGCACACCAGCATAGACGTCCAGCAAAATAACGGCCGCAACGACGTCCAGCCTGTTCCCCTGTAATTACTGGAGGTAGACTATTTCGAGAGTACTGATGAATAGCAAAACCAAATAATTGCAGGTCATGTTAAAAACTAATCAAGTGATGTATTAATTTGTAAATATTGTACATAATAAATGTTTTAGTTTAAATATTAGGTATTTTCCTTTAATTCCATAGCGTATATTTTACTGTGTTTCCCCTTTGAGAACGAACACTGCTGTTTGTGTTGTAAGTACATTACAACAGGCCCCATTACATTTCACCCTTTATACGTTCTAAATATATAGCTCAGAATGCACACCACATTTGCACTTACATACAACCCATCCTAAA
Organism: Pardosa pseudoannulata; assembly: GCA_032207245.1. NCBI lineage: Eukaryota > Metazoa > Arthropoda > Arachnida > Araneae > Lycosidae > Pardosa > Pardosa pseudoannulata. Next base: position 35,359,358 of record CM063498.1, read on the forward strand.
TAACCCTCGAGACATGCATACGTCCTCAAGTAGAAAAAACGTTTCCCTTTTGCGCAGAAGCATATAAATTTATAAATTGCATACTACTTCTGAAATAAATATTTCACTAGGCATAAGAAAAAACAGCTCTCAGACAAACACAGCACATTAAAGAATCCTCAGAAACTTCTACAATATTACTTCCGTCCCAGATTTTAGTGCCATTACGGCCTCTCTATTTAATTTTGAGTCTAAATGTCAGGCATAAATGTGTGAGTGTAATTCAAAGCGTGAGGCTGAATGTTAATTTAATTAAATCTCTTTCATCCAATTTCGAAGAGTGACTTTTTAATTTCGGAATTGCAAAACTTTCGAAAGTAACTTTGTGTTTTGATGAATTAATCCGAAATAGTTTTAACGGCATCTGGCAAAGGGATCACCAGAAAATGCATTGTTAATGAATGATATCTACAATTGGTAACATGAAAATCTGAAAAATAAAAAGTTTCTCTCTTTCAATAAGCATTTTTGTTTATTCTAGATGGATCTGACTTATGGAAAGTAATACCGTTTAGCTAAAGACAGTAGAATGTATACAGAAAAACAACACTCGCTTCGATATATTGAATAAACTAATTTTTTCGATGACTTCAATGTAGGATAAAGGAATAAAGTTACTATTTAATAAATAAATATTATTAAATATTTTATTAAAATTCCTAACACATAACTTTTGTAAAATATATAAAAAGTAGACTACATTAACATAAAACTGATTTATACAAAATTAACTTTTTAATAATACCACTTTTAGTTACACCTGATTCATAAAGATCTCTTCAATATATATATATATATATATATATATATAATATATATATATATATATATATATATATATTTACTGAGATGATTTGAAATGAAACGATATCTGAAATATAAGAGAAAACCAAACCATTCTGAAGGAATATAGCATAAAATGTAGAGCCAACGGAAGTAAGGCAAAAATCAAGAACGTTCGCAGACAGTTAATTCGTTGCTTTGAGGGAACAGTATTCTCAATGTGAGAATACTCAGTGACTTGGAGATCAGACTGAGCTAAGAGATAGGAAGCCAACCGCTTAAATAGCTACTTGCCCTGAAAGACATGCATTTGCAAGGAGCGAACGCAAGCACAATAAATACTTATGAATACTTATTACAATTATTTATCAACAGCTTTTATTTTGTCTGATGAATTTTTTTTTAAATTTTAATAATGCCTTTTTAGTAGTTTTAAAGGTATGAAAAAAGCATAGCTGTCATAAAAAATCCCACTCAAAAATGTTATAAATTACAGATTTAGAGAATACTGATGTTTTATAACCCTTTCTTCTATTTTTTTTTTAGAATGGGGTTGAATTAGTACAGTAGACTAGATTATACGGCAGTAGATTAACCTGGTTTTTTTTAGTCAAAAATGTTATAAAATAGAAGTAAAAAATAATTTACTTTCCAGCGGAAGGAGTATAATCCACAGGACGTCTTTAACACTCATCTAACTTTTTGATTACTTAAAATTCCACGAATTTAGTTAAAAAACAATACTTAAAAATAAAGGCAACACTGTACAACTAAAGGCTGTTAAAAATAAATAGGTGAGTCTATTGCCTTATTCCAAGAAGTAACAAAACAAGTGGATCTTAACTTTTAGAGTACTGTACGTTTACATTTTAGTACACATAAAAACCAAGTGGTGAAACCAGGATTTTTTTAAACGGATTTTCTCATTTTTCATTCATTCCGGGTAAACCAGAGTCTATTAAATGTCTGGTTGTGAGAGTATCTATTAATGTATCCAAGTAAGTAAGAATGATAATTTAAAAATGAAAAAAAAATATGGTTTGTGATTCTTACAACAAAATTGTGTACTATTCAACTTTTGTACCCAATCTCTAAATAAAGGGGAAAGTAAACCAAAATACATTTGAACTTATCATCTTTATATAACATAAAAGGTCAAAGTCAAAAGCAACGAGTTTTACTCTTTAGTTTTTTTTTAATTTAAAGAAGATATAGTTAAGTTGTCATAATTATTACCTTGATAAAAGTCAAAGAGTTCTGGAAGGATACGCTGTAAATATGTTGTTAAACATAATTAAAGCTACTGTTAGATTAATAGGTGTCTCGAGATGTGGACTTCATCCATGTTTCCTCAGAATAACAAAAGAGAGAAACGCGATTTCAGAAGTAGAAGTTTGGATTGGAATTCATGACAAACGTATTTAAATCTAATCACAATTTTTACTGAAACGGAATGAGGTCATGAGAAAATATGTAATCATTTTCCTACTTCTAAATCCGATTTGGTTATATTAAGTATTAATTATCTAAACACAAAACCAGACTGTTAGAGACAAAGAGTGATAGAGCAAAAAACACACCAAGTAATGAAATGGGAACAAATCGAAATATGAAAATAAACCCTACGACATTTAATTTATTATAAATAGAATAAAAAAGCGTATTTTTATATGTATGTTGTTAAAAAACATATTGCGATGATAAAACGATGAAGTGATAAACTTTGGGTAACTAAAAATGAATCAAGCAGAATTTTAATTACGGATAATTAGGCAATTATCTAACAAAAATTGATATCACATAAAGAATATATTGAAATAAATGTTTCTAGTAAGCTGGAATAAAATAACAAATACGAACATCACGCGAAAATGAATTTTAGTAATTATATTTTTGTAATTTTAGTCAAATAATATTTTTTAATATTTTATTAAGAAATCTCCGAGTTAACGCAAACTTCACTTTTAATTTATCGCATCATCTGTGGAAGAAGCAAAATTTCTAGCAATGTACGTCTACTAACTTAATTGTTTAATCTATCCTTTTTTTTAAAATTTTCATTTTATCACATAAAATTGAGATAAGACAAGATATTAGTTTTTTATCATTAGACGTCGCCAAATATCCTCAATTTTAACAAGAACAGTCAGCAACATAAAAGTTTTCTGGAAAATGAGAAAAAGACACTTTCATGTCTGTGACGCAAGTTTATATCTAGAAACTAATTAAATTTAAACCTTTTTTTCATTTTTAAGTTACAAAAATGTTTTCAACAGTATCAAACAACAAAAAGAAAATTTCTTCTGAAGGAAACTAATTTAAAGTATTTTATATTTATTCTTTCAGTATGAAAGATTTTTTTGTATACAAAAATTTCTAGGACAACATATTTCACAAAAAGATTTGTGCATAAACTTTATTACTCAAGACACTTGTTTATCTAATAAAAATCTATATCACATAAAAAATATATTGAAATAAATGTTTCTAGTAAGCTGGAATAAAATAACAAATACGAACATTTTTAACACTCGCAGAATAAAATATCTCTAGAATTATATTTTATATTTATAGTCAACAAAAGGTTTTAATAGAATTTTATTAATATTTTAAAACTTTCTAAGAAAATCTCCGAGTGTCAAGTCGCTAAAACCATTATTTGTTTCACTCTTTATCATTTACTTCTTATTCTGTTTTGGTACATCTAAAATTGTTAACGCTCTACTAACTTAATTTATAGTCCCCTCCTTTTTTTGCACTTTCATTGCCGAGAATGCTGGGTTGAGATAAGACAAGATATTAGTTTAGAGGTTTTAGAGAAACGAAACAACACTATCCTAGCAATAAATTTAACACGACAGCAGGAAATAAAAAGTTTCATCTGGAATATGATTCAAAAGAAAAATGCTCTAGTATCATGTCAGAGGACAACAATAGTTTTTACTTTAATCTAGATATATCTAGTCATATTTTAAACTCATGAAAACCTTGTTTTTTTTTCTTGGAAAAGCTAAAAGGTTTTTTTCGTTTACAGTTTAGTCAAGAAAATTTCTTCTGAAGTAAACAATTTAAAGTATTTCATATTACCCTTCTTTGTAAGGAAAGATTTAATTTTGTAACATTTCTTGTGTAAGACATAAAATTTCACAAAAAGATGTTGTGCATAAACTTTATTTACTCAAGAATCCACTTTACTAATGCATATAAAAAAAAAAAAAAAAAATCATAATTCTTTCTGTCTTTATACGAAAAAAGAAACAAAAAACCGTAAAAAAAAACGAAAACTCGAAGTTTTTATAGCTGCTTCAAAGTATTTTTTTACATACATTATTAACTTGACTTTAAGATTTCGTATTTGCCCTCTTGTTTATAGAGTATATTTAACATTTTGATGCCTTAAATCAGGGGTCAAAATTATACTCCACATTTAATAAATCGAAGGCGGTATACCAATGGCAGAGCTAAATTAACGTAACGTACATGCTTATATATTTATTTTCGGTAACAAGAAAAATGGTAAATTATCTAATTTTTCTAAAAAAAAACTTAATACTTACAAAATAAAAATTTACTGACAAAAATAATCAAACTATTCATACGTCAAAAATTGACCATCCTATTCACTTCGTTTAGTTGAAATTTGGCACTGTATATCTGCGACAAGTTTATCATATTGTGGCTGGCACGAGCTTATTGCAATGCGTAAACACGAAATTAAATGTTCATCTGTTAAACGCAACCGATGTTTGGTTTTTATGGCGTTCATGGTTGAAAAAGCAGATTCGCAAAGATACGTCGATCCAAAGTATGATTTCAAATACAAAATCAATTTGTAAATATTTGGAAACGTTTCCTCAGAAATTAATTTCCAAAAATTTTTATTTTAAATAATTCATTAATTCTATGTCATAAGTCATAAATTAAATTGTTAATATCCGAGGTCATTATCGGGATGGTCACGCAGACTACCTAAAATGTCTTCGCGGTCGATCAGTCGACCGCTGTCGACGTCTTGGCCACCAATGCTTTAAATGTTTGTACATGTAGAGTTCTGTATTTTTGAAGTAAAACTGTTAATAGCCATGAAGATAAAGCCTCTTAATGTATTAACGCCAAACGATGGCCTAGTGGTTAGGGTGCTGGCCTTCGGTGCCGGAGTTCATGGGTTCGATTCCCATTGTGGAATGGATGATCGTAGCCGTTCGGAATCGGCTTTAAGCAGTAGGTACCGGTCTCATTAGCCCTCGCGTTGCAAAAAGTAGACAGTAGCACTCCATACTAAACCAAACCAAACCTTAATATATTAAGAAGCAACTTCAGTAATGAACAAATCTTTAAGGTGTAAAAAATAACAGCCGAAAATTTATAGGATGCCAGAATTTGTTAAAACAAACGACTTCCATATCATCATCAACCATTAAAATGGCCAGCCGCGAGATGTTACTTGTGAGTTGAACACTATGTAAAATAAAGAAGGATATATAATCTAATATGGCTGCTCATACGTGTCTGCTAAACAATATATAAATTAATACAAAAATTAATTTTTATATAAATTTAATAACATTTGTACTTGTAAAAATTAAACTAAAGGAGTCTCAACGTCAATATTTTAATTTAATCGATAAGACTAAAAATTTGATAGAAAATCTAAAGGAAATTTATAATATACCAAATGAGAAAATATTCGTTTAGTTAATATAATTTTAAATGTTTTAAAACTTTACTATGAACTAATTTATTTTGGTTATATTAAATAGTTACATATAATATGGTTTGTATTAAAGTTATTACATTATGATTGTAATAAAAGAATATGAAATTTAATTGTTAACCATGTCCCATTGTCTAGAAGACTATGTAAATGGCAGTTGCCATACACTGAAAATATTTCAAGAGACAAATTGACTTATTTATTGATTTAGGTGGATGGATATCTTCATTCATATTTGGCTTTGTGGCTGCCACAAACCTAGGTTAGCTTGAATGTAAGATCATTCGTCATACATATCTATAATGCATATTAAATATGCCCTCGGAAATAAACGTATACTCGTCTGTAAATAGGATAGATGATGTGAACTGTAGGTACAATAAGTATATTCCGTTACAATTACAAACATGCAAATATAACACGTTGCAGAAAATCAGTTTAATTTAAAATCTGGACTAACTGGATGTGGTAAGGATGCAATTTTTATTGACGAAATACACACTATACTGTCACATGATTTACCCCTTGGTCAAGACTTGGTTACTGCTTCTCTTGTCCAAGCTGGCCATCTACTTCCTCAATGATAGTCTAATTTTTCTTGCAGTATTTTGATGTCCTACCTTTAATCAAATTTGCTTCCAAGAGTTTTCTATATAATCGTAGAAATTTTCTTACCATCAGGGTATCACCTTCGAAAATTGCTTCTGCTTAAGTCTTACCCCTTCCGCGGCATAGATGCTTGAAGCCCCGTACAGAACAAATGCAGTACACAATGTGCATATCATGTCTTGCCCATTCAAAAGTTGTTTCATATTTGACAAGGAATAATGTTCGAATGATTTCAATCTTAAATATTTCCAAAGAGGAATCTCATAATTTGAAGTTCTTCGGTGTTTTTATAATTTGAAGTTCTATACTACTGGAAGAGTAATTACTCTAGACCTACTATTTAATGCTGATAGGGATAAAAATATCCATTTCAACAGAGAATTTAAATCTAATGGACTCCGGTATTAAAAAGTTTATTTTTGGTCAACATCTTTTAGCTCATTGATTGAAATTATACGTGCGTGCACACACAAACGCTCCTCCAAGGATGGGAGGAAATCCCTTACTCTCCTAGATCTTTTACTCTGTAATCTGCATACAAAAGATGATCTTTTATTGACTGCGTCATATAGAAAGATGTAATATTACAAAGGTAATGGTATAATTTTAGTTACACATTTTTCCTAGTCCTGGTCAGCCGGAAATCGACATACTGCATTAACATCAACGTTTTCTGCATGAGGTCTAGTTCGATATGAACGTTATTTAAAGTCGAAAATTACCCATAATAGTAAGCAATCACCGTACGGACTAGAGTAACGAAAACCATATATTTTTCTGTTGTACCACCATCCGACATATATGTGTTTAAACGATAACAGATCTTTAAATATGTTACAATACAATTAAAGGAACATCTGCATTATTTTTTTTTAAATTCCTTTTAACAAGTAATAATATCGATGTGGAAAGCTTTAGGACCCACGGTGTTCTTATTTTGGAAATTTTACAAAATATTAGATAAAGTTATAAGTCATATTTTCATGCTCTCATAAAATTGTCTTTATAATTCTCAATAGAAATATCTTTTGGGAGAATTGTGTTTTCTTTTAAAACAATGAAAAAAATCTTTTTGATATTAAAACTTTATCGGATGTCCCATGTGTTACAAGTTTTACATTATCTTACAAGTTTGCATTACAAAGTACACATTTCATTAAAACTGCAACTTTTCTATAGGCTTAACATCCTCGTAAAATGTAACCATTGTCGCGGAAGTAAATTCCCACTACCAAATTTTTCTACACAATGTTTGGGTCATTTATTTTTATAGGGTGTCGTTTTCCCGCAATCCGCTGAGAGAAATTTCACGTTGTTGACTTTCATTCTTCACAATTTTTAACTTAAGTTCTCCCGTCTTTTCTGCTTCGGTTGATAAAATCTAAAGCAGCATCTTTTGGTTGTTGCCAAGTTAGAACAAAATAATATCATTTAAGAGTCACCTCTGTGGAATAATAAAAGAGTTTAGATATGCAAACTTCTGGTTGAGGCAAGAGGTCTTTAGATTTTATTCCAGGAAGTTGATTTCTCGAAGCGTGGAAAATGATACGGAAACTTATCCAAATAATTTACTTTGAATTACCTCCAAAGAAATATGCCTGAAAAAATGTGGAAATATAGCTACATTTTTAGCTATTATTTTTCTTTGTTGAAACAACTTTTGTTTATTTGGTTGGTTTGGTATGATAAGATAAAATTTTGGCAACACGGTGTTAGATAGATCGGAACTTATTGATGAAATCCAATTCTAAATTGCTAAAAACATTCATATTAGTGGAATGAATCAATTCTAAAAGGCAGCATCGTATCACCTCACTCACAATTTGGCTATATTTTTTTTAACAGAAGCAGAAGTTCATATTACCACAATAACATTAGTTAGATTTGTTAGATTTCGGACTCTACGGTCTACATTTTTGGTTCACCAGCGCTAATTTAGACTACGATCTATTGCTTAAAATCGATTTCAAACGGCTACGAACATCAATGTCAGCATGATTCAGACTTATCCACTGTGAGAGTACTGCTACGTTTTGTTTAAAGGTTTTGTGAAACTGATTTGCTCGCCTAACTCACACGTTGTGGGTTTCATGCCCAAGTATTTTTCTCGATTCCAGCAGTCGTGTGGTGCGGTCAGTGGCAACGACTGCACTTCAACTTCACCAGGTTTGGAGAGTTGTGGTTGGTCGCCATGGAGGCGATGCAAGACCATGCCTGGAGTCCCGGTTGATCTGAACAGCTGCGAAAGAGGACACCTTGGCACAGGATAATGGAACCACAACGAGATGAAAGAGATTTGGCGAAAGAAGTATATGGCTGCTGGAGAATTTTAGAAAGAAGGAAAAGAATGTAGAGTGCTCGTGGACTTTGGCATTTTTCTTTTTCAGGTGGAGCACGTGGCGTGCTTCTTTTACTTCTTTTATATATTTTTAGCATTTTTCGTTTTCTTTCATTCTTATGTATTAATATAACTTATGTTATAACTTAATATATATATATATATATATATATATATATATATATATATATATATATATATATATATTAATATATTCAATAATATTTATATTTATTTATATAATTTATATAATAATATAACTTAATTTTTATTATTAATTTATTTGTATTTTGTAATATAGACCAGGGGCAGATTGATATAATTAATATTAAAAATGATTCAAAAGAACCTGGTTTTTGTTGAATGTAGGAAAATGGGTCTGAAAAAACAACAAGCAATGTACACCCACCATTACATCCACAAATCCACATAATTAGATATTGGTAAACTATGGGGTAGTATAAAAAACTTTGCTTATAATGCAGTTTTTCCTAACCTAGAAAGTCAGATAATTTTACTTAAACAACACTGTTTTTTCCTCTTTGTATTATTCTTAGATTTTTCAAAAGTTTTATACCTGTTTTAAAAAGATTTTCTCAGTGGAAGGTTATATCTTTCTTACGAAAGGTAGAATAATTTCTCATAGCAATGCTTAATGGTTTAAGAGGGAGAAAAAAAATCTTGCTAATAATTTTAAACAATAAATAACTGAAAAGTGTGACATTTTAGTGAATGAATTTAGGAAAATTGTTTTCTATGCAACCGATATAAACATTTTAATCAACTCTCAAATAAGGAATTAAGCGTGTATAATAATTCAATTGATTGCTTTACCTGCGGTGTGACTTGATTGATTGAAATGATTGCCATCTAACATGAATGATGTGTCTGCTATGCGTGATTGATTTTCATCTGCAGTTTATAAATGACTATTCACAGGAATGGAATTCAAATATAGTGTCAACTGTGTCGAGTTTATATGGCAGGTTCAAAGCTTTATGAGGTGGTAAAGCAAATAATTCCGTATATTTCGTCCTGGTGAATATGTGCAATACAGAAGTAAAGGAATAAGATAATTCAAGTTGTGAAACACAAAAGTAAAAGTGACGATAGAAGATAATTATTAAATACAGAAAGTAATTTGAGAGAAAGTCACCGGGGAGAAACTACGAAATGCAAATGTACTCGTACTGATGTAGATGGTGAGCAAGATTTGAAACAGTTGGCAACTGTCCTTTTATCTTATTTTTTGTTTTATAAGTTAAACTTTCTTACATAGTTTTTCTGCATGAAACATTTTATATAATTTATATTAATAGCAATAACATCCCGCGTTAAGTTATTACATCCTTCATGGAATCGAAATCATATCAACTAAATTTAGACTATTAATAAAATGTTATTACACATTCTGTAGATGTATAAGCATAGCTATCGAAGGGTTTCTTTTACTCTTTTGGCAGACAATACTGCCTCCGAAAAGGGAAAGCAACATGTTAAGGGCTTATCCCACATTTGGCGGTAACTATGTCACCAAATGTTGACAAAAAAACTATACATTAAAGAAACTTTAAACAGGGTATAGAGACAGTATTTTCAAGAATATACTCCTAAGAGCTATTAAAGGGCATCTACATTTAATCGGTCTCGGTTCAGATCCCACTGCAAGATGGTGCAGAACTTTAGTAGTGTAACGTTAGAAACTTTAGATAGTGTAACGTTAACCGTCTATTTACACGCCCATAACATATCAGTCAACAAAATCTGTGGCATTGTATCGGCCTATGTTAATAAAACAAGTGCCCCCTAATGAGAAAAAATGATGCAATCGACAACCTGGAAGTTATCTCCTTCTTAATACAGCGTATTTAGCTGATATTTCATAACTATAAACAAATCTTTTCTATTTGCGGTCACATTTTTTGAAATCTAGGTATTCCAGAATCCTTATTTCGTTAAGAATTTTTGGATAAAGTTTATTATGTTGAATATGACATGTGATCATTCCAAATCATCAATATATATATATATATATATATATATATATATATATATATATATATATATATATATATATACATACACACAAGTATATAAATATATATAGACAGAAGAGTGTTTCTGTTTTACATAAATACACAAAATTTGTCGTAGAAGACGATATTGTCGCGTAGATGAGATGAACTGAACTTGGTGAATTGAATGATAAACGCTCAAGTTCAAGATTTTATTACCTCGCAACTGAAGGAAATCCTGCTTATATACACTTTTAGAACCTTCCAGACTTGGAAGGCCAGCAGAAAATTAGCAACTATATTTAACATAAATTTGCATAATCAAATTAAATTAACATAAATTAAATCCTAATTAAAATCAATTTTTAAAGGCAACTTGCCTCGCTTGTTTCTGAACCTGCAACCTCCCGTTCACGAGTCCGCCTCTTAACCGACTGCGCCACGGCGTCTTTGGTAAAAGGAACGATTTTCGCTACAATATTTTGGACTACCATTATTTCTATGAGTAGACAGTCACTACAGATACAAAAACGTCTGATAAACCTATTACGTTAAATTACAGTATAACAGAGATCCACGACACATAACAGTAGATGAATGTCATTGTTGTATTTTATTACTTCACAAAAATAAATACGCTAATTCCTACCGTCGCAAAGCTGTAATTTATCTAAAGATGAGACTGTATACAACATGGCTTGAAATTATTTTTCATTATAAAATGAATAAATTCAAATGCGTAGCAATATGAAAGTTATGCCAAACGAAATGCTCAAATAATAATTTACACTCTGAGTTCGCCTTTTTTTTTCAAATTTTGGTACTTTATTTATTCTGAAAATATTTTTCTCATGTTTCTCTGTTGAAAGTTACATGGGTTCTATATTTAGTTTTGTTTTATAAATGTCATTGTTGGTATTGAATTCAATTAGAATATTTAAGAAATAGGTATTTTCCATTAGTTCTAGTTTGTCAGTACAGAAATAAATCTATCTCCTATAATCTGTACAATTTTGCATAATGGAGAGAAATTAAAATAGCCCGCAAAAGTGTTTTTAAAAGACCACGTGACGTCTTTAATTACAGTATAAATATAGTATATATTCCCATACCAAACACTAGTCATGCATTATTAGAACACTTATTAGCCGTTTGGGGCCCGAAATGACTAGTTATTTTAATAGGCAAAATTCCTAATATTTAAATTTATGACCAATGTCTATTTTGTGGAGCTTTCTGAAAATGAATCTCCAGACTCCATACTTTAAACAGTCTTAGTAAAGCTAATTTCCACCTCTCCTAAAATGACAAGTTAAAACCTTTTAAGGCAAATTACATTTTCCCACAGGGATTACACTAAGCTTAACAAGAATATATCCCCCCCAGGTCTTTTATTAAATCTTTGGTCCTCCACTCGTTTAATAGAAAAAAAAGACATTAATATTCAGAAAGTATATTACAAGAAAAAAGTACTTGAACAAGATAAGTGGTGAAACAAGTTTAGAGATTTTAGTAGTTTACTTAAACCCTTAAAACTCTCTCTCGAAACCTTCTAAATTTTATTTAACTCAAAAGAGCAAAAAATACATAAAAAAATAATTGATTTCTTTAGTTTGTCGTTAAACGGCAAGTTTAATCTAAAACTTTCTTTTGCTAACGAAAAGAAAATTTATGTGCGCTGAAGATAAAACATTATTTTTTAGAAAAAAATACGTTAAAACAGCAAGGAACCTGCAATTAATATCCTCATAATTCTTAATTTAATCTCGAAATGAGAGTATATATAATGAATGCTTTGGTATATATCCCATATTTAAAATTCTGTTTAACCCCCTTCTCCCCCAAGTTCAATGTGTCTAATAGAGAACGTTAATAATTTTTTTCAATTTACTCACGAGCAACTGTGTATCATAGCTACATATAAAAGCGTAAATTTTTTATGTTTATTAAATATTGTACGTAAAATAACTATTGAAAACGCACGGCCACATTTATTTAAACAAACTGAACAATACAAATTTCATAAAAATCGCAGGTTTTTTTTTCAAAACATTTATATACTGGGACTTTAAATATGTTTCATATTCATTTTACATCATAATATAATTTTACTTTTATAAAATAAAAACAATACAATTTCTGACTACCATATGCTAGCATAAAAAGATAAAAGATAAAATATGAATAAATCTTCATATTTTCAGGCCTTTCATATCATAATCCCTAATTTACTACCACCATAAACCCTTTGCATTTTCAAAAAATCATACAATGTTTTTGAATAAATTCTATAAACAACGATTTGATGAAATCTGGTAACAGCTGTAATGTTTTAAAGACTAAAAAAACCACGCTCTCGATTTAAAAATATATAAAATATCAAAATACTTAAAAAGTAGGAATTGTGAGGAAATGTTTAAATTCCTATTGCTTGTTATTTATGAGTAAAAAATTTAGGAGCTGAAAAATTTTCACTTCACTAATTTTTCTCGAATTACTTAAAAAATTTTTGGCTTGCTTTAAAATAAAATTTTTACAAAATTTTTATAAAGGCTTCGAGATTTAAAATATAATTTTAATTTGCTATTTCAAGAAATATATTTTTTAAACATAAAATGTATTTTTTAAACAAAAAGCTTTAAACTTATCTGCTTGTTAACGTTATATACCAGAAACTTAACTTTTAATCTAAACTTGAAGGAAATATGTATTTTATTTTGGGAATCTCTGTTATATAAGTAAGACCCATGTATATATTACTTTACAGCGTTAGTATTGAAAATTTTTTGAATTTTTGATTTTCATAAAAGTTTATGATTTTGTTTAAATTTAAAATTTTAGGTACTTTTTAAGTTTATGTTATACAGAAAGATAGTTTAAATTTAATATAAAAATTTATTTCTTATTCATAAATTTCAAGTTTTCTCATGAGAAAGTAATATTTTTTAATTTTAGGTGTAGTTTTTTTAAAATATATATTATTTCTAATGACAAACTATATAATTTTTTACAAATTAACCACGTGGATTATATAGTGATTAGTGTATTATGTGTCTCCCAACAGGCTGGGGTTCGATGTTCAAGTGAGCCTTATGTATTTGCGTTGTCTCCTCATTGCATGTAACGTTAATCGTCTATGTGCGGTCCCATAATAAAAGAGTCAACAAAATCTGTAGCAATGTATCTGCCTATGTTAATAAAAACAAGTACCCCCTAATGGGAAAAAAAACTTTTTAAAGAGCTTGCAAAAAAATTATTTCAAAATTAAGTAGATTTGAAGGTTTGGAGAACTACAGTCAATGTTTTCGAACAAGAGGGTTAATTATACAAAACTCTAATTCTTAAAGCTTGTTCCAAGTAAGACTATAGAGGTAAAGTTACAGACATCCATTATAGTTGTGGGATTCGAACCTTTATACTGAAGTACCGAAAGTAAATCCCCTACAAATTTTGGCTCTCGTCCGGCTTTAAATCATGTACAACATTTAAGAATTAAGTTACACCGAGAATGAACGTATAATATTGATTTTTATGCCTACTATGCCCTTAAAGAAAAGTACTTATCTAAAATCCCTTGTCTCCTTAGAGTGGGCCATCTTATATCTTGCTTAGAGATTCTTCTTACAAAATATTTGATTTATCTATAAATCATGCTATCGGTTTTCTCCTTACAAATTTAATAACCAATATTTTAAGTATATAACAGATAATAGATTTGTGAGCTTTTTTTAAAAAATCTACACGGTATGTTAGAGTCGTTAAATTTTGGACACTTTCTTTTGGTAAAAGAAGACGGTAACTGTCGATGGTAAAACGTATATTCACGTTGTCGGTAGACTAGAGTTTTCCATGCACAAGGTTTGTTGTTGTATTTTACCATGTGAAAAAATAGTTTAGCTAATTAGCAACTTAGCAACCGGTACTTCATTTGAAGATTTAATTCTTTTCATTGTGTTTTGAAATGTTTTTTGCATTAAGATACAAATTAAAGTTTTAAATCCTACTTAAAAGTCTAGTAATAATAAAAATTAACTAAGACTAACTGTTAAGGTGGGATTTAGTCGGCTTTAGTTCTTCGTAACTATTCCCAAATTTTAGTACCCTTATACTGCGACGTCTTGCTATCTAAAGCGGGTATGGGTTGTATTTTTAGTACTATTTTATGCAAGCCACTGTGACTCAGTCAACAAAGGTGATGTTATAATCGGTGAGGTGTGGGTTCGAAGCTCGAACAGGCGTCAAAGTTCAGCTTTATTTATTAATGTCATATATAATTTTACGTTTAAGCACGTTAAATAGATTTTTCTCGCAATTGCTCGCTCTTTGTCCTTTAAGTTTAAACTCTGGAGGTGGTAGACCAAGTCTAGAAGCTTGATCCTTGCTTTTAAATTAAGAAAAATGTTTCTATCATTCGTAGCCTTCTTTAACTACACTTGCTCCTTGGGTGTCGTAACCATGTTTGGCATAAAAATATCTATCTCTATTGCCAGTTTCATTGTTAAAGTTTTGCTTTATGAAAAGCAAATGGGGAATTGAATGTAAGTATAATATCCATAAATAGGGTACATGTCCTGACAGAATGATACATTTCTGAATATTAATAAATATATAACTTTTATAAGTCATAATTTATTCCAAATGAAAATAATCTGCAAAAGTTCTTTTAAAATATATGACGTCACTAATTATGCTAACTCAGACCAAAGGCTAGACGCAAAGCGGAAAGTTAATAATAAAAGGGAATAGATATTAAAATTATATTTCCTAAGCAAATTATTTATGTGTATTCTTTAAAAGTTCCTGATGAAAAGTTTTGTAATATCAGCTACCGCAAAATCTTAGATCAAAATATACAGAAAAAAAGAAGTGCGTTGAAGAACTAAAAGCGAAATGTAGTTTAAAAACTCCAATTTCATTTTTCTGCCCCGAGAGAAAAAAAGTTTCTCCTATTCTCAAAGAGAAGTTTAACAGAAATTCTAATCACAATTTCTAAGGCTTTCGTAAGACGTAATTTAAACATCGTGCCTACACACCTGGAGTTTAATCTAAAGTCTTCGAGTTTTAAAAAAGAAAAACTGTATTCTTATCTTATGCATTTAGGATCTTGCTTTTAATAATTTATATTTCATTAAATTGAAGAGAAGCATGCATAAATAAACTCTCTTTCTTTAACCTTCGGGGATGTCTTTAAATAAATTAGTAAAACTGAATTCATATTTAAAGCAAAATTACGAAAGAAAAAGAAATGTATTTTTATATGTTCACGACATTTTATGAACAATTTCATAAATTTTAATTTGAAAAATATACACTGCTTACATGAAATCTAATGAGATTTAATAAAAGTACAAAGAAATCCAATCTATTTTGTATGTAGAGAAAATATTTACGCTTTCGTTTACTCATTGTTCTTTATTTATTAACTCCCAATCTTGTCAAATATTTTTTTGGACATCATTAGTCTGAAAAAATACTAGTATTAAACAAAACAAGGCTTCCGGTATACCTTCAATAATATTACCTGGTTTTACAGTGGTTTAGAGTTCTTTTCTGTTGTTTAACAACTTTAATAAAAGGAGACGTCTATAGGTGACACTATTTATTTGTTATATCCTGAATTCGTAATTTAAATATTTACATTAAAAGTAAGATCAAGTAAATTTTCTAGCCATTGCCACTGAATTAGGATTGTTATGTCCGGACGTCGGCCGAATGTTAAAGCGCTGCCTTTCGGTACAAGAATTCGAAGCCGTAAGTTTTGTTGTTGGCATGGATATTCGTAGGAGTTCGTAGTTTAAAAACTGTAGCTTAAAATAAAAAAAAAATAATAAAAAAGTGATTTGTGACCTATTAACGTCTGAAGGATCATGACAAAATAATGTAAATATATCTTGTTTTACCTTGGTATTTCAATTGTTTTCATTGCTATCTACAAAATATTTGAAGAATTAGGCGCTTTTATAGATTTGCTTGTAGAGTATATGAGTGCATAATAAATATGGAAGGTTCCTAATCAATGCAGTTGAAAGAAACTGCGTGCTATAAAGTATTTTGTTTATATCTTTTCTTTTATCAGGCAAACTATCTTCTCATAACCCACAATGATTTTTATCAGTACATCAAAGCACTATTTACCAGTGTACAACATACTACATACTATTTATCTTACATCCTGGACACTAACTTTACATTCAGAAGAGTGTAAATGGCAAACGTTCGAACAATCTTCTAGTTTTACCTCAAACGGATTCTTTATTTTACCACTAGTTAATTCCAATATATAACTAAGGGTACTACTGAAGAATAGGGTGCCCCTTGGCAAATTTGGTCTATAGAGAACATACAGACACACACAAATTCATTTTTATAATATATAGATTGTATCCCTTTCTATTTGAGCGACTTTAATTGATGTAGATTGCGCCATTGTAATAAAATTATATACATTTTCTTAAATAACCAAAATCACTAATAAAATTGCCATTTATTTTTATGAGCAATTAATCCCATAACAGTTTACAAAGCCAACAGCTCCAAATTATCAAAAATTAGCCATAGTGAACCTCTGATGGTTCATTATATATAATACTAAGCATTACGCACATTTAATATATAAAAAAATAGGTTTCACTAGGAGAGCTGGATACAAATATAATATAAATTAAAATACAGATACATATTGTGTGGACACGGCGACATCAGTAGAAAATGTTTGGCTACCATGCTCAGAGCTTTATCGCCAAGTTGGAAGCTACACCCTTTTCTTCAGTCAAGCCATAACTAAGATCATGTTAATTAATTTGAAAGAAAAATTTGTCTTTCATGCAAATATGTAAATTTTCATGACTAATATTTTTTTTATTGTTGCAAATTGATAAAAATCATGCTTCAGAGCACATTGGATGTAAAACTGTCGTATATATCATTTGCGTTCGCCAACTAATAAAATTTGTACCGGATTTTGTAAATTTGAATCATTCTTTTGGTAGAAATTATTGTAACTATTCGGAATCGATCAATTTCGGCTTAGTTAAGCCTCGTGTACAAAACAATATGTAAGAAAGAGTTATACTTCAACGCCGTCGCTGTCAGTAGGAAGAGACTGATCGAAGAGTGAAATTGATTTCAGCGACCTTCACCTTCAGCACGGTTGGACGGGTGAGGTTTGCCACGCCTCTTCCATGGAAGACTTTAAAAGTAGCCGGCTTTTTTTGTCCCCCCCTCCCCAGTAGGTGAACACGACAGACGTGTGTGGAGAAATCATCAGTATCTGAAGCTGCCTTTCATCCTGCTTTTCAGGTTCCATGCAAGGCATTTTGATTGACCTCAGAACCCTAGTAGTTCAGCAATGATATTTCATTTTTAAATGAGGTGTTTCACAAAAGATTCATCAAATGGTATCTCTCACTGATATCTTCTAAATTTATTGAATTTATCAATAGACCTGGTTATTAACTTCGCATGTGCAATGTTGTGTAATTACATTTGCTTTTACTTTTCAACCTCTCCTACAACATGGAATAATACAATTTACCATGATTTTACAAACCCAAACAATTTAAGTATCTCTGATAAAAAATGTGCTGAGTATGAGTTGTTATAAATTCAGTTTTTAAAAAGCAAGTCTCAAAGTTTAAAAGATTATAAACCCCCTACACTATACCATTAAGATGACAAGTGCTATGTTTTCTATTACTTTCAACTAATATCTTATTACATTGTTACCAGGTAATCAAAGAAACTATTTTTCGAAGCAACTTCTTCCAAACAATGTAACAGATTCTATTTTGCCAGTTCCTATCTGGTGAAGCATAAATAAAAATACAGAACTGTGTTTGACAAGTGACAGTCCCAAAAAGATAAACTGGAAAAGAATTTCAAAGAACTTAGCAGATTAGTCTGTTTTATTTTGTAACAAAGCTGAAGTCGCTATCAATATATTTGTGGCAAAAACGGAGAAAAATATAGTAGAATTGACTGTACTTGATGTTTTAGTATTTCTTAAAAACACAGGAATATACATTAACGAAGTATGGATACTTTAAAAGTATTCGTATATTTGCCCATAAAATAGCGAAAATTAGATTAATATTACAATAAAAATGTACATATGTCTTTTTATATTGATCTTACTTTCATTTAATACCAGTTTTGTTTTTACAGCTAAGGTATGTATATATTTTTCCACAAAATATATTTTTATGGCAGAAATGGCAACACAGAATACTGCATGTTATTTCTAGTCACGTCTTTCTGATTTATTTTATGGCAGATAGTATTTGAGATTCTGTCAAAAATAACTGATTCGGAGTTCCAAGGAATTCTTTCCGCTCTCCAAGCAAATAACCCTCTAAACCACAAATAACCAGTTTTACCAGACTAAAAAAAAACAACACATTTCCGTTTAAATAAAAAAGACTGAGCTGCATTTCAAGGAAACCGATATAAAATATTTACCATAGTGAGAAACCCATCTTAATGTTATTGATTTTTCTATTAAGAATCGCTTAAAGATTTTAAATAAGACTTAATATGGAAATTTCTTTTTTTTACAATGAAATTTCTGCTTTCATTGAATTTCCTGTCATTAATTGAAATAGAAATATCTAAAACCATCTTAAAATGATATGTAGAGTCTCATGTAATACAAAAGAATACAACTATACAAAATACTTTAGAAAATAATTTTCTCCATTTTCATAAGTTAATAAAAAGAATAATTAATTTACATGTCAAAAACTTTCTTTTGAGGCAGTCATACATTTTTTCTTTTGCCGGATATGAAAAACAGTTCTTTGAAGAACAGTCTTTTATTTAGCGATAAATACTATCTTCATAGAGTATTCTCATAATTGAAAAAAATAGTTATTGAAGTTTAATTATATATTTTTGTTTGCTTTAAGTACAGAAGAACTTTCTTAATGTGCCAAAAGTATTTTTTGGAGACAAAGGAAGTCAAAAGAAAATATTTAATATTTTTAACTTTTGTAATAAAAATATAAATTCTCATTAATTTTTTTTCAAACAAATAGCATAATTCAAACCGTTAGCAATATTCTTTATAAACTATAGAACATACAAATTAGAATTACTCTTGAAATTTAAAAATATTGTTTTTCTAATTTAAATAAATTGAATGTCATGTTATATAGAGAAATCAGTTTAAAATATATTAATAATAAATAATAAAATTGTAATCAGCATATAAAGATAGACTTAATAAAAAATTATTTGAATTCGCTTACAGCACTACGTGTTATTGTTACTACATTGAAAATAAATAAAACTTTTTCTACAAGCCAATTTCAAGTTTGTACCGAGGTACTTTCCCAAGGTGATCTGTACTTGCATGCACAGCCGTGGGAGGATTTTCTAGAGGAATTTAGGACTCCAATTGTTCACGTCAAGTTTAGGGACCCTGCAGAGAAGGTATAGATCACGGAATGGCAGCGTAACGGTCAAGCTCGCACAGAGATGAAACCCTGAGTTATGGGAGCAGGGGCTAAAAAGTAATGTCAGCTTGCACAAAAGGGGCTAATTTAATGAGCCCACCTGCACTCCCGAAGGGCATGAGATGTGGGAAAATTTCCCGAAAAGAAGCGATGGGATAGGAAGAAAAAAGGGGCGTTGGGACCGAGGTGAGGAGTTTGGAAACAAAGTTAAGGAGAGGAGTTGAAGTCGGGAAGCGAGAGAAGTGGGACAAGGATCCACCAGCACCAACTCGTCCCGTGCGCCCGGACCGACACCACGGGAGGAAAGTCCCTGACTGATCATTTGGACCCACTGAAGGACCAGCACCGCCCCGCTCACCATCACCAACTCGTCCCGTGCGCCCTGGCCGACACCGTGTGAGGAAAGCCCCTGCCTGCTCCCCTGTTCCTTTAATATAGGTAAAGATAAAATATTTACAGTTACTTAATTTAGGTCTCTTTTAATAATTTAACAGTGTGATAGAATTGTAATAATTATAGTATAAATATAAGTCATGAATAATTGATGATTATGATATATGATAACCAAAGATCTATTTGTAAATGAATGTACAGAATAAATGTCTGAATATCAATATAAAGTATTATATTCTTTCTGTATTTTCCCCTTGTAACGAACACTGGTGTATAGGTTGTAAGTACATTACAACAAAGTTATTAAAACATCCGAGAGAGTTAGGGATATTTCAATTCATGAGCTTTAAGGTGAGCATTAGATTACAGTTACTTCATATAAGTAACATATAACCCAAAAGAGTTTTCGTTTGAAAGAGTCTTTTGGAACATGTTTTAATAACTTGTTTCTTTTGAATATTAGAGTTGCCATTTTATAAAATAATTCAGCAACAAATACTTAAAGTTAATTTTGAATGCTTCGAATAATCCTGATATAAAATATTCAGGTTTATGAATTCAGGTTTGATTATATGTAGGAAGTTCCATCGTCATCCAGACGGGTTTTGCTCAGTAGGCATTTGATTTGAATGAAGATAGAAACACTACGGTCCACTGTTTTGCTACATTACGAAAAATAAGACTGGGCTATACTGCTTATAGCATATTACGAATTGCTACAAACATCCATGCAGACAGTGGTATTCACACTTATAAACACCGGTATCGAAGAGTGATGCCCTACCCATTCGTCCATTATTAGGTGTTAAATTGGAAGACTAATGTATGTTCTCCTTTGCATTAAAGTGTTTAATTTTACGATTGAGTTTCATTTCAACAGCTGAGTTTGAGCGAATTGCTCGATAAGAGAGGAGTTAACTCCGGGAATATACGAGCGTTATAAAATTATAAAAAAGATGCAATAAATTTCAAATTTATTTATAAATTTATGCACAGTACATATTATACTACTTTTCTATTTGTCTACCTGGAGCCGTAAGGGGTATGGGTAAGTCAGATGACTGTTAAACAGACGTTATTACTTTTTAAAGATAGAAATCCTAAACGTAACAGTTAAAATAGAAACTCGTAATTGCAATTTGCATTATAATATTCCATATTTGAGATTTCTTTATAGAACTTTAAATTTTCACTCCTTTCGCATTCAACTTTTTTAAAACATTCAGCATTGGAATCCATTGCCTCAAGTACCAATATAACCGCACTGATTTTGGGAAACACCTGGTAACTCATGAACTCTTCAGTTCTTTCCTCTTATTCCTTTTCCAAATACTAAAGTGCTTTTAACTTTATTAGATCCTTATTTGTCAACTTCTCATCACTAAAATCCACTAATTCAGCAATGTGTTCCACTTCAATATCTAAATTATGCTCATCGGCGATTTCCCTGAATTTCGTCAATTTGTTTAAGTACCAAAATATTTCATCGAGATAGCTTTCAGTTGCAGGCCGAAACTCAATTGGTCGTAAGTGCAAGATGTAATTAAGCAGATAAGTCAAAGTTAGAAGTATCTGTATCTACAACATGAATTGTAATTTAAATGCAATTTTCATTTTACTTTTTATAGTATAATTCCGGAACTGTTCTTTTTTCTAATAAAAGAGTTGATTTTTATATTGTGAGCATTTCATTTCCAAGATATGTTTTTACACCGAAAGTAAGCTGATTATTTTGTTTAGATTTTTTTTTGTAGAGATGAATTTAGATTCTTTGTACTACGATAAGAAATGTTTTTTAAAATAAGAAAAAGAAAGAATAAAATCAGAAATCAGCAATTCATTATTTACATATATTTTCTGCCAGAATTTGTGGAGATTTCTTTTCCTTTATACAATGAAACAACATAATTAGATATCTAGTACAGTGAATTTCGGTAATTATAGTTCTTCCTGAAAATTTTTATGGAAAGTCTAATTATTTTCTTGTCGATGTCTTGAATGCTTCCCCAGGTATGTACTTCCAACCATTCCATTATACAAATGCTCTATGTTTATTAGCTCTAAGTTAATTTTAAATGTCAATAAGTTCTTCTTTACTCAACTTACTAAAAAAATAAAAGTTTATGAGACTAATGGAAGCATGCATAACCATACAATAAAATATTTTACAGCTCTCTTCTAAAATAGTTTTCCTTTTTTTAACATCGAAGGAAATTGATTATTTTACTTATAATAATGCCCTGCCACTTTCTTGCTAAACTTTTAGAGGAGTTCTGAATGTAGATCTTATCTTCAATCTCTACTGGATGAAGACTTTGACCAACAGTCAGTCAGTCTCTCTCTCCCTCTTCCTCCCTTTTTTATTCTCTCTTTCTTTCACTCTATCTCTAAATATCTCTCCCGATTCCACTCTTTCTCTTTTCCGTCTTCTCCTCCCTCACTTAATCTGTCTCTTCTCTTTGTGTGTGTAGGTATATATATATCTATATATATATATATATATATATCTATATCTATATATATATATATATATATATATATATATATATATAGCCATGAAAACTCCTTTTCGACGTTGCCTAACATATTACACTACAGAATAAACGAGTTAGTAGGTCACTACGTAGGTTCTCCATTCTGTAAACCAAATGTCGAGTGTTACTAAATAAAGAGCTTTGGGTCTATGATATTCGAGTATAATTACATATTCTACAACTATCTAATTGACTACGCATATTTGTATATGCACACGCACTGAATCTTTAAAACGACGAGGTCTAAGAAGCTTATTCATCAAGCATGGATTCATCTTATATATCAGGCGTGGTATAAGACAGTGTCAGCCAATTTCAGCCATTTAAACAAATTACGTCACCACAGGACTTTATGTTTCAAGCTGGAAATTACTTATCTATATACATGAAAGTGAAACAAATATATCTCTCAACGGGATTACTTTGAACGGTGTAAGGCGTTTGTGATGCCGTACCAAAGGTTTTCCGAAATTATAATAATCTATCCTTTCAACGATGTTCCTGAAATCCCTTCTTAAAACGGAAGAAAAGACGAAGACGGTTCTCCTTAAATAAATCTGCTTTTTAATATGTTGATGAAGTTCGAAAAAAATCTTTCAAACAACAAACACAGATTGAAGATCAAGAATACCACTAATGTATTAAAAATTCACGAAGAGCAAAACTTTCTGCTACATTTTACAGTTACAAGTGTTAATAAAATGAATGAATAGATATTTAAAACAGAACACTTCTGCTACAAGAGCATCAATTATTAACACACAGCTAGCAGAAACAGTGCGTAGAAATTCATAAAAATAAGACTATCTGAATTTTCACTACTGAGATAAATGAAATCGAAATTAAAGTTTCCAAATAATTAATAATTTATTGAAAATCTTATAAATATTGATTATAATTACACATATAGACAGTTTTAACGTTCAAGTGTTCTCAAATATTAAACTTTGATATAATTTGGAGAATCAATTGAAAATATTAAAATGTATCTAAGATATTCATCAAAGAGTTGAAGATTTCGTCTCTTTGTGGACTGCACATATTTACTGAACTCAATTCTATCAAGAAAATATTAATTAGTTTGAAGTTTTTACCTTAAATTTCATCTGCGGATTATACTGCTTTCATGTCAGGAGTTTTCTATATTCAAATATACATTTATACACACAATATATATTACTTACCGTTATTTTTAGTCTCTCTTATAGTCGGGAAATTATATAATTTAAATCAACAACGGAAATAAGCCTCATGTGACAGGGAATATGTGCCTATAACATTACCCAGAATGTTACTATTTTATCAGATTTGGTTATATATCGTTACATTTGGCGACAAAAGTCAGTCGTCAAATTTGGCTTCCTGTCGGTGAAATAAATGCAATGTAAAGTAAAAGAAACAAAATTATACCTATTTATATATGGATGTCTATTTCTATTTAGTTCACTTTGTGTAATGACAGAGTCAATTAAAACCTTTTCTGTAGAAAGTACGGAGAAAGAATTTAGAGCTAGAAGGTGGCTTGAAATTCCGATGAGGCACGTAGCACTGAGTATATATGTACACACATACATATCTAATGCTAGATAATTAATGGAATCAACTATTAAATCAATTTTCTTTTTAACTACTGGTTTATTTTTGATACATAAATAACTCGAGATAGGGGATTACTTTAACATTGACCTACGCTCGTTGTTGTCATGTGTATTGCAGCGTAGCTGTTAGGTCGATGTCTGTAGGTTTTTATGGTGTATATTGGGGGACCGAAAGAGGAAGAACTGGCTGGCATATGAAATGTAAGATCGTAGTGTCCTTTGCAAATAGCAAGCGGACAACTAGGGTAGTCAGTATTTAATAATTATTTAAGAAGAAAACGAAAAGTGATTACTTGAAACTGACTAAGTCTTCGTTTTCAATGATATTTCTACATGGATTAAATATATTGGACATCACACACTTATTTAATAAACCGTAGTTTACTGTGTTACCTGTATTTAAACCTTAAAAAACATTCAACATTTAAATAACTACTTTTATGACACGGAAAGTATTTTCTTAAATTTTAGTAAAAGTTCAGAACTACAATTATAATTAAATTTTGAGACATACGCAAGAAAAGCTGACTTAAACCATATGATCACAAAATACGAGTACCTGAACGGCTCTTTATGCTAAGTTAAAAAAATGTGCAATCCTCAGCTGTCTTATGTATTTATTTCTGGCTTTTTGAGCGGCAGTCTTTTTCAACGTAAAATATTTTATTACTGTCATAAATTTGACTAGGCAGTAAAACAACCATAATAACATAAATCTATATACCTTTGTGTGTAATATGCATTTTTATTTAGTAAGAAACAAAATTGCTTTTAAGCATAACAGCAGCACAGGTCATAATTTAAAATTTTTACTTTGATATGTTCTTTTTAGACTTAGAGATAATGGAAAAGTAACTTAAAAGAAAAATGAAAGAGAAGTCCGTACTAAGGTATCCAGAATTAACATGCAACTCTAAGACTCTGAAATTTGATATGACAATATATCATATACTATGCACTTTAAAGACGTAACACAGATTTTTGAAATTTGCTGTTAATTTTTTAAAATTTTTCTTCCAATTTAAGTTTTTTTCATGATTTTCCGTTATTACTTATTCAACATTTGTTTTAAAATATATGTGTAGTTTGTCAGTTGATTATATAGTTGATATACAGGGAATGTTTGCACTCTCAGAATGTTGAATTCTTTTGAAAAATCTTAGCATTTCTAAATTTAAACAGTTTTAAATCCTAAATAAAGTCAAAAATTGCAATAAATACAAGGATTTATTTTATACACTTTAAGAGTGTATTTATTTTAATGTGCATTTAACCCTTAATTTGACAATAAGTTTTTTCAAATTTTTTTTAATTTCTGATATTTTCCCCATGTCTGTATAGGCATTAGGATCTCTGTAAATAAGAGATTTGAAAAAAAATTTTCAATTTTACAACTCCTCTTCAACCTCCACTCAAAATACAGTTTTCTTTTTTTTTTTTGTTTAAATTAATTTTACAATTTACACTAAATCACAAATTTGTGATGAAAATCACACTCAGTTTATTTAATTTGTGATTAAGTGAATGTTTAAGTCTATTTAGTATGAATGTTATGTGTTTCCTTTGTGTTTTCTTTGTTAATTCAATTAGATTTTAAATATTCAATTTTTGTAAAATTTTTCCTCAAAATGTTGTTTTTGTTTATGTATCAATTTGTTGAGTTACGATCCCCTCACCAGATTTCAAACGCCACGCTGCAAGCACGCCAATTTCGCCAAATGTGGTTGAAGCACCAACAAGATATATGATTAGAAACAGGAGAGTGGGCTAAGAAGAGGAGTTGAAAAAACAAAAAATATATCATTTTTCATTTTTGAGATAATTAATGTCCGCTGTGGAGAAAACTGACAATTATGTTATATAGTAATTATAAATATACATGTCCGGTGTAGCTGCCAGACTTAGCCAAATTAAGGGTTAAAGTGTAACTAATTTGATATAATAAGCACTCAAAATTAACAGAAGTCTTAATCAGGAGTAAAGATGTTACAAAGGTAGTTATTTTTTTTATTTATTTCGTACTGAACTTAATTTGTACATTTGCATGATGATGGATATTTCCATCATACTGTTTTTTAATATTTTACATTATATATCTATACCAGGATTTTTTAATCCTCTTTCCTTTACTATGGAGTACGAATTATATCACCCTGTTTTATTTCAGAAAAAAAGAAAAAATCATGCAAAAGGTTAAGTTACTGATCTAATAAACTCTCTTCTTAAAAACTGACTTAAACAAAACCAAAACCGGATTTACCCCATTATCCTTTGTTAAAACGCCAAAATAAAAATTATTTTGTTGCTTTTCATACTATCTGTTGCTTTAAATATATATCTCCATGAAATATGAAAATTTTATATTTGGTTGATTTTGAGATTAAATAAAAAAATAACCAAAAAACAATTTCTCCGTATTCAACATAATTTTAAATATTTATTACATTTCTTGGACTGCAGATTTTATTCGGATAAGAAAGGCTGTTTTCTTTTATTCGAGCTCTTCGTAAATATCTTAAACTTTTAGGGTGATTTATTTGTGTTTGCAAGAGAGAGAAAAAGAAGTTGTTTGTCCCAGTGGAGAAATAAAGACTATAGATGTCTAAGACAAATTGGAGAGTTTTTTTTACTTTCCCTTTTTTTCAAGCTTCCAGAGCTTTAAGGAAATACCAGTAAGGTGTTTTTACTGCTAAGATTTATCCTTTGATAAAAACGTACTAAAGGTCAGAATGGAAAAATATTCATAGGAGAATTTGATAAATATTTAATTGCGAGGGAATATTACCCGTTACTGTATTTTTACGAGACTGTCTTTTGATACCTGTGTATGAAATAAATACATATAAAAATATGTTTGTGAATATTCTAAAATAATAAGGTCCATAATTTTATTTGATATCTTAATTTATTATTTATCTCTTTATACTGATTTGTTCTGTCTATTCATTCAGCTTTATTGCATAAATTCTTTTAGAACTAAGTATTCTAAATGTAGTAAAAAGTATATTTTAATTTTCGTTATATAGGTGTTCTTTACTTTCAATATTACTCAAATCGATTGAAAAATTAAATGGAAGTAGTAAGTTATAAAGTAGAAATAATAACTATATTATTTTGGCATCGGAGATTCAAGTTTCAAACGCTGTTATGCAGCATTACATACACATGAAACAATCAAAAATTTATACATGACAGTGTATTAAATCAAAATTATCTACTGTATATAAGAATTTTAGTGAACGCAGATTTTCAGTTAGTAAAGTTTTCAAATGACAACACTTGAATGTAATTTTTGAATTTTTAACATAATTTTTTGACAAAGTGTCTAGAAAAACGGGGTTATTAGAGGTTAGAGAGTCAAACATTGTAAATTGAGCCCGATTTCTATAATTGAATTTTGGAAACTCGTGCCAGAAACAAAATACTCACATTTAGAGCTATTGAATCTTCAAAAGATAAAATTTATTCTTACTTTTATAGTTTTATAGTTTTCTTACATATGACACTGCAAATGTTTAGGCACATTTTGATAGCACAGTTTTTGTCGTAATTCAAACGGAAAGAAAGTTATAAACTAAAAAACTAAACTAGTCAAACAACTAGAATCAAATGTACCTTTAAACATAATTTAAACTTTAAAATGCTTTAGTGCACGATATTTTACAATCTATGTCTAATAACTTCATAAAAGTTGGTGTATTGATAAAAATACATATGTATTATAATTTATACCTCCATTAAATTAACAACTATCAACATTTAAATTTCGAATTTTAATGTTAAAAAATTCAGATTTTTCTTAATCCCTAACACAATTTACATAAATATATTTATGTGTGGTTAAAAAATGAGGTATAATAATGTTAATCTTTAGCATTATCACAGATATTTGGGATAAATTTGCACTGGTGATATAAATTTTTTCCGATGTATTTCGTGGAAGATTTTCTCTTATTTTTACATTCTAACTCAGAAAAGAATTATTTTTTTAAATAATGAGCTTTTTATAATTTATAATTAAAACTATATATCTTATTATACATGTTGTAAAAAATTACCAGTTGAAAAAAGTCTTAAAGATTTATGTGGATACCACATGACTTCCTTCTACACCTATTAAATTAGACATAGTTGTAATTTCTTTTAACACATAGTGTGCGGGTACATTTCGCAGCGGAATTGTACCGGGAGTGGGTGTTTTGCGCATAAATTTAGTTATTAAGTTAAACCTCAATAGATCGAAAATTATATAATTTTTTAACCAACTTTTCGTATTTTATATTGAAATATATAAACAAATATATAAATATAAAAATATAAATAACAACCATAAGATTTTTGTAAGCAAAAAATATATTTTTTAGTGGATAAATTTGTAATAGTATAGTAAATATGAAAAATCAAACAGAAATGGTAGCATGTAGTTTCAATTTTTTCCCGTTCTGTGGTTCAGCATCGACTGATGTAAAAACTAGTTTTCATTTGTTTAAATTTTTCCAGAATCTATGTAATAGACAAGAACTTTCAGCTTCATTTTCCTGTATATACCGTTATTTTTGTACCCACCAACAAACCATGTTGTTACACTAAGTACTAGTACGTGACCTGCACTCAAGTATCAATCGTCAGAAAACGTTCTAGTATGTGGCCCCCGTTCAAGTATCAATGGTCAGAAAACGTACTAGTAGGTGTCCCACATACAATGTGTTAACATAATTTACATGAACGGGGCATACAATTCTTTGATTCTATTTAATAAAATTAATAGGTACACAATTGCGAAAATATTATCTCTTAATAATACCAAGATTTATGCAATATTAATAAAGAGTGCAGATTGGAACTAAATGGAAATATACACAACAAGATGTTATAATAGTTCTAAACACAAAATTTCAACATTTTATGACTAATTCTTTTTTAATTATGCTTCATAGCTTTTAAATAGACCCATAGCATATATGGAAATGTTTCATTTAGTACCGTGCAAATTACAACAAAAAAGGGGATAAGCACAATTATATGTTAAATGTCTTAAATCCAAAATTTCAACATTAAACTGGGTTTTGGGGTTAGGGATGGCACTATTAATTTCCTTAATATTGAAATTCTGATTGTTAGATTAATTTCGCCACCGAAAGATAGATGGCGCTATTGAGCGGTGGGAAAAACAAACTTTGGCTAAGAGAAAAAAACCGTTGGACATTCGGCGTCGGTTTTAAAATGTTATTCCTGTATTCTATTCTTATTCATATATGAAACGGTTTTAAAGCGTAACATAATTCGTAATTCTGTATTCAGTTAATAGTTTAATCTCTATTGATCGGTTTGTGTAATAAAAAGTGTTTGTGTTCAACAGCCGTGTTTTGGATTTATACAGTCATGAGAATCCCAGAATAAACAAAAGGTAAGCAGTTACCTTATTTACTTCTTCAGTAATATTGAACATTTACATATCATTTAACCTCAGGAAAATACTTATATCGAAGTCAAGATTTATGACTATTAAAAGTCTAAATTCATTAACTATTCTATCCACTGATATATATATATATATATATATATATATATATATATATATATATATATATATATATATATATATATAAAGTGTAGATTGTAATTAAAAAGAGTGCAATCAAATTAAATAAAAGAGAGATTTTTCATTTTATTATAATAGGTAAAGCTATTCCATGACGACTAACGTAGTAATTACTGCAAGTCAGTAAATATACACAAATTAACCTTTTAAAAAGCAGTATATGTAATGTTCTTTTAGGTTTCATACCATGGAATTAAAAGTTCCCAACTAGACTTTACAAATGTCTTATATACAAATTTACAAATTTTTCCTTCTTAATATAATATCTCCTTGCTTTATCAGTCATGCGAGATTCATACTTAGACGTTTAGTTGAAATTAGAAACAATTGATGTTTCAATTGAAATCTCAAGACAAAGTTTTATGATTACAATAAAACCTACTTAACACAAGAAAGTAAAATTTCCTAATAGAGAACTTTTGTTCTGTCAAAATCGTGTTTCAATTAAAATTAAATATTAAATGCTCACAATTGGTACAAACTTTTAATGAAATCATCTTATACATTTCTGTACATACATATACACGGATTTTTATATCGCAAGGAAAAGTAAAAATACGAAATGTGACACTTTAAGCATAAATCAAAATTTGAAATGCTATAATTATAAAGATAGATTAAAAAACTCTTTAGTTTAAAATTTACAGGATGATACAAATACTGTTAAAAATAAATGATATTATTTGGAATACTACATCTATAGAACCCTTTAATGTCCCAGTAATTTCTGCGGATTACATATTGATACATATCTTAAATCTAAGTTATTATGGACTGCACAGAATAAATAAATAGGAAGCTTAAACAACTTTAAATATGACAACACGTCAAGTTAGTGATCAGCTATTGTATAAACATCATAGGATCTTTTTGTGGAAAAAGAAAAATTTTGTGAAGAAAAAATACTTTTGAATTACATGTAAAATAAGTACTGTAAATTGGAGTTTTATAAAACAGTTTGCCATGATTTCAGTCTATGTACCCCTCGGAAAAATAAATTTATGTGTGCTGTTCGAAAAACTATAAAGTGTCGACCCAAATGAAAAATTTACAAATGACAGAAACTACATGAAATTTTTGTAGATTGTTTATAAGATTACCCTCTCTCTACTCTCAAAAAGAACACTGGTTTTAAGAAAACAAAAATTCAACGAGTTATTTTTAGCGGTATCTAAAATGAGAAGCTGGGCATTAAAGTGTTATAGTATTAGAAAAAAGCCTCCATTGCGTAGAAAGCAAAAGTATCTTTTAATTCACTAATGTACTTAAACTGACAAACGAAAAGGAAAGACATTACTGAAAAGTGTATCTCAATTTCTCCTAATTGCTAATTTTTATAATTTCTGTAATTAATAAATACAGATATATTCAGTTTAATATAGGAATAAACATATCAGCAAAGGAGAAAAAATGTTTTGAAGTCACGTCAACAAAGGTGATGATTTATTTCACCAGTGAAAGAAAATGGTCAATTTAGTTTTGATGGAGGATTGTAAGCTAAAAAACATCAAGAGCATAAAAAGCAGAGAAAGAAAGCAAATACTTTATTTATTTGTGTTAGGATTTAAAAAAATAACGGGATTTCAGGAAAAATTCCTACTTTACCAACAATATTTATCTTGTGAAAAGAAAGATAGGTATAGAGAATAATAGTAGAAGATGTTTTTAGTCTGTTGAAATGAAAGTTAGCAATCCTTTCATTAAGTTGAAAAAAACTGATTTTCTTTTTCCTTAGATAACCGAAAATGTTTTAAACGATATATAAAATAGATGGTCAAGACGAAAAGGACTATATTTGAAGGCTTACATGCTAAAAGCTATGAGGAAGTAACGTTTAGAATAGGCATATTCGGATATTTCCTATAAAAATAGAGGTTTTAAAATATAAAATGTTTTGCAAGCATTTCTTGGATAAAACAGAATGGATCTCCAGGTAGCACGTGAAATTCCAGCAGCAATTTCGTTTTTACTTGTACAAAGTAAAGGAAGTATTGTAACCATGATAAATTTTAGTGCTCAGGTTTTAAAGGAAATACTTTTTATGACTGTACCTGACTGAGTACAGACGTAACGTTGACCCTGAGTTTCAGCGTTACGTCTGTACAAGGAATCTTTAATTTTAAAATCTTAAATATCTATTTTAACTATTCTTGAATTGTTTATGGCTAGTTTACTCTTGACGTCTGTGTGAATGTACCTAGCACAATTCAAATATGATTAGCCATAAAATATTGACATTTTGTATTTAGGACTATTATAACATCTAGTTATGTACTCACCCTTTTAAGCTGCAATCTGAAGACATTAATGCTCTGGAGCAAAATTAAAGACCAGTTAATCGTAAAATGTTGAAATTTGTATTTTAGGATATTGAAACATCTAGATATAGATCTGGTTTGATTCTAATCTGCATTCAACATAACGAAAAATTTCAATATATTGCATATTAAAGTTGAAAAGCACAAAAGAAGCTTTAAACGCTGAAATTTTGTATTTAGGACTATTATAAGGTTTATTGGTATATCTGCATTATTGGTTGCAATCCACACTATATTACAAAACAAAATCTCTACATAACGGCTATTAACACTGCATTTCTATCACAATACAACTGAGAAATCGGCGTACTCATATGTATGTATAACAATGTTATTTAAACAGTGGAAAAGACAGATTTTTTAGGTATGTTATTCCAATAACAGATAAAAAATATTTAAGATCCGTGGAGAAATATCAAATTTCCACTATAGTCAAAATGTAAGCCATGAAGCGAATAATTTATTTACATAAACTCAACATAACTATATACTTCTGAAAGTGAACATTAGTATGTAATTTTTTTACTAAATATTTCTTTTCAGTCTGCTTAATAGTGCTTAGGAGATATGCATAAAAATTTCCTTGTTTATTTCTTTTAAGTTATTTATACTTCTCATATAACAGGAATGGTTTTCTCAAAGTTCATTGAATCACATATTAAACTTCATTTAAACAAAAATAAATAAAATTTCATTAAAAATTATTTAGTAAAGTTTAATTTAGTAAAAAAGCAAATAAATTCCGTTTAATATGCGGTATTCATAAAACGAAACCTCTATATTAAAGAAACACGTGCAGAAGAAAAAAATTGTTTAAATAGGAAAAACTTTCATAAACAAACGTATGGAACTTAAACTATTACTACATTTAATGTTTATCTCATTTTCATTCAATATTTATTTCATTGTTTTTGTACTAAACTATGTATGTAGCTTAATAAACAAATGATCAGCAAATCAAAGATCTCATTAAAAACAAATAATTTATTTTATCAGTGTAATTTAGGGATCAAATTAGTTTTAATAGGCAAGACGTTCATAAACAGACGTATGAAAAGAAAATTAAATTAATACTACAGTTAATGTTTATTCTATTTCCCTTCAATAATTGATTCTTTTTGTAAGTAGACTATACATATGTAGCTTAATGTAAGGAAATGATCAGAAAATCAAAGATCTCATTAAAAACAAATGGTTTATTTTATCAGGGCAAGTTAGGGGTCAAATTAGTTTTAATAGGCAAGACGTTCATAAACAGACGAATGAAAAGAAAATTAAATTAATACTACAGTTAATGTTTATCCTATTTCCCTTCAATACTTGATTGTTTTTGTAAGTAGACTCTATATATGTAGCTTAATGTAAGCAAATGGTCAGTAAATCAAAGATCTCATTAAAAACAAATGGTTTATTTTATCAGGGAAAGTTAGGGGTCAAATTAGTTTTAATAGGCAAGACGTTCATAAACAGATTATGAAAAGAAAATTAACTTATTATTACATTTAATGTTTATCCCATTTCCATTCAATACTTGATTGTTTTTGTAAGTAGACTCTATATATGTAGCTTAATGTAAGCAAATGGTCAGCAAATCAAAGATCTCATTAAAAAACAAATGATTTCTTTTATCAGGGCAAGTTAGGGGTCAAATTAGTTTTAATAGGCAAGACGTTCATAAACAGACGAATGAAAAGAAAATTAAATTAATACTACAGTTAATGTTTATCCTATTTCCCTTCAATACTTGATTGTTTTTGTAAGTAGACTCTATATATGTAGCTTAATGTAAGCAAATGGTCAACAAATCAAAGATCTCATTAAAAAGAAATGATTTATTTTATCAGGGCAAGTTAGGGGTCAAATTAGTTTTAATAGGCAAGACGTTCATAAACAGACGAATGAAAAGAAAATTAAATTAATACTACAGTTAATGTTTATTCTATTTCCCTTCAATAATTGATTCTTTTTGTAAGTAGACTATACATATGTAGCTTAATGTAAGGAAATGATCAGAAAATCAAAGATCTCATTAAAAACAAATGATTTATTTTATCAGTGTAATTTAGGGGTCAAATTAGTTTTAATAGGCAAAACTTTTATGAAGAGACGAATGAAAAGAAAATTAAATTAATACTACAGTTAATGTTTATCCTATTTCCCTTCAATACTTGATTGTTTTTGTAAGTAGACTCTATATATGTAGCTTAATGTAAGCAAATGGTCAGCAAATCAAAGATCTCATTAAAAAACAAATGATTTATTTTATCAGGGCAAGTTAGGGGTCAAATTAGTTTTAATAGGCAAGACGTTCATAAACAGACGAATGAAAAGAAAATTAAATTAATACTACAGTTAATGTTTATCCTATTTCCCTTCAATACTTGATTGTTTTTGTAAGTAGACTCTATATATGTAGCTTAATGTAAGCAAATGGTCAGGAAATCAAAGATCTCATTAAAAACAAATGATTTATTTTATCAGTGCAAGTTAGGGGTCAAATTAGTTTTAATAAGCAAGACTTTCATAAACAGACTATGAAAAGAAAATTAACTTATTACTACATTTAATGTTTATCCCATTTCCATTCAACATTTATTTGTTTCTATAAGTAAACTATATATATACAGCTTAATGTAAACAAATGATCAGCAAATCTAATATCTCATTAAAAACAAATGGTGATTTATTTTACCAGTGAAAGAAAGGGGTCAAATTAGTTTTGATGGCAGTTTGTAGAAGAACTAAATATTTGGAGCGCATAAACCAGCCAAACGTAATAATATGTTTCTTACTTGCTTTGTGATTCGAAAAATAACTGGATTTTGATAGTATTTCTTTCATTTTCAAGAATCTTTATCCCGTTAAAAGAAAAGTAAGCAAAAAGAAAGGAACAGAAGGATATTTATATCTATGTGATTATTGTTAGCAATACTTTTTTTTATTTTCCAGAGAAATAGAGTTCTTTTATTCCTTCTCAACTAAGCGAATATGCCCCAGACGTAGATATAAAATAGAGTATCAAGAGAAAGAGATAACAGTATTCTAGGTCTTAAATGCTAAAATCTACTAGGAGATAACATTTAGAAATGATCTTTTGTCATCTTTCTCATAAAAATTCAGGTTTAAAAAGAGTAGGTCTTTCAAACTTTCCTTAGATAAAAGGGAATATATCTCCATGAACCCCATGAGATTTCAGCATATATCTCGTTTTCTTTTCAGATATTTTATTGCATTAAAAAGATAAGAATATTTCAAGTTGGTGGGGAAATGCCAAATTTCTACAGCAGTTAAAATGTAAGCCACTAAAACATACACGAGTTTTCTTACTTCTGCCTAATAAAAGTAAATGTACATCTGTAAAGTTGTGTATGTATTAATGTTATTACTTCGCTAAATGTTACATTCTATCTCTAAAGTGGTATCTATAGATTATGATGACAAAAATAATTCCTTTCTTTTTAACCCTTTAAAGGTCACAAAAATTCATTGGAATTTAGGGTAGTTAGTTTATAAATGTTATCTATGAACCTTGTAAATGTAAAATATATAATAAGTTTTCTTTACATTCCTTAGAAGGGTTTGTCTTAGAGGTACCTAAGGAGGGTTTGGTTTGGAATGCTACGATGTACTCTTTTGCAACACGAGGGCTAATGAGACCTGGACCTACTGCTTAAAGCCGATTCCGGACGGCTACGAACATTCATGCCCCAGTGGGATTCGAACCCACGAACTCCGGTCCCTAGGACAACACCCTAACCAATCGGCCATCGTTAGGCAAGGAGGTTTTGAGGAGTGGTTTAACTGACTGACTCTTCCCCTTGTAGAGCTTGAACATTATACTTTTCAAAAGTTTAACTATACTAGAAGAACAATAAATAAGAATCCTTAAAATGATATAATAAATAAATAGCTTCATAATTTATAAGTGGGGTTTGTATAGATACTTTTATTTGGGGTCATAAGAAGGATAAGTTGAATTACTGACTTCTCAGGTACAGCAAGTTTAAATGCATATATTTCAAAAGAAAAATAAATTAAATGTAGAGCTATCATCTATTGTAAATTTAAAATGTCAAAAGCATAAAAAAAAATTGAAAAATCATCCATGTCTCTAAAAAGTTTTTTTTTAAATTGTAGAAGCTCTTGATTCTACATTATATTGGCTTCCATACATCACAGATGTATGATATTGGAGCTGTAAATAATTATACAATGATAAAGTAAAGTACTCCTAAAAGTAAAGGTTAAAAGAAAAATGTTTAATAGGTGGTTTCGCTACAAAACCACTGTCCGCTAAAGGGTTGAAGGATTTAAGATGCCACTGAAAGGTCCATTTGAATTTGATGATTACAAAAGCTATTAGTTAAAGCTTTTCATAGTGCACGGAGCTTAAGTTCCCATTAAGTTGATGTGTTTTCGCAGTACATACTCTGACTAAAGCACTACTAGCTTTAAAATATAATTCTATGTTTAAAAGTTACTTTTGAAAGGTTAATATTTTAGTAAAGAGAAATGAAAAATTAATACGAAAAAATTGAAAAAACTTAGTTGCACTTTCATAAAATGATTTTACATATTTTGCGAAGTTTAGTAGCAATGTTCAGTATGTGAAAAACTTAAGAAAAGAGTTTAAATGATTAACAGAAAAATACGGTATATCTCTGACTACAATTACGAAATACAAACACCAGTTAAAATACAATTGACAGTTTCTCTCTTTTAAGTGTACAAGGTACAAAGTTTCTTATGCATACATAATTTCTATTTATTAAAAATACACAATCTAATTATTACAAATATCTCATAAAACATTTCCTTAAAATTTTCTGCAATAGTTTTACAAGTTAACACGATTATATATATAACACACATTTTTAAGAAGAAACTTTGCCCTATCTTCAAAATCTGGAAAACGCTCAACGTAACTCTAAAGGAAAATTTAGCTAAACGAAATTATCATAGCTAATAATTCAAGATTTATTTCATCTTTCTCTCACATGTTCTTGTATTTTATCGTTATGATTAGTAGTTGTAAATAATTTTATGACTACGAGTAAAACTTAGAGCCAACTGGTTTTAAAAATTACCGATATTGTAGTTTGAATTATTTAATAATACTGCTTATTCTTTTGTAAACGTATATATAAATATCATCCTCACATAGTTTTTCAAAATCCCCCCTCTTTCGCTAAATTATAAATTCTTCAAAATTCTGTATTATCCATTATCGGTTTATATAACGAGATAATTATTTAAAAAACTAGTATAATTATTTTAATGACTTTACAATAAAATTATTTCAAGTGCTAAGATCAACATTTCTCTTTAGAATTAAGAAACCTTGTCAAGGTTTCATTCTCTCCTCTCAAATTCAAAGAAAAATCCAACTTTTGGAAACTTTGCTTGATTTGAATTGAAGTAAAAATAAACCTTTAATTCTGAAAATCAGTACTATAAAAATAATTTTTCTTTTACTGGCATACATACTTATGTATAAGCACATTTTAATGTATATGTAAAATTATACATAAAATTATAACACAAACAATGGTATAATTCATAGTACGATATCAAAACGAAAAACCTTTAAATAGATGTTAAATTAAGTACATGCAGTTAATCGATTCTTCAGGTACTGAACTTCTGCTAACTGAAGGTTCATGATAGATTTAACTTGTCTAATCACTATGCGATGGATGATGTATTAGATTTGCCTTAAAAAGCAGTTAAGAAAATCAGTATTTAAAATAAATTGTATTTTTTTAAAATCTGAACTATCATGGCTGAAGAAAAGAACGAAGCAGTAAGGCTATTTTCTCCGACACAACTAATTCATGTTGTTGAGGAAATAAACATGTTGACGGACACTTGCGTCTATAACCGAAGTTCACTATGTGGCATGACGGCAATAGCCGTCCAAAACGAAACGGTCGTTTTTAGACACTACGGCTATAGCGGCACAAATGCGCATTTACCGCCGTACAAGTAAGCCTAGTGTCATGTTTTGGAAATAATTTTTTTAAGTTGAATTTCATTTTCCACCTGCTACATGACTTGCAGCTTCTGTATGCACGTGGCTATGAAGAGAGTAGTGCGATCGTATTTTCTCTTGAATTTTTTTTTGTCATTTATTTGTGTTTGATTATGAATTAACATTTTGTGTAAAACTCCCAAACATACTTGGTGAAACACAAAAAATTGCTTATTTGTCATTTACGTTTTTAAATTTTTGCTGTTATAGCTGCCATCGTCCCTTTACTCAGTGTCTAAAGTCTGCTGGTGCCATGACGGTTATAGCCGCAACCAAATTAAAGGTCCTAGATTAATCGAAATTAACTTTATTTAAGCAGAAATAATAAAATATTCTAATATTCTAGGAGTCAATGTGTTAAATGATTAATTCATCGGTGGCTATGACAATAAAATTCAGTCTTTCATATTCAAAGATATTATAAAACAGTATAAAACATGTGGATTGAAACAGCTATCATTTTCTGAGACACCCTCTAAGAGACAACTAATTATTCCATCATTATTAAATGACTGTACATGGAAGTCAGCTATTATTTTCGAAATATCTGTTCCATTTATCTGTACAAACCTTAAATACGACTGCTGAAATAAGCTCATTATACAATAATAAAATGTATTTTTATCTTAACCAGAAATAATTAATATTTCATGTAAAAGATTACAATAGAAGAATAATTTTTATGACCTTCTATTATTTTTACACCACAGATCCAAGAAATTTTGCACTAAGCATTATAACAGATCTGCGTCTTTTTTTAAATTTATGGAAAGTATGAATACTCTATTTTTAATATATTTTTAATCATTGTAACTGAAATACAATGAGAAACAAAGTACTAAGTACTTATATTTTCTTTGATTATTTCTAAACACATACACACATATTTAAACTTTTTATAAAATCTTCATTTATTTTATAATTTTACTATCACTTAAAATGTATTTTTTTGTCTGGCTTGTCCATAAATATTTTTTTAATGTTCACTCTAAAAATACTTTCATTTGTACTGAGTGGAAAAAACACAGGTGCATTAATAGACTTTATACGTAACTACTAAGTCATGGCTAGTTTGGCGAAACTGGTTGGACTTACGGTGATCAATTTCTCCCTAAATGTGTTCACGGCTGATTACGATTAGAGCATTAAAGCCCCCTCTGGCGTGTTCGTGTTGGTATTTAAAACTGATTACATTTTACATAATTATAAATTTAGCAGTTAGGGATTTAGCAGTTAACTGCTATCCTATTAGCTAAACTTGCAAGGGTAGATGGTCATATAAAACGTCGTACTTTGACCCCCCCTTTTTTATGCCAAGTAAAGGTTGTATTATAATCGCGAAAAATTTCGAATTTTTCTTTTTCAATGGGAATGACCAGTCTGACCAGTTTTGAAGCTTTATCACTACGTAAGTACAGGAAACTTTAACCCCTTAACAGTTTTATTTTTTTCACAAATTCGACCCCAAAAACGTCACATTTTTTATTTCAGATTTTTGTTCATGTTGCATTTGTAAGCTGGAAAATGTTTAAAAAAGTAGTATTTCTAATTATTTTAAGCATATATAATTTTTTTACAAGAAATAAAAAAAATGTTTTCCCTGAAAGTTGATTTTTCTCGCCAGTCCGGGAAGTTATATTTACAATTGCTCATATAATAGTACAAATATTTTCGATTACAATTACTACTCAATTATTTTCGGATGCAAATGCTACAAGTACATTTATTTAACCTGTTTTTGTCAAAGATCAGATTTAGTGCGATAAATCTTGAAAGAGGGCAAGAGGCATAGTCTAACGTTACAGTCCGGACAAAATTACTAACTCTCTTTTTTAATTCTTTCGTAGCAGTCATTTTCCTTCAGGGAACACACATAGCACTAGTTTGCAGGTCTTAGTTCTTTGTCTGTAGGCGGAATGACCACTACAATATCTCTTTTGGTGAGTTTCTAAAAACCTCAATTCAAAGTCAAGCCAAAAACTCGCGAAGTAATCAAAACCTATGAGAAAGCCCACTTAAACGAACCAGAATATACTTCGAAAACTAATATCTGTAAGACACCTGTCGGACTAATGACATTAAAAATACAAAAGTTACTACTAAAACAGTGAGAATGACAAACAAAATCAGATTGGCCGTGCGCCGTACGGGGAAATCATCAAAGGCATGGTAACCGCACCCATACGGTGTACGTGCTAAACAGGCAAGGGGTTAAATAATCATTTTGACAAGCCCTCAATTTATTTTAACTAGTTTAGTCTTGATATAAGTACACACGTACATATCTGGCATAATTTGAAAGATTAGCTGCATTATGTTAATATTTTATATGACAGACTTTTGTAATATATAGTTGTGTATTTGTCTTTTTGATTTCAATTTTAATTCTTTACAACAAAAATTCCAATGTCACAAATATGTGCTGGTCATAACTAAAAAAAAGTTATCTGTAGGATGCTGAAATTTAATATGTAAGACTATTCTAATATTTAGTTGTGCATCTTATATTTTATTTCAATTTGAACTCTACAAAACGAAAAATTCAAATGTAATTAATATTAACTTGCCGGTAAAACTCAAAACGATTAAAATTAGAATGAAGCTTTGTACTTGAGAACGTTGAAAAATATTAGTATATAACGGATATTAAGACTGCCAAATAGCTATCTATGACAAAGAAGAAGTACTGACGTATTCCCATACAAAACTTTTAAAGTTCATTTAAAAAAAATTAAAATATTATTTGGAGAGAATAAGTTAGAATTATTACTTTTTATTAATTTCTATATTCTTTTTATTAAAGGGAGTATTGTAATCACGAAATTTTGTTTATATATATATATGTAATATATATATATATATATATATATATATATATATATATATATATATATACATAACTGCTTTAAAAATTGTATGATTACAGCATTTTATAAAATTGTTGCTTCATAAAAAAATGTGGGAAGATAAAAAAATAGAGAAAAATCTTTTTAGCCAAAATTTAATGAATGGAAAGCGAGAGTCATCCTTTTATATTTATCCAGGAAATTATGAAGTTGAAAAAAAATATTGTTTTAGAACC
Source organism: Pardosa pseudoannulata (assembly GCA_032207245.1). Lineage (NCBI taxonomy): Eukaryota > Metazoa > Arthropoda > Arachnida > Araneae > Lycosidae > Pardosa > Pardosa pseudoannulata. The sequence goes on from CM063498.1 coordinate 35,400,866, forward strand.
GGAATGCATTTTACACAGAAGCTATATATATATATATATATATATATATATATATATATATATATATATAATGTACAACACTTCTATAGATGATACTGACGTATAGAACATAAAAGAAAATCTACCAAAAACCTTGATTTGAATGATGAATAAAGGGGATTATATAGATTGGATATAAAATTCCTAGCTATTTCCCCCCCCAAGTTAAAGGACATTGTTCTTAAAATATTTCTTTTAGATTTTTACTTGAATAATAGGTAACTCGGAAACTATAGATCGAAGATAGTTGATCATACAAAATACTTTTATGATGCAGAAGGATTACCATCGACATTACACATTTATAACTTGTCAGTCCTAAAAATTTACCACCTGCATGGATCAAGTCGGGGAGAAAAAAATTTTGTCCTTGATCTTTGGGCACTCTTGTTTCACTCTTTCAAATAGGAGTAGGAGAGATACGATGGGGGTTGGAACAGGTTTAGCTTCGAAACCCTCACTCTTCTACTTCAAATCTTCTTTGAGATGTTTCATCAAAATAACGATAATCACAACCGATAATAACGATTTGAATTGTATGTAGATGGCAGTATTTGAGAGCTACTTATATATCTTTGAGAAACGAAGTTAATTTCGACCTTTAAATGAAATATTCAAAAGATAATTTTGATGATGTATCATATAATCAAAACAAAAGAATACATAAAATGTAATGTGTTCAAACAAGTCATGAGCCGTGCACATTAGCTTACATTTTGTCTGAAGCACCTATAAATATTTTGTTTAGTCAAAATGTCATTTTTCATTTGTTAATAGTATCGAAATAATATCGGCGCATTAGTATGTATTTAAGTCACGGCTAATTTGAAGAATCTGGTAGGAACCGAGGTGATCCATTTCTCCCTAACGGTGTTCATGGCAGAGAGCGATTAGAGCATTATATTCCCTTTTGGAATGATCGTGTTGTATTTTAAATTGATTCCGCAATACATAAGCACCGATATTAATAAGAATTTAGAAGTTAACTATTAAATCATTAATTAAGTCTCACGTTTAACGATAGTAATATAAAACTTCGAAATCCACTTTTTTTCTTATGTTCGCACAAATATTTTTTCTTATGTTTATTAAAAATATTTTTCCATTTTGTTATAAAGTGGGCATGAATTAAAAGTTTACATTTTTTAAAATTTATCTGTTTTGGATTCTGTTTTAATTAACACAAATGTTAGGAATACAAATGGAATTGGGAAAAATACTGTCATTTCCTATAGTTAAAAGTTTTCACTTTAACTTACACAACGTATGAGATTTATTAAATAAAAAAACTGTATTTTTTTTGCAAGAAAATAAAGTGGGTGTCTTCCACTTCACTTTATTTTCCAAATTTAGACTAATATGTATTAAAGTAGTGATACATTATCAAAAAAATATAAAATTTTCTGATTCTTTACAAAATAATTTAACTATTAATACAAAGATCAAAAGTAAAACAGTTTATTGACTGAACCTCTCAGTGGTGTGGAACATAAATGCAATACTATCCGTTTGGTGGTGTAATATTTACCCCAGAGCAGAAAAACACAAGACTAAACTATGAAGCTATAAAGAACTGATTGAAATATATCATTGAGTTTTGCGTAGTCCTGCAGACGATACCGAAAGACTTCTAGGTTTGGTTTGGAGAGCTACGGTCTTTTTATTTGCAATACGAGAGTTAATGAGAGCGGTACCTACTGTTGAAAACCGATTACGAACGGATACGAACATCTATACCACACAGGGATTCGAACACACGAACTCTGGTACCAAAGATCAGCACCCTAATCATTCGGCAGAGAAACAATTATTAAATTGGTTAGTTTGTAATTCTTTTATTACAAACATTCGTATTAGTTTGTAAACGCTTAGGGTACTATTACCCAACTACACCAATAGAAATTTAAAGCTCTATACAACTGTTTAGCAAGCTTAATATTCAATGTTTCTTGGTGATAACCTCGTGTTTATGTGCAAAGTTATATAAAAATAAATTTATGTACTTTTTACGTTTGTGCCATAATTACACAAATGTAAAAATTAAATTTTTAGAGAAGTTTTCTGAGTAGCACTAAAAATGTTTTTTGTTTCAAAACCTCAACAAGGTCACCGTGGATATGAAACCAATATGATGAAATTTATTATACATGAACTATGGATGCGAGATTGCCAGTAGGCAGTGTGCCAAAGACACGACATTCTCTATTATAAGAAAAAAACTGGGTAAAAATTGAAAAGAATTGAATTGAATTTAAGTTGTAAATATTCTGGAAAATAATCTTTTGATAGCATTTGTTTTTCTTTATTATTTTACATATTCTTTTGAATTTCTAATATTCTAGTAATGATGGAAAGAAAATTTAAATACAGTATGCAATATTCCATTTATTATTACAATCTCCAAACACTCCCACGACTCCAAATTATAAACTCATCTTGAAAAAGAATTCCTTATTTTCTAAATAACATTGCCTTGCTAAGACATGAATAAATTTGACAATGGTTCTTTTATCTATGAACAGACTATACATTTGTATGTATTCATAACATTATTTAGGGATTCTATTTTCAGAGGTAGCTTCTTTTACAGTTCCTTATATCGAACTTATACATATGATAGTTGTAAAATTTTCTACTATTATTTATGAACATTGCTGTAAAAACTACTATCTGTATTTTTTAATCTCAAATATATCATAGAAATAAATTTAAAATTCCTTCAGAAGAGTTGAAGTATTACGATGATCAAACCTCTCTTAGAAGAAGGTCTCAGACTTCCCCTAAATCAAAATATATAGAAGATACTTTTCAGGATTAATTTATAAATCATTACCCAAGAAAGTCAGAGAGCAATTTATAGCTTTAAAGGAAATTCTTGAGTGCAGTGAAATCTGAACTCAAACGGGCCTATTAATTAAGCATTTTCGCTAACTAAAGAAAATTTTTCGATATTTTAGAGATTAAGTAACGTCACTAATGATAACTAATGAGTTATAAATCTCTTATTACGGCTATAAAATTCCAAAGAACTATCTGTTCAAGCATATCGTAACTTTTGAAACAGAGTGTTTGAAAACGGTTACAATCTAAAGTTATCGCTGCATTTAAAATAAAGAATATATTTTATATTTGTCAAATAGGTTTGACGAAAATTAAGTTTTACATTTCCATTGAATTTAACTCAAAATTAAGATGTTAAATGTTGGAATAAACTTTAATGAAAACACGAATACTGAAGTTAGATGGCTGGGATATTTTCTTGGATATTGGAATGATTGCTCACAAATGAATGTTTTAAATTAATGTAAAATTAACTTATAGGAATGCTTTTGCAGAAAAAGCAGGAAGAAATATTATAAATCTAGACTTTCGTAATTCAAGTACCATTAACTTAATGAATTATCAGGATACTGCTGAGCGTTTCTTGGAATATTAAAATTTTTTGACAGTGTAATATAGTATACTGTCACATAAAACTTTATATGGAATGAAGAGAAATTAGAAAGTGCAATCATTGCATAACATTCTACATAAAGGGGGATATATGAGGTCTTTAATTTCATACCCCACGGCCAAAAACTTCTAATGACCTAAAACGACCAACAACAAACGTGAAGGACTTTTAAAAAAATGGAATTCTTTTTACAATTATAGGGTACTAATCGTGGTTGGTACAGAAGGCGATAATTGTAGGAGACCATTTTCCAAATGAGAAGTTAAAGGGTCTCAATCCACCAATAAAATCACTTAAGAGGTCATATTGGTTAAATGGGAGGAGAGTACAATGGAATATGAGGTAAAAAATAGAGAAAGTCGAACAAACCAAAAAGGAAAGCGAATTCTGAAGAACCTAAGAGAGAGGAGGTTCTGGAGAACCTAGAAGAGAGATTCTGGAGAACCTAGGAGGTTTCGAAGAACATATATCAAAGTTTTTAAAAAATATATACGTATGTAATAGCTCCTGAATGTGATCGTAAAATATACATTTGTTAAAATAGATGAAAATAAGTTTATTCAAATAAATTAGATAATTGTAAAAACTGTAAATAAATTTAATTTTTTTAGTCCTGCTTGTAGTATCATGATTAAAACTGGGTGAAGTTAAGCATTAATCTAAATCTTAAACACAACGCAAACCACTTACAAGCAGTTTTCTTACTACCAAAATAAAATAGCTTGAGATTGCAGCCACCAAATAAAAAACTTAGGATATTTACACAACAATATATAAGCGTACAAAGCACTAGTTGAGTAAAATCACATGTAATATACAGGGCATGCAAAGAGTTAAGAAATATAAGCAAGACATACGAAGGAAATTTAAAAGATAATCACTATCTTTTCATATTTTAAACACAGTGTCTTAAATATCACAGTATAATTTTAATTATAATTAAAAAAACTTAAAACACTACAGATAAGCAGAAAAGAAAATTTTTCAAAAAAGCTTAAAATAAATAAGTTGGGTGTTTTCAAACAAACATATCAAATTTCCTATCGGAAACAAACTTGTTAAGAAATTAAAGAAAAAAAAAAGGATTATGAAAAGCAAAGAACCACAATAAAAAAAATCTTGTTTTCTTATTTACTACTCTTTACTTAATTACTTTACACACGTTTCAAAAACTTGCTCCTTTTTTTAATCTGAACGTTTGTCAAATGATTATGTCTTTATCTGAAAAGGTTTCTTTTAGATTTATCTTCACAAGTGTAGAAAAGTGTAAAAGTTTCGGAAAGTTTGCACGACATACTTCGGAACTACTTATTTGTTTCATACATTTAAGAACAGGGCGAAAAAAAAACCGAGATAGAAATATTTCGCAAAAAAAGTTTTTAAAGAAAAGCAAAACTATTCCTATAAGTTTTCTTTCGGTTAATCTTTGCTGAATTTTTCCTCCTCTTGTGCTCAGGAAGAAAACACGTGCGCTTTCTTTGAAGCAAATGATTAAATTGCGTCTCATAGTTTTATTATGCTTTGAGTTAGTGAAATGTTTTTCTTAAGTAAAGCATATCAATATTTTGAGTTTTCAGAGATTGCATTATGTAAATTCTGCAAGAGAATCTAATGAACGTTTCATAAGTGTCCCTTTTTGTATGTACAATCATTCTTCAGACACATTTGTTTATTCTTTTGCGATGCATTTTTCATCCAAGTTAAATTATAGTTGAGTTTAGTAGTTTCATTATGCTTAGATATGATTCAGATATTAATTTGTGTGGAAACCATGAAACCTCGCCATACCTACACACTTGTTATTCTAGTAATTAAAAAGTAATAGCAACTGTTTACAAATATTTAATACTTGACTATACTGGGGATAAAAGTTTGGGCAAATCATGCCGATAAGTCATATCTTTAAAAGCTACGATCAGTATCCAAGCAAACTGGTACTTTGGTCTGGAATTGAAAGTTAAAGGCTGAAGTGGCATTAGTTAAATTACTAATTGCTTATATTTTGTATATCATATAAAGCCTTGTAATTATTTGCTGTAAAATTAACTTAATTAAAATTCTATTTCAAAGAGATCTTATTTATATTTAGCTGAGTTTGGAGTACTATGGTCTACTGTTTTGCTACAAGGAGTCTAATGAGCCTGAAACCTATTGTTTGTGGCAGATTCCAAAAGGCTACAAAACGTCCATGAAGCCAGCAGAAGTCAAAACCCTGAATTCAATTTACATTTGAAATTCTTTCAGGTCCGTGAATACCGACGGACGCTTTGCTTCATAGTCAATGAAAAAAAAATTGACTATTGGTAACTCAGTAATTTTTGCTATCATGTATAAAGAATAACGGAAAATACGAATGTAAAGAGGAGAGGTGAAGAATTACATGGTATGGAAGTAATACTGGTGCTCCATTTATGAACACCTTTCATTGCTGTAAAATAGTTACCTTGCCAACGGGACAAGTTCTACAGCTGAATTCTTAAGTCATTACAAATGAAATTCATTGCATACTTTCTATTTTGAAGTTTAAGACTTAAGTAATATAAGTTAATGTATATAAATTATATAAGTCTTATATATGTTCTCCATTACTTCTATAAATTATGGGAATATAAAGCATTAACAGAACGTTCCAGGAAGAAAAATGTAACGATACTAAACCTATCTCTGTGCAATTTGTTTTCCTTCGTTCCAAACATCATTATGCAAAATCTTTAACATTTTTTATGTGTCATCGTGAAGGTTTCAGCCTAGTTTAAATTTTAAACAGACGGAGGATAGGCCTTGTTACTTACAATTTTAATGTGAACGGATTTATGCCACGTATTATTTTATTGATTATGCTTAGAGCAGTACGTAGTACGAGAGCTCAAAATATATTTGTTTGGCAAACTTTTTCATTGATGTCTCAAATTATGTTTTGGCTCCCTTTATACTTGGAAGCTTTTTACATGAGGATGGTGTATTTCTACATTGTAATCAGCATAACACAATATGTAAACCTTGCATAATCTTATTGCAATTTGCATACCCTTCCTCTGATTTTCTTTTTGCAAAATCGTTAATATTTTTACTAAAAGGACTGTTATGGTTTTATGGTATTTAAGTTTATGGTAAACAGAAAACTGCATTGCCTTTCTTGTTGAATTATGAGACTGAAGTGTCTATATGGCAAAATGTTAAAAATATAAATCCATTCCTACATTATACATGAAATGTAATTTAGAATAAATCATTTTCATTGCCACTACACCCCCAATTTAGCCTATGAAACAGCTGAAGTCATTAGGCTTAAGTTATACTTAAGTAAAAGTTTAGTTAGGCTTAAGTAAAATTTTGTTCCTTGACAACTATTTAGGATTGAACTCCGGTAGGTTCATAATGAATCATTTGTTTATATAATTTCGTTTATATAATTCGTGTATATAATTTATTTACAAACACATTGAACTGAGCCATTTTATCTGGAATGGGAAAAATTGACATACTAATTCAGCAATAAATTTATAAATCTTAAAAATATTAATAAAATTCCAAAGAAAACTGTACGGAAGAAGAAACTCTTAAAATATTGAGCATCTATAAATCATTAATTTAACTGAGAGGTATTACTGATTCCACCTTTTGTTTGGAAAGCAAATGCTTTGTTTAACGGAGTTTCGAAGAGATGCTATTTGATTTATTTATGTGTACCCCTGTGAATAACTTTCTTATCAAATAAATGCATTCCTATTCTCTAGTTAAGAAAATAAATTTCGTAAGAAATTCTTTAATTAGTCGTCTCTGAATATCCAAGGAATGCCATTTCGCCTTTATTAATACCATTTACGAATAAGTGGAATATCTACTTTCAAATATTACGTTTTCAGTTGGGTGAATTAATTTCATTATAAAGTTCTTTTCCTGCTTATAGTGCAGATATATAAGTATAGAATTAAAGAGAAATTTATTACGAGAATAAAATGTTTAATCTTTCTCCGATTAACTTTATAGAATATTTAAAAAATCATTTTGGCTTAAATAACTGAAACTTTAAAAATATAGTAATAAACTATAATAACTTTCATACCATTAGGACAATGTTAATTTCTGTAAATCGCGTATTTTGAAGGGAATGTTTAAATTTTATTCAGAACATTGTTACATATTTTGATAAAAATGAATTAAATTCATTTATTATCATGTGAACACATGACTTCCTCGTACGTGTATCACATTACACATTCTTATTTTCATTGTATAATAGAAGAATTATTCGAATATTTCTCCAAGATTCAGAGTTAGTTCTCCAAGATAAAGCTGTTGTTTAAAGAGAACACAAGTACTGCCATCTAACGGCAAACTTTAGCGTTTATATCTTTTATATGGATATTTCGTTTTAAACTAAAATTTAAATTATTCTATAAATATAAATATATCTCTTGTTAATTAAATTGAACTGTTAGATGTACCAAAGAATTTTGTCAAAAATGGATTTTATAACAATATGGTAGCTCCCAAAGTTGAAATATTTATATTTCTGTAAACAATTAAGACAACAGTGCTTTTAATGATAGAATTGGCAGAGGTAGCGTTTAAAAACATTATTTTAAACTGACTTACCTATTATATACCCATAAGTAAATCTCGATAAATTTCAAAGTGAGATGACAGTTAAACGTTAATTTTTATTGTTTAAGTTATTTACTACTATTTGGTTTTAGTAGATGTCTCTCAGGCTTTATTCAAAATTAGTACCACAGACGTATTTATAATATCAAAATTACAAATCATAAAGCAATTCAGTTGCGGTAGATTTAGTAAAACAGTAATAACCATGGAACTCAATAAACAATAATTTTAGATCGAAACACTTTGATGTTGAGAGAGCAGAGGTTAAAATCTGAACTTTTAAAGATTTTCGATAATTTCTATTAGGCATTGTAAAAATCTTATAAAGATTATTTAAATTCTAAATACACACTATTTATTATAGGTATGGTAGTATTAAAACTGTTCTACCTTTTTCATGAGCAAATTTATATGATAAATTAAACAACCTTGAAATATTGCGAATGCTACTTTCATAAAGCTTTATTTTTTAGTCTCATTTAAAGTAATGGGTATAATACCAATCTACAAATATTACACAGTCCAGTCACATTGTGATACGTGTCAATATCCAGAATAATAACCTTTCTTAGAGTGGACTTCTGCGAGACGTGCAGGAAGAGAGTCAATTATGTTCCTCAAGGTGTTTACTGGGATGTTGAACCCTGCCGACCCCAGTTCCGTGGTTAGTTGTGCTAGGTCACGCGGGTGAGAATACATAGTGCAAACAACCCGATCGAGGTAGTTCCTCAGATTATCGATTTTGTACAAGCCCGGGAAATTTGCTGGCCAATGGAGTACGGTAAACACATCCTGGTGCTCTTTGAAGCACGCAAGTATACTGCGAGCTTTATAACACTTCGTATCGTCCTACTGGTAGATGCCACCATCCTTAAGATAACAATTCGCATGCAGGGGTGAACATAATCCAAGAGGAAAGATACATACTTGTATTGATTCATCGTGCCTTCCGCAATGATGAGTGAGAGAATACCACGAAAACATTTCCCAGATCATAATGCTCCTCCTCCAGCTTGGACCCTTCCTGCAATTGTTGAAAGGTTTTTGCTTTGAGACGTTTCATGCCGTATACGCCAACATGCTTATGTCCGATGGAGCATAAACCGCGATTTATTGGAAAAAGTCACATGTCTCCACTCAGTAAAAGTCTAGTTGCGGTACTGGTGTAAAAATTCCACCTTCGTTGCCGATGAACAGCAGTTAGCATAAGTGTTCAATCATAATCAAGCGTTTGCTGTGACCCAGCAACTTTCCACCAATGACCCAGCAACTTTCGGTGAACCATCGTTGTGGACACACTGTTCGTAGCTTCTTGGTTCATTTGGGCAGTCAGTTGCTCAACGGTTGAACTTCTATTCACTAGAACGCATATCCGCAGCCGTCGTTTACCTTTGCTATCTATGGTCAGTGGTGACTCACATCAGCCACGTCGCTGATTTTGGATTGTGCCATTTTGCCACGCACGGTATACTTTTACCACGGCGTCCTATGACCAGTTTATAAAGTTAGCTGTTTCGGAAATGCTTCCATCTTTGGACCGAAAGCCAATGATCATACCCTTTTGGATGTTGGATAAATTGCTCCGTTTCTGCATGACTGCAACAACTGAAATGTTTTCCGAATGCCTTTAACACTCTTTATAAATCCACCAACTTTGCTGATGAAGTGTCCTTCTGTGATTGGTTATTTAAGACGTTAACGTCAATAGTAGGTAGTGATCAGATTAATATGACTGGACTGTGTATAAATGAATTCGCCTGTGTTAGAAAGATGTGTCTCACCGTTTCAAAAGTTAAATATCAGTTGGAATAGCAGTTTGCTAAGTAAAAGAATTCAAATATTGAGCTGTACTTTTCGAAACTTTTTCCTAGCCTAAACTAATAATAAAAGATCATTAGAATGAGAGCGTCTAACAGTATTTTTGTTATAGTTTGAATCCATTTTACGAATTTCAATCAAGAATAATCACAATAGATATTATCTTTTTCTGTAATAGAATAAGAATTTCTTGTTAATTAAAATTCTCAATTGCAAATTACAGTTTACGTTTTCGAATATCACATGAAAATAATCGCAACCAAACAATTATGTAGCTAAGAAAAAAAAATTAACCATTTGTGCAAAACAAACAGTACCATTTATATAGTCTGTTAATATCCATGTGTTCTTATGAATATATTTTTTTTGTCATTCGCTTGGTAAAGAACAGTGTCTCTCTAATTGTCTACATAATGAACAAAGTAGCGTATAATTACAATCGTTATTTTGATAAACAACTTAATTACAGTTAATATCTTCGTGTTATTTCATAGCGTTAGCAATCCTGATTATAATGATATATAATGAAGTAGCACCCGGAAGATAATGAATAGCTTTGGGCAAGATTAATTTGTACTCGTGAAACAGAGTTAATAAAATTTTCTGAAGCACAATGTTTTACACATAATACCTAATTAGATTTATTCTCTGAATTAGTCCTTTTTAAGCGATAAAATGTAATTTCTGATAGTAAAATATTAAAAAATACGAATGCGTAATAATTTCATGGACTTTTCTTTTCGTTTACAAAACATCAAGCTTATCTAGAATAGTGAATATGATATCGGGGTAGCAGCTGGCATTATTCTGAAATAAAGCTATGCACTAGTGTAGAATGTTAGCATAACTAGTAACACCACATAAGATGGTTGCTCGAAATCAAAAATATAATAGAAAGGGATATATTTCAGTTGAATAAACAGCCATTCTCATACGATCGTTAAGATGACGTAATTTTTGTGATGCAGCAGAAAATATATTCGATGATCTGAGAAAATTTTTCCAATTTTATTTTTGCTTTTTAAGTACAAAAAATAATAGTTTCGATAAATGCGACTTTTACATTATTGCATACAGCAGGTATAATGACATCAGTTAAAATAAGTTTCAATATTAAATATTCATATGAATAGAAAGTTTTATGACAAGAAATATTATAGATTTCAATTCAATTAAATTAATTTACAACCATGTCTGCCCATTTTGATATCTTTATTTTTGTTATATTCTGTGCTGAACGATGATTACAGCGGATTAAATTGTTAGCATAATGTGCCGTGTTTGTATTTATTTTAAGTTTTAATACGTTTTTGGTCAGTTTTACACTTTTTAGTGACGGTACTATTCTTTTTTAAAAATAATACATAATAATAGTCCTCTGCCTAAGTAATTGATTTTGCTACATAAATGTGAAGAGTTTCATACTAAACTCAAGCGCTGAAAGCTGTCCCCTCATCTTTTTGCTACTCTTTGGAAACAAGGGATTTTGTATTTATTCTATCGATGATCATTTTCAGAATTTTCAAACTGTCTTTTTGGGACTTTTACAAAAGTTGCTCTATACGTTTAGCTAATATATTAGGCATATTATATTTTGATAGCATTCGCGCATGCTCAGTGAAACATGATTTAGTAAACCTACTTATTTTAATCCAATATTTATTATTTTTTAATTTCGATTGCAGGGTATTGTGTATGATGTTATTTGATATGCGTCCTGAGAATAGCGTTATTTGATATTGAGAACTCTGCAAATTATAAGCAAAACACTTGGATAAATTTGGGATTGTTTTTATAAAAACTTTAATTTCTCTTCAAGTATACATGCTATTCTCATAATAATCAACAAGGATTATCATGTGCTAAAATTTCAACGCTTTTCATACATTACTTTTTACAGGGTTATCTAAAACATTTTCGTTCTTCTTCAGTTTGTTGACGGTCCCCTACCTGGTTTCAGAATTTTTTTTTATATGAAATATATGATCTCTACCATCCTGTTTACACGCCTCAGGTTTCAGGATAATTCTCCTTTCTAGATATTCAACAAGATGTCTAAAATCGCAACTGGCCGGTTCATCATTGGCAATATTGTGTATTTTATGTCGATGAATCCCAAGCGGCGGACTAGCACTTCTTCTGTTTTACATTTTAAACATATGTGCATCAATATTGCACCATCATTATAGTAATGTGCCTATTGTAAAATGCATTATTTGCGTAAAACGAGGAGCTGTGTGATGTACTTGCGTTAGTAAATCTGAGCACGCGTAACTTTGACAGCTGATGGAGCACCATCAGTGGTTCACAAAACCCTGAATATGCTGGGTTTTCTCGATATAAAAACTGAACAGCGCGATCGAGCTGCTTGGGAGTCAAACGGTTAAGCAGTAGATCCCGGTCTCATTACTTTTTATGCTGCAAAAAGCCATATACCGTAGCATGTCAAACAAGATTAAAATCAAAACCAGCAAAATCAGTTATAATCATGTTTAAGAAGTTATAATTATGTAAGATAAAGCTATTTAGTTTTCGTTTATTTCGACAAAGAAAATTAATTGGCGTCTTTTAAAATATCAAATTGATTTATTAAACTGTATTGCATTATTTTATTAGAATTAAAGAAAACTAATACAGAGAATACAAGAGAAAAGAACTCCGCTTGTAAGAAAAGGCTTTATTTAGTGTGTTATTGGAAACTTTCCGACCAGACCGGAAATAGATTTTAAACTTCATACATTATTCAGTGTTTAAAGTATTTTCTTTTTAAGTAAAGTATGTTTAGCCGCACTTTTACTTCCTTTGAAACAATGTTGATTAAAACAAGGTGAGAGTTTAATAGTACTGCAGTTAATACACTAAATAGTATCTGATTAATGAACTCGAAATTTTTCTAAAATTTAAAAGCAGTAGACTTCGGAGTTTAAACAAGTTTATTTTTTATCAAACTAAACCTTACTTTTTGAAACACAACGTTACTAAACGTCTTTCAGTCAGACCTAAAACACAAAATTTAAATAATTCCCTAACAAGGACAGTTTAATTCAAAATAATTTAGAGATTTGTTTATAAAATCAATAAAATAAAACTTTAAAAATCAATATAGGATCATTTTAAACAAACTATTCTATACAAAATTCGTAAAAGACTATAATTAGCAAAAAATTGCTAAACAGAGAACTTTTCTGAATTTATTTCCCAGCTTTGAAAATAATTCAGGGCTTAAAAGAATGGAGGATATGATTATGATTTGCCTATTTTTCGTCATGTGTAACATTAATCCAGGTTTAGTTCCGGAAAGAGATTTTTAACCTGACTGACTAAGAGACTTGTCTTATTGCAATTAACTCGTTCACCTTATACTACTATGTCAAAGGTTCTCTGATACTGGATCTCCTGTGGAAAACAATAAGTTCTTGGCACAATCGTTCCAGTTATTTCAAATAATCGGGAATGTTCTATACTCTTTTTCTGATACACTTATGACGTAAGCATGGCCCCTGTAAATTGTGAACAAAATATTACCGGGGATTATCTTCTTTATTTTTAAAATATATGGAAAAAAACTGGCTTTTGAGATCAGCCTTAATTATTAAGAGTATTTCTATTCCTTTCTACGTAATTTTTACTTTGGCTATTTAATAAAATACTTGGCAAAAGAATGTTAAACATTTTACCCCAAATTCTACATCATTTGCGCAATTTTCGAGTTTGTTTCAAAACTTGTTAACTGACCTTCAGACTTAGATTCTGCCATCTACGAGGTATGAAAATATTCTATAGTGCTTCTACTGATTAATCAATTAGGTTAATTAGGTTAATAAGGTTAACAGTTATGCAGTTCTCTCCTTTCTGTATACGAACTAAATACTAAGTATCATTTATAAAGCTTGCTGCTTTCATTGCTATAACTGTTGCTGTATTCATAGACGTAACTTTTGGTGAAAGAGCAACAAACCAAACTTTATACAAAAATACAACTTTCTCGAGTTATTGTAATCACATACACAGGAGAGCCTGTACACACACATGCATATACATAGTTGGAAAATATTTTCTCAGTTTCGCGGGCGGTTTAAAATTTCTATATCCACCTCACTTACAAAGCCATTTTATTTATTATTACATTACTTTGTATTTTTGACATGGGAGACTATAAAACTCCTGTGAAGACCAAAATCAGTTTCTTAGAAATAAAGTATATAAATTCAGCGTTCATATTTCACAGATGCAGAAAAGCACAACTATTTTAGAGCTAAATAAGATTCCCCGTTAAATTGTTATATCCGTTCCAATTTAAACTGATCGAAAAATTTTATGATTACATTACATTTCTTTATACATAATTCGAGATAAAATAAAAGATATTGCAGGAATCAATAAAAAATCTTAAAAATAAATTGTATAAGATTCGCATTAAATAATCTACAAGTGTTAAATTGTTTTAAAAAATGTTCCTATAATAAGACTATAGAAATATGGGTTTATGTCATATACCATAATATAGTACAATGACTTTTTAAGATGAAAAGTTTTAGTTGCTAAAGGATAAAAAATATATGTCATAAAAAAGTAAAAAAAAATAATGACAATCAGCGGGGTTGCTATAGCAAATCAAGGCACCACAAGGCAAGGTTCACTTTCAATATGGTACAGAAAAGACTCTGAAAACAAATAACTTCCGTTAGACGAAATATATAATCAATATGGAGTAAGGTACATAAACATCAGCTGGTAAGTCTTTTAAAGTTTATTGATTTTTAGCACTCTAAAACACCAATTATGTCTAATATTGGATCATAATAAAAACTTTTATAGTTTAGAAATTCTAAATAGCAAAATAAGTTTTATTCTTAAAATTACAACGTAAAAAATGGGTATCTTATCTTCCAAGAGTACATATATCATATTCTTCTGGAATAATGGAATATTTTTAAATAGGTGAATAAAGCTGGTTTCATTTGCATAGCAGTTTTAATTTTAGAAGCAGATTTATTCTTCCACGCTTTATATTATAGTTTTAAAAATAGAAAGTGGTACCTTATGAGATAACATGAAGAAAAAGGGAAAATGCATTAAATTCAGTCATTCTTTATGCAGATCGTGAAAACAAACCTTACATACCCGTACTTTGAAGAAGAAAGTTAAATTCAAACCTCCAAACGGGACTTTATTTGTTTACAAAGCTTTTTTTATCTCATAGAAAGCTTGTGAAAAAAAAAACTGAATGCAAATGAGAAGTATTACTTCGGGCAAATATTTTTTGCTAAATCAACTTAAAACGAAGATTCGGATTGCAAAAGACGCAAGTTTTGTTCAAGGCCCAGGACTATTATTAAATTGTTTCAGGAATCAAAGTATTTTCCAAGTTTGCTCTCACTGCATTTAAATGTCAAATGCAATTTCATCTTTTCTCTTTATCTTTAGAAAAGAACAGACAACTTTAAGTTCGTTTTAGATTACTGCAGGTTCTGAATTTATTTTAGCGAGGAAGTTTGAGTCAATCTGTGTGTGAAGCGTTTTTTAAATAAGTATTCAAATATGTGCTTGAAACAATCGTTATGGTATAAAATTTTTTTTTCTAATAATAATATTGAACATACATTTATGTATAGAATAACATAACAGTATGATTATACAAAAGTTACATATTGAATAATACTTGAGAAGGTATTAGTTTATATACGAAGCGCGTGTAAGTAAGCACCGTTTTGAAATGAAAAGGACACATATGTACTTTTTATTTTAAATCAATTTTATTTTTACAGAAAAGCCTGTATGGTAATGTTTATTTTAACTTATAAAACACATAGAGGGATAAAGCATTCCGTCTAAAATTAAGACACTTGTCGTGTCACAGATCCCAGGCTTTGAATTCCATTCTTATAGAGCCAAATGATGGCCTATAGGACAGGGTGCTTTTAATCAGTACCAGCCTTACAGTTATGCAAACAATGGGATTTGGATGGCGTTGTTTGCATAACTGTTTGTGACCGTTCGGAATCTGTTTAAAGCAGTAGATTCCTGTCTCCTTAGTTTTCATGTAGCAAAAGATTAGGCCATAGCGCTCCAAACCAAACTCATAGAATTCTGCCACCCAGCAATGCACAGGATAAACATGTTTCAGTACCCAGCGTAAAGCAAACTTATGATAATTTAAGTGTAATGCCACAATTCAATAAAAGCAAACTTGAACACTCATTTAATACAGCTAAAATTGCAAAGCATAAAACGTTTCTCTCATTTTCTTGCATTAAGTCTTCACTAATGACCGAAAATAGCTCGTTCTCGCGATGAACACTCGTGTGGCCAATTTCAAAGAATCTAACAGTATTTCTTAGCATTACTTCTCTCAACGCTTTCTCCATTTCATTGACTTTCTCACGATGGACATTCGTATGGCCAATTTCAAAGGATCTAACAGGATTTCTTATCATTCCTTCTCTCAACGCTTTCTCTATACATTTCATTGACTTTCTCACGATGAACATTCGTGTGGCCAATTTCAAAGGATCTAACAGGATTTCTTAGCCTTACTTCTCTCAACGCTTTCTTTATACATTTCATTGACTTTCTCACGATGAACATTCGTGTGGCCAATTTCAAAGGATCTAACAGGATTTCTAAGCATTCCTTCTCTCAACGCTTTCTCTATACATTTCATTGACTTTTGAGCAATTTCAGCCTCCTTCAAATCTTTTGAATTAAAACAACAAATGCATATGAGGTATTTTAAATACTAACATACATGCATAAAAAGGCTGTTAAACTCCTCTTGAAGGGTACCTTTGGCTATTCAACAGATGCAGATATTCATTCTATGCAAACTCGAAACCGTATTTATTGCGCTGTAGCTACCAGATTCCAAAACGGTACTTAAGAAACTTGCCTCGTATAACTGCATACAAATGTATTAATATTAGTCTCTTCAATGCCGCAGTTTTTGTTGGCCGTTTTATTATGAGAGCACTATATAGGCGGCCAATGTTAATCCCTATGAGGATATAGTACAAATACATCCAATCCTTACTCCGGAATCGAACCCAAACCCATCGAGTGGAAGCCATATACTCTAAATGCTATATAATATAGGCCGTACAACAGATATTACAGTAGGTCCTTTTTCATCAATTACTTATAACTGTAGAATCTCGGTCTAATAATACATATCTGTATTGAAAAGAAGCAAATTCAGTGTCCATGAGAATAATGGTATGATCGTCAAGATTCTATATACTGGGCAGATTTACCTACGAGATATTTGTAACGAAAAAATGCGAGATTGCGAGAGCTAACATTTGACTTGTGTAGGCAAGATATGGATTTTCTTCGTTAATAGCAAAATAATTGAACATATATAAAATTTTCTTACCACACTGTGGGGGCCAAAGTCTATCGCTTCCGCGGCCACGATCTTCAAGACGTACGTGTCATCTGGCCAAATGAGAGACAACCTCAGGGGTATACCTCCTTTAGGTATACACGGGTGTCACGAGCCCGGGGTTCACCTGAGTGATCTTTTTCTAGTGTCTTTCCTGTTAGTCTCGAACTACCTCTGTTATCCTCTGTAGTACTTGTTCCTTAATGGGGTTGGCCACATTAATTCTCGATCCATGACGGACCTCTCGTAGGTCAGCTGCATCTTTATAGCTGTCGTGGTTGCTGTCGTGGCGACCTCGTTATCAGTTACTGTATGTCTTCGGACGGGCCAGTGGAGAACTCTCCTTGCCACACTGTTTCCGTGTGTTTTACGTTCTCTTCTTTTAATCATTTTAATCTTGGTTGTTGTTAAGATTCTATATTTACCTATTCATGTGATGTCGCTTTAGTTCAGTTGTCTGTTACTACTTTTGTTGTAACCCTTAATTATTGTAAATACATAATTTGTGTAATTTTGCAAACATTCAATTTCTCTATGGCAAATCAATATATGGTTATATTTTTAAAACAGAAGGATGCGAAATAAAAATGGAAATAAAATACCTAAATGTAAATAAAAAACTGTATAAATTTACCTTTTAGTTGAAAACATATATACATAATATCCCTTTAACAAAGTATGTTTAATTATATATAATTATATGAAACTTAATGGAATAGGTTATATGAACGATAACGGAAATTCTACATATTTTGACCTAGAACTTTGAATCCTCTTTTGAATTAATATAACTATATATAACTTATATACAGTCAATACCATTTTAATAATGTTAAAATAAACAATTGAATAGTATTGGAGAAATTTTATTATTGTTAACATTGTTTGCTTAAGTATCTAAAATAAATTTGCTTATCTTCGTATACTGGTATATTAAGTTTATTGAATTTTCATATTTGCTCAATTTTTCCAATATCTATTTACAAGGAACATGAAACAATATTATAGGGTTGTTTTATAAACCTAAAATACATTTAATGATACATAAGGAAAACAAAGCAAAAATAATGATCTTCATTACTATAATATTGCAGTTCAAATAAAGATATTCTTTGCAATATCACACAATTACAGCTTTCCTGAACATCATATATTTTAAACTCTCATTACTTTATGAAGATATTAATAGAGAAATTTAATTTCCACATTTTCTTGAAAGAAGATATTTATGCCCTAATAAAAACAATGCTTTAATGACTGGAAGATCTACAGCATTTTATGAAGTGCATGCAATTTACTTTATTACTTCTCTGATTTCCCGAAACCAATGACCAAATGATGTAGTAAATAAAACAAATGATGTAGTAATGACGAAGAAAATTGATACTTACTACGCATAGATGAAAAGCAAATATTACTTTATGAGGTTAGTAAATAATGAATCTCAAATAAAATTTGCCATTACACATATTGAAAAGAGAAGGTAATGTATCTAACATTACAAGGAAATATATGATCTTTTCCATGCTTTTATCGAAAAGTATTATATGCCTATGAATTTCCCTAATGCCCTGTTAAGGGAATGAATTATTTTATATAATGGAGGTATAATACAAAATGAACAAGAGCGTAAATGTATAAATAATTATCTAAATTCCAGCTATATGATAAAATAAGCTACATAATAAAATAGAAAATATACACGATTGAAGTAATTTACAGTGAATTAAGACATGCAGTTATAATTTTGATAGTAATTGGTAGATTTGACAGAAAATTCTCTAAAACTAAAGCATCTAATTTTCGAGCGTTCATTTTACTGGCACTTTTCAGTGCATTATATTAATTCCTGTATTTCATATTGTTTTGTACTGTGATTAGAACACTTGCTTACAATATTTAATTGTTATTTTAATTGAGTATTACAATATGGTTCTGAACAGTATCTTATGCTTTTTATTCCACTCAAACTAAAAGGAAAGTTCCTAGCGAGTTGTGAAGTTAATTTCCTAATATTATAAGTATTGTTCCACCCAAAAGTAAGATTTAACATTGAATACTTATTAACACATTGTGTGCAGGTACATTTCGCAGCGCAATTGTACCGGGAGCGTGCGTTTTGCGTGTAAATTTAGTTATTCAGCTAAATATCTATAGATCGAAAATTATTTATTTTTTAACCAACTTTTCGCATTTTATATTGAAATATGTAAACAAATATATAAGTAGAAATATATAAATAACAACCATAAGATTTTTCTAAACAAAAAATATATTTTTTGTTGGATGAATTTATAATAGTATTGTAAATATGAGAAATCAAATAGAAATAGTAGTATATAGTTTTATTTTTTTTCCCGTTCTGTGGTTCTGCATCGACTGATGTAAAAACTAGTTTTTATTTGTTTGAATTTTTCCAGAATCTATGTATTAGACAAGAACATTCAGCTTCGTTTTCCTGTATATACCGTTATTTTTGTACCCACAAACAAACCATGTTGTTACACCAACCCGTACTAGTACGTGACCCGCGCTCAAGTGTCAATCGTCAGAAAACGTACTAGTACGCGACCCGCATACAATGTTTTAATGGGCTTTCAAAATAATTTAAGAGGAATGAAAGTACAACATCTCATCATTTATGGTCCTTTAAGGACTTTTCAGAACTCCCCCAAAATTTGATAACTGACCCACTACGCTGGAATTCAAAGGTTTGGTTTCGTTTGGAGCACTGCGGTCTACTTTTTTGCAACATGAGGGCTAATAAGACAGGGACCTATTGCTTAAAGCCGATTTCTAATGGCTACGTACATCAGCGCTCTAACCATTCGGTCATAGTTAGTCTGGTATTCAAAGGAAAAGTGTGATTTATTTTAAATCCTTTTTTTCGTTCATGAAACATTATGTCCAATATTTTGTGATAATAAATACATCAAGTGTGTTAATAAGCAGGTTAGTGGAAAATTATTGACTTTTACTCATGTTTTAAGCTACAGCATATCCAGCAATGTTTTCATTCTCCAACCACTTTAATTTTTCAAGTACTTTAAAATATCTTATAAACTCTCCTTTCAACGTCGTGAAATATAATTGAAATACAATTGATCGATTGAAATATAACAGATAAAGTTTTAGATAATGGAAACTGATGACAAGTTAAGAGATTTATGACACTATTAAAGTATTTTTAATCGATTGTAGAACTATTTTTAAACATCTAACACTTATAGTCTATTAATCTTTCATAAAGACTAAAAATTGACGGTTTTGACAGAAAAATGTCTATATGTTCTGTTATAATTTTTTCTGGATACAATCGATGTTTTAAAAGTATTATTTGGTATTTATTTTATTTGAAGTTCTTTTATGATTGCAGAAAGAATAAGCAAATACAATGTCACAACAACGTAGAGTAATGATATAATATTTACCCAACAAATTCTGTAAAGATTTTTTGATATAACTCCTTTATGCATTTAATGACTCATTTTTCAATCCTAATAAATGTGCACTTTCAGTGTATATCAGTTGTGGTCAACCTGCTGCTCTTTGAAGGATTATTTGTGGCTCTCGATAAATGTACCCGAGTCCCCTTTTCATTTTTGTGTTGCTATATTTTAAAAAAATATTACAACTGATGAAGCTTTCAGTAACGCTGGGTAAAAAAATCGGTCTTATTGGTCTTTTAAGAGATGATTTTCAAATTCCACAATTCATAACGATTCACTGCATAATTCACCGAGAACATCTCGTTACAAAATATTTAAAATTACCTGATGTTATGAAAAGAGTGTAACAGATTGTAAATTACATTTGCACCAAATCAAAAAATCATAGACAATCATCGAGAACTTCCAAATTGCTTTCAATAAATATAATTTCTGTAAAAATTTTTTAATACCTTTTTTACATATCTTTTAAATACGTATTTAATTGCGGATCACGGAAATTTTCAAATTTTGAAAAACGGCTCGGATTATTAAGGAGCTTGGCCACCCCTGGTCTATATTTTTTGATGTAGAGATTGCACATTAAATTTTCTCCATTTCGAAACTAGTCAGTTTGGTTTGGTTTTGGTGCTCTACGGTCTAATCTTTGCAACACGAGGGTAAATGAGACCGGGACCTACTGCTTAAAGCCGATTCCGAACGGCTACGAACATCCATGACATAGTGGGATTCGAACCCACGAACTCCGGTTCCGAACACCAGCACCCTAACCATTCGGTCATCGCTCGGCCCGAAACTAGTCAGTTATAGATTTCACAAGCATGGTTTGGTTTCAGACGTTAAGGTCTACATTTTTGCTATACGAAAGCTAATGAGACGCGACCTACTGTTTATATCCGATTACGAACCGTTACGAATATCCATGTTAGCTATGGGAGCCAAACCCACGTACTCGTACGGAAGAATAATTCCAAAAACGGTTTTGTTTAAAAATTTTTACATAAAAGTTGCAGTAGGAATACTTTATAGAAAAAAATTAAGAAAAACGACTAATAATATAACAATAAGCAATATATTTTTATGTTTCATTATTGCAACATCAAATAGTATTTATATTTTCCAGAACTTAGTCCGAAATTATTATAATTCCTTACAATCTCAAAATACGAATGACTGTACTATGGCATTAGTAGCGAAAGATTCACGAAAATGCCGATTTGATATTCTGGTAAACATTGCTTCTTGAATGCAAAAGTTAATGAAAATTTGCCTAACGAGGATCATCTGGTATAATATCAAAACAATAACCGAGGAATCCCAGCGTAAGAGTTTGCTTTGTAGGTACGTACTCGCTGCTCTCTCATTCTTTTAAGACTAATAGAATCGAGAAAATTCCTGAGATAACGTCATCGTTGAAATTTAATTAAACCTATATTTTCCTCGTAATTGCTTTCTGGAGATTCAAACATCTTTAGTAATTTCCTACTATGGAAAATTATTCAATAAAAATTTTAACGAAAGCAGGACAAGTATTTCTAAATATAAACATATGCTGTTTTAGCTATAGTTAATGAGGTGAAAAAAATAATGTGGAAGATTATGGTCTTCATTATGATACTAATTTAAATTAGCAAATATAAAAATAAACAGATTAGTGAGTTAAGTCATAAGATTTTATTGCAGATTTAATGTTAGAAAAGTAGAATATCCTGAGGACTTAATGCCAAGTTTTGTTTATGGAAGGCGTTTTATTCTATTTTTTCCTTGTAATGAAAACAGAGTACCAAAATTTAGTTAGTTATAGTCAATTTTCTCGTTTCAAATCCAGACACAATGTTTTGGCCTTGCAATCAAATCAATGGGATATTTTGAGCTTTTTTAAATACATTAATGCAGTGCTTAATTTAATTTTTTCTAAAGTATATATTTATAAAATTATTTCTGCATAACATTTATTTAATAAATTATTCGTTTTTAGTTCAGAAAGACTGTATATCAGTTAATAAATGGCTATTGAAAGTTTTAACCGTTTGCATTATAGAATTTAAAGGTTGTATTTTAAATGTCGCAATATTTGCGACAACGAATCGCAAAGGGTTAAATATTATACTCTGAAATCAGAATTGAAACACTTTACAAATTCTCTTAATTTTATATAACGTAGTTGATCAATATTGATAATTATAGAAAGAAGTAATTTTTCATGTAGTGTATCATCTCTTACTGCAATGATCCAATAATGTGAATGATTAATTTACATCCAAATAAATCTATTTTGAAAGGTTTACTGTTCTTTAAAAACTACTCACTAATTTTGATTTATGAAGTGTTTTAGCAAATTATTCAACTCATTATCTTGCGTTTTATCGTAAATTTAGAGATTTAGGTGTGTAATGAATACTTTGCCTAATAGTTTAAAAAGAAGTCATGTATCTTTTGAAAGACTAATGGGAAATTTCCTTTGTAAGCATCTTACATCGTGCTCATGAATACGTTAAAATTGGGTACCTTTTCCGTCGACGAACAATGTGTAATAATTCATGATCTCCTGATGATAATTTATCACCTAATAGAATTATACACAACGTCCTTTGTTAACTGTCTCATGGGAAAGCATTATCTATGAAACTAGCTAGCGACATCATTCATTGCGATCTATTCGGATTGGCATGTATATCTATGAAGTATTTTGTGTTGAATTTTGTTTATTGTTTTGCTATGAAACTGCATACATTAGGAGATCTGTTTCAAATGTTTATGAAGGCTAAATATTTAGCACTTGAGTATTAACATATTGGACTGATTTAGCCACTGAGGTATTCTTTTTTTAAATGAGTTAAGTCTCTAAGGTATATCTACATTAAATATTGTAATGTTTACAAAACTATATGAACTTCTCAATAGATAGACTAAAATTCATTTTGTGTGTTGTGTATTTGAACCGGTACAAACACGTCAAGGGATTTTTCCCTTTCAACTACAGTTTACCAAGCCAAACCACTACACATCTTAAAAATATATTGATATGTATAAAATTAAATGGATTTTATACAGATATTCAATAATTCAAGTATGTGAGCATTGCATTTATTTGGACACAAAGGATTATCGCGTTTCAGCTACAGATTTACAGAGAGAACGAAATTAAAGAATTTCGTACAATATTTTAATTTGCTGGATTTAAATATTCTTTAAAAACTTAAATGAATATAGAGACATGAGAATTTCACGAAAATAAGCTAAATGTGTTTTAACAATGGCAGTTTATAGATCAAAATAGTGGAACATTTTTTCTTAAGAGTCTAAGGTGAAGGGAAATTCTACAGTTTTAGTCAAGACAGAAGTTAGAAAACAAAGAAAAAATATAGCAAAACATTGAGTTAATATTATGAGCATATAGTTATATAGAAAAATTATTACTTTATTACAATAATCTTATTTTTCACTTCAACAGTATTTCTTATATATAATTGCATTCTTATTATGAAAAATTAATATTTTATAAAATAATGAATTTTACTTTTCTTATTTTATGCAGTGAAATTCAATTTAAACATAACCGTAATACCGAAAATAAATCACATGTACAAAAATTTTCTGACAAGGGATAATATTAAAAATTAATGAAAAATGAAGTAAGGCCACCTATATACTTAATGAATTAGGAATTGTTCTTATTTTGTTTTATGCAGTGAAATTCAATTTAAATATTAAGAGTGTAAAACTGAAAATAAATCAGATGTACAAAAATTTTCTGATAAGGAACAATATTAAAAATTGATGAAAAATGAAGTCAGGCTACCTATACACCTAATGAATTAGGAATTGTTCTTATTTTGTTTTATGCAGTGAAATTCAATTTAAATATTAGGAGTGTAAAACTGAAAATAAATCACATGTACAAAATTTTTTTTGTCAAGGAACAATATTAAAAATTGATGAAAAATGAAGTCAGGCCACCTATAGACTTAATGAATTAGGAATTGTTCTTATTTTGTTTTTAAGTAAAAACAAGTATGAAAAGAAAAATTCTTAAATATTGTAATAATGGTCAATATCACTAGACATTTTCTACCATTGTTGATAGCAGGGAAAATATTCACGAAATGTAAGGAATTGTTATCTTCTCTCTTACATAGTACAAGATTTGGTTTAGTTTAAACTGGAATGTTTTGTGTATAAGAAAGGTAACGAGAGTGGGATCTACTCCTTAAACCGACTACGAACAGCTATGGACAACCATGCCAACAACGAAATTCAAACCAGAAGCCTCCATGTTAGAAGTGCAGTACTTTACTTTTCGGCCATTGTCCAGCCGTCGCACGAGATATAGTTACTAAAATATCTATGTCGTGTAGTCCTCGTTTATATTTGAGTATTAACCTGTGATCAAATGAATAGTGGTGATTTTATTTTGATTGCGTTGTGTAAAAGTATTTTTGTACTAAATTTAACCACAGGTTCTGAGAAACTACAGACATAAGATATGAAAATAAACTAAAAGCTAAATTAACAGCATCCGAAACTAGCTTAATATAAAAAAGTAAATTTATTATAATATATATACATCTATGTACATACAAAACTGATGCTAATTTTCATAAAATAAGCTTTGTCAACATCTTCTAAATTAGTTCTGACAATTTTTTAATACTTAAGTAATTTTGTAAATAGACAGAGGACCTAATCTCAATTTCAAAATGTATGTAAAAGGGGGTACCTTTGGGGAGTAAAAATGGTGTGCCCGGAACACTGCTGGCTGATGGGTATCTATGGTCTGGTCAGGGGCTTCCTCCTGAGTGTTTGGGGGTGCGGCAGTGCTATTTGATGCAGGAACCCTTCCTGTCGGACTTGGCTGGACTCTTGAATTCGTTCCGTCGGACTTCTCTCCTAGTCTAGACTATCGAACACCTTCTGTCGGACTCTCCTCTCGTCTCGAATCTCGAACACCTTCTGTCGGACTCTCCTCTAGTCTCGAATCTCGAACACCTTTTTTGGGACTTCCGAAAACCTTCTTAATTTTTAGATTTTTCATATTTTTTTCATTTCAACCTTGTCCCCTCTTCCTTCTTATCATCCAATCGGGATAGTTGTAAGAATATCATTGGTCTGCTTAAACCCCACCTTGAGACCGCCAACTTGAAAAACGTTATCCCTTCTAATTGGGCACTGTCCCTTAGGGACTCATAAATACTACACAAAGGTACATTCTTATTTAATGTCAAGTACGGAGACGGGATTCTAATCTGGGACTGGGATCAGAACCCCGTCCGAGACCACCGTACAAGACAACAATATCAGTAAAATATAAATTTATGGTCCTCTGTCTTTTTACAAAGATGTGATGAGGTCAGATTTAAATCTCGAGCATTTTACTTCTTGTATGAATGAATCAATTATATAACTAATCTAAATCGCCTCATCACAATCTAGGCCAAAATTGAGTCTAAATTAAGTCTATTTCTTTTCTAAATTGAGTCTGTTTAGCTGGTACACAAGTAAAACTCACTTTTATCCTTTTATAGTTTGAATTATTTATTTGAAAAAAGGAAATTTATATTGAATATTAAATTACCTTTCTTGTCTTATTACTATTATGTTATGGGCTTTTGAAATTTAAATGGATTTAACAGAAATCATAATTTTAGTCATTGTTTATTCATATTAATTCTTATTTATATACAAATAATTTTGCTTCAAATAAAAACATAATATATATTAAAATCATGAACTACCAAATGAATATAGGTTCTTTACTTACAAAATAAATATTAAAAATTTTAAATCATAAAAAATGTAACTGTTAAATTTTGCTGTAATTAAATTTTTATTGCTTTATGTTTCAATAAAACGAGTTTTCATCGTTTTAAAGAACATTTATTGCTTTAATAAACTAAACAAATTGTATATCTGTAAGATTGAATATACAGCTCCACAATCAGGCAAGTGTATAAAACCCCATTGAAGTTCTAATTGCTCAGTTGTGTATTAAATGAAGAAACACTTCTATGCCAGATTAAACCAATTATTGTCGCAGGATCAAAGATGGTTCGTTTGGACCTCTGTGGCTTGTAGCTATGCTACACAAGGAATAATGAGACTTGCATTGGATGGGATTGGTGGATTGGTGCAGAGCTCAAAGGTCTACTCTTTTGCTACACGAGGGCTAATGATACCGGAACATACTGTTTAAAGCCAATTCTCAACGGCTACGAAAATCCATGCCATAGTGGGACTGAAACCCACGAACTTCGAAACCGGATGTCAGTACTCTAACCATTCGGCCATCGTTCAGCAAAGTAACTTGGACCTACTGCTTAAAGTCGATTACGACCGGCTACGAACATCCATGCAACTAGTTGGATTCAATTCCACGAATTACGATCCGAAGATGATTAGCCTACCCATACTGCCGTCATTAAATATGAAACCTAGTATAATATTCAGTAAAAGTATCATTTTCTATGTTATGGAAGGTTGGACATGCAAGTCTAATAACTTAAAGATAGCAAACCCATTAACTGTCTTCATCTATTTGTTATTAAAATATACTTTGTACAATTAAAAGAAAATTTTAATGGAAATCTAAAACTTATGCGAATTGCTTACAATCTTAATTTATTCCTCTTTCAATTATGTATAAATCATCTCCTATTTTAATTATTTCTTTTCTGATAAATTGATTCTAATCTTGATAATAATATTTCTGAAACAATAAATGATAAATAAATGCTATAAACATATCGTCATTTACATCAGTGATAAAATGCGAACTAATTTTACGGCATTCCTAGTGGCTCATTCTTGTTTTCAGTTCTCTGATTGCCTTCCAGAAAACGTCCGAAGGGAAATGTAGTAATAATGGGAAAATAATAGTTTTATTTAATGGATGCAGCGGCTTAATGAAATTTTTAATTGCGCAAATGGGAAATTGCATATTTTGCAAATTACTCATTCTGCACTTTTGAAAGAGAAAAATTAATGAAACTTGAAAGGAAATGAAAATCATTTAAGTACCCTCTCTCGAGTTCTTTACAAAAATAAAAAAATATGAAAATAAATAACATCTGTTAACATTTACGTTTCAAATTATTACTGCAAAATTTCTTTCAATAAATGTAAGAAAAATAAGTACGCTTTCACTGACACACTCCATCTTTCTTTATTTTATCCTCCCCTCTTTTATACACATCACCCATTGTTCTCTTCTCCCTTTTTCTCTCTGACACACGTTTATATAAAATCTCTTTGTAACGTCAAAAATACCCATAATAATACAGTAGTGTAAATTCAATATTTTTATATCATTGATTGTGAAATAAAGCGAAGAATAAAAACTAATGAAAGTGCTGTAATATCTATAACCTTATTATTAAGGT
This sequence comes from Pardosa pseudoannulata, assembly GCA_032207245.1. Classification (NCBI taxonomy): domain Eukaryota; kingdom Metazoa; phylum Arthropoda; class Arachnida; order Araneae; family Lycosidae; genus Pardosa; species Pardosa pseudoannulata. The sequence goes on from CM063498.1 coordinate 35,428,994, forward strand.
ATCCGTCTACGTTAAAAACGCAATTTTTTGCCAAAAATCATACTTTTTTTTATTTCTCTGTTGTAAAATTTCAACTTTTAGGCTTCTAAATCTGTTTTTGTTTTGTCTCTACGTCATTTAAAAAAAAGTTAGAGCTATGTAAACATCAGTGACAGCTGTCAAAACAAAACGGAAGTAGCGACTTCGGAACCGGAAGTTGTGAATTTAAAGTCTTTTAAAGAGCATTTTTTGGATAAAACTTTTTAAATTTTCATGAAGATTAGTTTAAACATTTTTCTAGTATTTCTAATAATTAGCAACTTGGCAATTAGAAAGTTTTGAAGCAAGAAAGTGTGGGGAATTTTAAACATGTATTTTAATTTTTTAATAGTTAAAGTTGCTTTCATAAACTTTAAATGCGTTTTTCTCAGAACGGTATTTTTAATAAAATGTTGAAACTTAAAATGTGATTTCTCAAAAAGTTCTTAAAATATTTTGTTGAAAATTATTATGAATGCTTTTGATAGTATTTACTAGTAAATGATCTAAAAGCTTTAAATTTGGATAATTTTTAATGATGTTACACTCATAGTTAGGTGTGAAGGTAATGAAAATTCGTTAAAAATTCAATGTGTATGATTTTGAAGGACCAAAATTTTTTGCCAAATGTAAATTAAGCAAAGATTTTAGGTGATTCACTAGTCCAGTCTATAAGTAATGTGTTGCATAAAAAATATTTAAATAATTTAATTTATTAAAAAATTAGGCCTTTTGAAAAACCAGATGTTTTTACTAAATTGTTTTCATTTATTAGAAATTTTATAAAAAACTTCTCTAGGAATAAACTTTTTAAGTGCAATTCCCTATGATAACATAAAAAATAAATCTAAAAATGTAAAAAATGAACTGGTTTCTACGTTTAAAGAAAAAAGCTCTCCGAAAGTAGACGCATACCTTAATATCATAATCACCATAGCAGAATATTTAGTTATAATAAGAATTCAAAACATTTTTCAATATCTAAAATTTTCAATTTTTGAGTATTTGAAGAATTGCATTTTTATCGCCATATAACTTAAATTTAACGACAACTTACTTAGTATAAAATAAAAGTTAGATAAAATTAATATAAAATTTATCATTATTTTAAATTAAAAGAAAGGAAAAGATTTATCATTTTTTAATTAAAAAATTATTATGCATTCTTGTATCGAAAGAATGAATAATTTAATAATTTTTTTCTGATTACATTTCCAATAAATGCTTAAAAAAGCAGCTTAGTTTTATTATAAAGCATAGAATATATCATATGAATAAAATTTATTATACGAAAACAGAATGCACATAGAATATTTTCAATAATGACTCCTTTGAAATAAAAACTTTTAAAATGCTAATGCTTTACCTTGAACCGAAATATTTTTACATAAATTTATTTTGCGTATATGATTAAATTTTCAAACAAATTGATCCTCAACAGAATTAATTTCGGTAGACTACTGCTTCATTAACGCAGTTCTGAAACTTTGCACATATATAAATTGCAGAAAACAACCAAACTCATTTATTTTTTAAGCATTAAATTTTTTAAAGATGTTTGTTAGTTTTTTAAATGTTCTCTGTGATTTATTTTCATAGATTTCTGCAAAATATTTACCAAACACTTCAAAATATTCATACGGATACACGGATATACGGATTCATATTCATACGAATATAAGGATAGCTAAATGGGTACACGGATTTATTTTATAAATCGGTGTATCTCTTTAGTTTTTGGATTTCGTTTAGATAATTAACCCCTTCCGGTAAAATGACGAGTCTAGCTCGTCATTGGTTTTTCATTCCATACCGCACAATGACGAGCTACACTCGTCATGCGACTGAAGTTACTGATAAATATGATAATTTAGTTTAAAATTTCTAGTGTACTGAATTTAGCAACACTTTTGTTACTTGTGGAAATCCCAGGTCACAATTACATATTGTTTATTAAAAGTTTCCTGGTACAAGTCACTGCCAAATTGATGAGTCAGAATAAAAGAAAACCTACTAAGAAATGCCTTGTGTGTTACAAGAATCAAATTAGAAGTGAGACTCCCTGGCGATGTAAACAATTCAGAATTCCTTTGCACTTTGTTTTGAAAAGTACCACTAGCTTGAAGGCTATTATCTTAATTTTACCGTTTCTGATACTTAACACTATGTAAAAAGTGGATTTTAATTAAGAATATGTAATAATTGTAAAATAAAACAAGTTTTGAAATAAAAAATAAATGGTTACTTCATGCAGAGTTTTTCATTATTAAATCGTACCGGAAGGGGTTAAATCTCAGTTTGGACTGAAATAAGACAATTTTTAACTAAAATTCAACGTACAAGTATAGAAACATTTCTTAGAAATTAATTATTAATTAAATAGACAGAATAATATCCAATCAAGTTCAAAATATGTGTAACTATAAGGTAAAATTAGAAAGAGTTGAAAATTAAAGTGTGAGGAAAATTTTGAAAAGTAACAAAAAATTTAATTAAATCCTCATCTGCAAGTTTGTAAATATAATGGAATTGATATAGTTATACTTATGCATATGTGTACAAGATTACATAACGATAATTTAATTTAAAAAATGCTTTGAAGTTTGCTATTTTCCTAAAAGCATATGTTAATAAAATATACAGAATCTAAGCTTTGAAGTGTTCTATTTATTGTACAAGATATCGAAATGGATGTATAATGTTAGATGTAGCTAATAATCCACTCGCCAATAAAAACTCGCACTATTCTTTTACTTTAATGTAGGGACATTAAATGTAAAAAACTTGTTGTAATGTACTTACAACCTTAACACCAGTGTTACAATACTTTATATTGGTACTTTATATCGGTTACAATATTTTATATTGAGATTCAGACATTTATTCTGTACATTCATTTACAAATTGATCCTTGGTTTTCATACATCATAATCCTCAATTATTTATGTCTTATATTTACACCATAATTATTACAATTCTCTTTATAATGCGTAACTATTTATTTACAAGGTTAAATCATTAATAGAGGCCTAAGTGACTGTAAATATTATTTTATCATTACCTCCATTAAAGGCACAGGGGAGCAGGCAGGGGATTTCCTCACGCGATGTGTCGGTCCTTCAGTGGGTCCAAAGGATCAGGCAAGGGCTTTCCTCATGTGGTGTCGGTCCTGGCGCAAGGGACGAGTTCGTCCTGGTGAGCGGGGCTTAGGATTTTATGTCCCACTTCTCTCGAATCCCGACTTCAACTCCTCTCCTTAACTTCGTTCCCCAACTCCTCACCTCGGTTTTAACGCCCCTTTTTCTTCCTTTCCAATCGCTTGTTTCGGAAAATTTTCCCACATCTGTATGCCCTTCGGGAGTGCAGGTGGGCTCATTAAAGTAGCCCCTTTTGTGCAAGCTGACATTATTTTTAGCCCCAGCCCCCATAACTCACGGTTAAGTCTCTGTGCGAGCTTGACCGTTACGCTGCCATTCCGTGATCTATACTTTGTCTGCAGGGGTCCCTAAACTCGACGTGAACAATCGGAGTCCTAAATTCCTCTAGGAAATCTCTCCCACAGCTGTGCAAGCACGTGCAGACCACCGTGGGAATAGTACCTAGGTACAAAACTATTAAAATTTATGAATACTTCTAGAAATCTGCACACTAACTATGGAAATTATAAAAGCAGTAAACTAAATAAATCATGTGTAACATGTACTGAAGATTAGAAAATAATCTCCAAGTCTAATTTTAATAAGTTCCTAAATGCTAGTTTTGTTTTCTAAAAGTCCTTTTTGATTTTGACAAGCAATCGTAAAGTATCTAATAATAGTTTGGCATTATAGCAATCCTGCATCGGTCAGAATTATCTATGATGTCAGCTTACAGATTAAAAAATAGTATGCTTATTTAGGAGGGTAATTTTATTGGTGGCTTTTATTTAGTGGCAAGTCCAATGTTGACTAATAGATAAGAGGTAAATATGTAGAAGCTACTACCCCTTTGATCTGGATTCACTGTTCTATTATACTCTACACATCAACAGCAATCCTCCACTGCTTCTATATACTGTTTGCAAATTCTTTACATGAGAGAAAACTTCAAAAAGGGAGGGAGGGGTGGAGGTAAAATTGCCTTTTCCTCAATTCTAGTGTTAAATAGTAATATATTATTTAAATTAATTTAGAGGTTATATAATAATCTCAACCAATAAGATACTAATCCCATCCCATAAAGAAAACAAGCATTTTTTGTATATTGTATAGTTGAAAGCAAAATAAGCAGTATGAATAAAAAACAAAACTAAATGTTATTTATTTAAAGAACGAGATTACATGAAAGGGGTATTCAGAAACTAATAAAGGTTACCATCAAACTAATATAAAGTAAGATCTTTTTCCGATTACTCCGAAAGTAAAGTAATTTTAAGAGTACGGTAACTTTCATGGGCCATTAAAATCTCCATCTGAGTAAAAGTAAATTGAAATGTTTTATCTTCATGCATTGTATTCAAATAAAAATAACTTAAGCCTTAATATAAAGCTTCATTGCCTTCGGTTTGTATATTTGAAAAACTAATGAGCGAAATTGCGTTCTTAAATTACCTAAACTGGCTTAACTGTGCTACCTGAAAAATGTTCATTTTTTATGACTGAGATTGAGGAACAGGTATCATCACCAAGAAGTATTATCAGCATAAATTTTTGTTAAGTATACTTGGGATTAGTTTGTACTTAACCAGTGGTTAAATACACAATAAAATTGTCTATTTAACCTCTTTTGTGTACCTAATCCAATTCTTGACATTTTAAAACTTACTTAAATTTACTTGTTCAAGGAGCTTATTTATTCTAATTTTGTGTGTGCAAATTGAGTTTTCTAAATTTTCTGTTACTTTATTATTTTCATCTTATGTAAATTTCATGTAAATTTTTTGGGTTGAAGTAAGTCAGCCGAGAATTGTATAAAAGACTGGTTTTATTCTCTGGCAGGATAGATGGAGCCGCGATGACTCTTGCTCCTCCACTCATAACTTTTAACCTCTTGAAGTGTATAATTTTTAATCTGTAAATATTTTATTACATTTAACTGTTAATTTTTAATCTTTTGCTTACTTATATATAGAAAAAAAAATAAAAAGCACCCAAATTAATAAAAGTTATTAAAAAACTGGATGCTTGCAACCGTAAATTTTTCTTTTCTTATTGTAATTGCATTGTCTTCTTTTTACCTTTCAATTTTTATTTTTTATCTTCATTTCTAAATTGTAATTATAGGCTAATTATGCCCTGTAAATACTTTATTTCATTTTAATATTTTACTTTATTATAACTTTTGCCCCTTTTTCAATGTTTCTTTACTTTACTGATGAACACCCTCATGAGTAACTCTCATTTTGATTGCTGGGGATTCGGCTAAAGCACAGGTACATAGCCCAGGTATGAGTTTCAATTCAGCTTCTGTCGCACTTGTTGTATAGATATAAAATTCAAGTGAGGGTGATGTTAATTTATGTCATAATATTTTAATGCTTTTAAATACACTTAATGTTTTTAACCCTTTAGCAGACAGTGGTTTTGCACTCCTATTAAACATTTACCTCCTATTAAACATTTTTTTCTCTAATTTTTGGAGAAATATGAATTGTTTTCGATGTTTTTTATGTTTTTGACATTTAAACGTACTATAAATGACAGTATTACACTTAATTTATTTTTTTTCTCATGAAATATATTTATTTATACTTTCTGTACTTGGAAAGTTAGGAATGAAAATGTTTTTCACTTATGATCCCAAACAAAAATATCTATTCCAACACGTATAAATTGTTACACTAAATATTTATTTTGCTTTTTTAAGAAAACTTATTTATTGTTCTACCAATATAACTAAAGTTTCAAAAAGTATTATGTTCATGCTGTACAAGGGGGATGGGTTTCTTAGTTAACCCCCTCAACTCCTTCTATGGTATGCTCTAAAGCAAACTCCTCTAAAGATTGCAAAGAAAAACTTTAATACATTTTGCATTTATAAGGTTAATAGATAATATTTATAAACTAATTTGATTAAATTCCAAAGAATTCATGTAAGTGATTTTTAAAGGGTTAAGAGTCATACTGCTTTCGTTAATCATACCTATAACCACGCTGTGTTACAAAATGTCACATACGACTGACAATATGAATATGACATCATATACTGCATTCCGTTTCATAAAGTTACTAGTTGCTTTAATCCCAAGTATCGGTATGAGTCTTTAAGGTTCTTTTAGTTTTAAACACAATTTAAATTAAAATAAAAATTCAAATTTTTATTTCGAAATTTAAAATAGAATAACTACAGGTTGCGTAGCAGCTCAAAGTCAATACATTTTTAATATTCTTTTAAAGGAATATATGTTTTGCAAGCTGGCACCCTTATCAATCCCAAGTTATGGTTAAGAAACACATATAAAAATGTTATTACATTTGGATCAGAATTTTTCAAACAAATTACCCTTTTTCCTTTATATAGCAGTATATTCAAAGATTTTACAAATTGCCATGTTTTGAATACAGTTTACTTTTATAAAACGCATGTTAACTGTCTTACATCTATTTACAGATTTCGGTTATCTCAAGAACATACATAAATCGTTCTTCTCCAATAAATATAAAATAAAAATTTCTAATAAAGTGTTGGTAATCATTCTAGAAGAAATAATATTAACTGTTATAGCGAATATCAATTGGAAACAAATAAAAAAAAATTCCGTGGAATCGAAATCTGTTCTTCTAATTGAAAAGCTCGCTTGGGAAGCTTGAACTTAATGCCAACAAAGTTCTATTTATGAGCGCTTAAAACGTGGAATAACGACAGGTCACATTGTGGCTCAGTGCCAGTACATTTTAGATGTTTTTTTTAAAAGAAAAGTAATACAGATTTATATAGATATGATTCTTTTTGGCACTCTTGGTTATGCGAAGAAATATGTGTCATAATTTGGTAACTAGTGGTTCATGAGTTTTTTCGGTTATTCCGACAAGCATAACAAAAATAATTATAAAAGTGTATAGTTGTATACTTATAGGATACATAGTATTTTTGAATAATATTGAAGGGACTACAAAATATACGTTTGTTTTCGGCATTACCTATGTTTTTTTTCGCAGTTTTAGTTGCATTGGTATTATGTGAATTATGATTTGTGGAAGGAACTACAATTAAAATTAATTTTATAGTATATTACTTTAAACACGTAAGCTAGATAAATTGTGGAGCTGAAATAAATACATTTTACAAACATATTCATCTACATTACTTACAATAGTATTCCCTATATAATAATAACCTAAGTTATCTGTTCGTCTGTTCTCTAATTTATGAAGCGGTTGTACCTAGAATGGATAGAGGCATCCATATTGGATTCTTGATGTGTTAGGGTTAGCAACGTTTGAAATCCACCCCTTGCACCATTATTTCCAGACTATTTTCCCCGGTTAAGAGAGCCGAACGATGGCCGAATGGTAGAGCGCTTCTCTTCTGAAACGGGGTTCGCGGGTTCGAATCCCGTTACGGGCATGGGTGTTTGTAGCCGTTCGGAATCGGCTTTAAGCTGTAGGTCCCGGTCTCATTAGCCCTCGTGTGCAAAACAGTAGACCGTAGCGCTCCAAACCAAACCAAACCATCCCCGGTTAAGAGTAGGGAATTAAATTTATCAATTTATCACATAATAAATAAGCTTTTTTTTCTAGCATTATGTCATCACCCCTTTAAATAACCATCTCATTTAAACGTTTCTTATTTTAAATTATTTAAATATCGTTTGCATTATTTTCATACGTTTTATCACTGAACTTAGATATTACGTAAATATATTTTTTTATATTTGGCTTAAATAATATATTAGGTACATATGCGAAAATTTTAAATTTAATCACCGATTATTTTTTGTTGCAATGAAAACTTTATCACCGGTATTAACAACAAATTCTATCTACCTCCAGGATTTAGTAGAAAAGATAGTTTTATTCCTTTACTTCCATTAATTACTGTGCCAAGAAAAAATTGGGAAGAACTTTACGATAATTTCGACGTAGCTATAAAAAACATTGAATTATCTTTCTAAATGAATTAACCGGGATCCTAAACTGCCTTCACAGTATCGGGAGACTTCAGTGGAGCATTAAGATAAACAAATTATTGAACGTGTACCACATAATTCTCAGCCAAAAAACAAACCATTTTTTTACCTGCCTCATAGGATACTTTACATTCCTGGAAAATTGAAAATTTTACTGATCCCGTCATATGACGGGATATATACTAGTAAAAAAATAATATTTATCGCTATCACATAAGGTTTCTTCATATTAAACAGCATTTGAAAATATCTCAGTAAAAATATTCGATTTTGCATACATTGTCTTTTTAAATTTATTTTAATTATAAATTAAGAAAACCTCACCCTATCCTAGTTTACAAAATAAAGTACTCAGACAGTTTTAAAAATAATTTACTCTCTTTGCATAATACTTATCTGAAACAGATTTTAATCCCCCCAAAAAGGTCTTCTAAATATATGCTAAATATTTAGTAGGTTGTAATGTATTCTGAAATACCAAAATTCAATTATATGTGACTAGCATTTTAAATTACTTGCTTTCTCTCAAACACGTAATCCTTTTAGGAAATATTTATTCCAGTAGAGTTTCGGTATGAAGCCTTCATGCATTACAAAACACACTCGAAATCCGAGAAAGCATCAATTATTTACTGTCTCGGTAATATTCCGAGGACAGTGTGTTGTTGAGGATTTAACAAGAGTCATTTCGGTGAATTTCGGGCATTCGTTATTACTTTTATATTTGATGTCGTGCATAAGTCGCGTATTTGTTTTTGATGCATTAGATAGATAGAACTTATAAAACAATAAATCAAACTTTCTTTGTGTGTTCAACACATAGATTTTCTAAGTAAATCTTATTTATACTTTAAACAACATAAGTTGTAGCTGTTCCAGAGAAGATCGTCCAATTGTTGCTAATTATGACTGCTTTAATTTGAAGATCTACGGTCTATTTTTTACAACATGAATGTAATTTAGCCTACGACCTACTTCACAAAGCATATTCCCAAAGGATAAAAACATACATTCTGTGAGCGTGCAGCTATGTTTTACATAAGGTTTGCGAAACTGATTTGCTCGCCGCACTCACACGTTGTGGGTTGCATGCTCAGGTATTTTTTCGGGACTTCAGGAGGCTTGTGGTATGGCTTGTGGAAAAGATTGCACTTAAACTTCACCAAGTTTTGAAAGTTGTGATTGGTCGTCAGGAGGCGATTCAGGACCATGCCTGGAGTCCCGGTCAATCTGGACAGAGCCGGAAAAGGACGCATTGTGCACAGGACAATGGAACAACGGACGCATCAGCACAGGATAATGGATAACGTATAGTGTTGCTGAAGTAGTTCAGAAGGAAGGAAAAAAATGCAGCGTGCTCTTAGACTTTGGCAATTTTTCTTTCAGGTGTGCTTCTTTTACTTTATATATATTTTTAGCGTATTTCCTTATCTTTTGTTCTGTATTTGAATATTGTAATATAGATCAGTTTCATTTTACTATAATTGATATTAAAGACGATATCAAGCAAACTTGGGTTATTAATGGAATTGAAATAACAACAGCAATGTACTACACGACAGCTCGTTCAAGCACCTAACTGGGCCAATTTAACCTCGAAACCCATTAGGCTAACTCCGGCAGTGGTTGGTTGATCACAAACATTAAGAGGCTCCATGAGGCAGTTTACTTTAGAATTGTCCTACGTACAACTGTCACGCCACAAGTGCTACGATTAAGCCACAACATCGTAAATACATCTCTTATATAATAATAGCCTAAGTATCTGTCCATCTGTACTAGAATTTGTGAAGAGGAGTTTACCTGGAATGGATAGAGGTATCCATATTGGATTCTTGAGAAGTTAGGGTTAGCAATGTTCGAAATCCACCCCTTCCCCCTTGAGCTTTTAATGCCATTATTTCAAGCCCTCTTTTTCCCGTTTAAAAGCAGGAGATTAAATTTATCACACAATAAAATAACATTTTTTTTAGTATTATGACGTCATTCTTTTATCTCATTTAATAATTTCTTATTTTAAATTGTTTAAATATAGCCTGCAATATTTTCGTATGTTTTATCATTGCACTATATGCATAGATATTACGTAAATAATTTTCTGTTATATTTGTCTTAAATAATAGATTAGGTACATATGCGATAATTTTAAATTTAATCATCGCTTATTTATTGTTGCAAGATAATTCTCAGAAAAAAAAAATTTACCTGCCTCATAAGGTACTTTAAAATTCTGGAAAATTAAAAATTTACTGATCCTGTCATATGACGGGCCATATGCTAGTTCAGATAGATTTGAAAGAAGTCTGGAAGACTCGTTGCATTTGCAAGCCTCGTGCGCCTTCACAACCGAATTAGTGAGATTGGAGAGAATCCCACGATATAAAATACTGGACTACAAAATTAGCTATGCAGAATACGATCATTGTACCTCCTAAATGGTCAACTAACAGGCCAAAATTAATAGGGGTAACAAAATCCTGGACCGCTGTTCTGTCGCACACTAGTCATTGAGAATGGTCATTGGTCCACCCACTTTGCAGAACCCTCATGACTTGGTGAGCAATAAGAAACCTAAACACTAGAATTAAGTTGGGATTCACCCTTTAAAAGTCACCAAAATAAATTCATGGGAATTTAATGTAATTTGTTTATAAATGTTATCTATATGCCTTATATATGTAAAATATATAAATTTTCTTTACATTCCTTAGAAGGGTTTGCCTTAGAGGATACCAAATTAGGGTTTGAGAAGTGGTTTAACTGACTAACCCCTACGCTTGTACAGCTTGAACATTATGCCTTTTTAAAAGTTTAACTATACTGGAAGAACAATAAATAATAATCCTTAAACTGGTATAATAAATAAATAGCTTAACAACTTAAAAGTGTTGTTTGTACAGATACTTTTATTTGCGGTCATAAGTAAGATAAATTGAATCTGACCTCTCAAGTACAGAAAGTTTAAATGCATATATTTCAATAGAAAAAGAAATTAATAAGTTAAACGTAGAATTATCTGTTATATATTTAAAATATCAAAAATATAATATGTATAAAATGTATTATATATATATAATATATAATGTATTTTTAATATATAAAATATATAATATGTATATATATATATATATATATATATATATATATATATATATATATATATATATATATATATATATATATATAATATCGAAAACTCATCCATGTCTCCAAAAAGTTTTTTTTAATTGCAAAAGCTCTTGATCCTATATCATTGGCTTCCATATATCACAGATGTAAGAAATGGAAGCCGTAAATAATTATAAAAAGATAAAGTAAAGTAATCCAAAAAGTTAAAAAAAAGATGTTTAATAGGTGGTTTTGCTACGAAACCATTGTCCGTTAAAGGGTTAAGAGTGAAGCAATTACAAAAAATGGAGGCAAAGAGTTGTGCTAAAATTAGCATAAAAAATCAAACTGTAAACCTAACAGATTTCAGGTTCCTTGGCAAGGATACACAGGTGAGATCTAAAAGATCTAAGATGATGGCTTATTCAGATCACTTTGCTAAGTAAAATAAACACGGCAGAAGAACTCGCAAACTGTGGTACTAAAAACTAGCGCCTCAAGAGTTGTCATTTATTGGCACATTTAGTTAGGAAGACCATACAATTCAATAAGATTAAATTCCACTGAAAATTCCACGCTTCTATCGGACTGAATTGTAAAATTTACGTATATTTAGTTTCAACTGACAATGTCAACGTATTAGATATTAATTTTGGATTAATATCCACACACAAAAAAACAAACAAATCTTAGTATAGTCTAGATATTTAAGATTGTATAATATATGGCATTCATATGCAATGACACACAAATAGGCTACAAAACTTTGTTAAAAGGATATTTTGCTACAATATCTTCTATTCTGTGCATTAAATACTTGAATTTGGGGGAAATATTTGCTAATACATATGATTTGTGCAATATACTTTATCATGAATGTGAAAGAAGACTGATTTTTTAAGACAGTCTGAATTAGTTTCTTTTTGCATTCTGAAGATGGGTTATATTCACTTTTATGTAAGCAGTAAATAGTCTTCTTTTTTACTGATGGAGAGAAAAAGAAAACTCTTTCCAAAGTAGTGGATCAACTTGATTAAATCTGAGAATACCAATATAGAAAACACGAAATTCAAGTATACGACTTAATTGAGACAGAATAATGAGGAGAAATAATTATTCCGATTCTGATATGAATGAGCAGCGAATTTAACTTTGCAAGGCGTAGAGGCGATTTTCAATTCGAATGATTAAGCAGATTACAGATTCGATCCTAATTATACTTTTCTGGGGACATTAAACAGTGTGCGTGATTCAATATTTTTTTCCTCGCAATAGGAATTTTCACGTTCATCAGATGAATCTGTTACATGAATTCAGAAGCAAAAGTTTTATTTGTTGAACATTTATTACATTATTACTTTTCCTAATGCATAGAAAAACTTTTTTGCAGATCTTTTGATATTTTTAAGTTTCTCTCTATTAGACGTCTTGTTTGGTTAGTTTAGAGTGCTATAGTCTATTTTTAGCTACACAAGGACTAATTAGACCGGAACTATATTGTTTAAAGGAGATTCCTAATAACATTCATAGCAACAGCGGGATTTAAACTCGCAGACTCCAGTACCGGAGACCAGTACCTTACCATTTATCCATCTTCCAGTCTCTACTATAGTTGAGCATTAATGATAGTGACATTTTAAAATCTATTTGCATCTGGACACAAAGGATTTTATTACGTTATGTTTCAATGAAAATTTGTTTTTAATTTAAAAATGCCACTAACACCATTAATATTTTGTTTTGTAATTAAACATCTTTTGTTTCGTAGAGTACAACACATGATACGGTCTAGGTAAAAGCGACAATTTTTAAACTAAGTTAAGAAAATGAACGCATCGTTTAAGCAGTTTGTAACATTTTTCGGAAATTATCTCTTCTTTTCAAGATAAAAGGAGTTTTAAGATAAACTTATTGTTTTTATTTATTCATTGGTAATCCAAACGATAAGAAATAAAAAAGGTAATTAAAATTCCTCTTTCCCCAAAAAAGAAAAATTAATTGAAAACTTTGGAATTTAGAAAATTTCATTTTTCAAAACTGTGGAATTTGATTGAAAATCAAATAGCATTTTTGACAAAGGATAAATTAAAAAAAATTAATCATTGTTATATCCAGAAATTTTAGTGATACACATAGCTTAAGCATACAAAGTATTTTTCTTCCGCCGAAGTAAACTCTTTTGTACTTAGGAGTTGTACGGTAAAATATGTTTCAGTAATAGAAAGTTTTGAATTAGTGAAAGAAATTTATTTTAAAGCATGTATGATCTGAATTATCGATATTTTGTGATTTAAACTAAAAGAGAAGTGAAAAAAATAGTAAATAAATCTCGCTATTTAAATGTTGGTGATATTTTAAAATTCAAAGTTTTTTCAAGTTTCCTCAATAATTCATAATAGATCTGAATAAGTATGCAATTCTAAAGAATCTGAAAAAACTACCACCATTATGTAGAAAACAACTAAATACATTGAAATGGAGACTTAAAAGAATATAGATTTAAATATTCCAATGATTAAATGATTTGAGTTTTCTTTTTTATTTTGGAGTAATAAGATAAGGCTTTCCAGTACAAGGTTTAATTTGAAGCTCGACGATCTACTGCTTTGATACACCAGGGTTATTGAGACCACGACTTAATGTCTAAAGCCGTGTACTACCTGTAACCAGCCACCCACCCGAAGTCGGGTGTAGGGTGTTGAATTGCTGGTTCGGTCTGACCGTCCGAAAAAAATGTGTTACGCAGGAGCCAAGTCAGCATTCCGCCCATAAAACTTAAAATAACAAAAAAATGTAGACAATTTAGACAATTAAGTACAACCAATGCAGTCTCCGGAAGTGCGGGGGATACTTCGCAGATTAAAAGTCCGGTTGACCCGGTGTACTACATGAAACTTTGACATGAGAGCAGGTGTTGGTGAGGGAAGCAATATCTGCACAGGGCAGTTGTGATGGCCATTCGTGAAGGGGTAATTTGACCCTTGCGGTGAGGTTTTAGGTTAAAACCTTCATGGTCACACGATGGCGCCTTGATTAGAGGTGAGCCAGTGAATCAGGGTCCTGGCTTTCCTTATCAGGACCGGGTTTTTGATTAGGTTCTCTGTCCAGAATTCCTTGGATGTGTCAGAGGGTTTCTTAAGATGCAAGTCGTGTGTCAGAGGGCAGTCGTGCAGATAGTGATTGGAATCACTGACTGCACCGCACACACAGTCTCCCGATGAGCTATCCAAGACGTGGATCCTGTGGAGATACTGAGGGAAAGGTCCAAATGTCTAAATCTGATTTCGAAATACTACGAACATTCATGTTAATAGTGGGATTCGAACCCGCAAAATTTCGGTACTGAAGAGCAACGTCCTACTATACGGCCATTTTTCAGCTTTTGAAGTACAAGGACTATTTAGGTTTCGGTATTAATAGGATTTTTAGATTCTTCTTTCATGTTACCTGCTAAGGAGAATGGGACCTATTAATTAAAGCTGATTCCGGAACGCTGAGAACGTTCCTCCCAACAGCAGGACACCTGTACAGAAAAGCAGTGCTTCCCGATTCGACTTAATCAAGTAGACGTCTAATTAGATCGGAATCTACTGTTTAAAGCCAAATCCTGAAGGTAACGAGAATTCATGTTACCAGCTGTACCTGACTAAGGTACAAGAGATTACTTTATACGAGAATGCAACTGTGTGCTATACATTTAAACAAATAAATAATTATATCACAGATATAAAATATATGACACATTTTTTCATATAAATCTGACATATAGTCAATTAGAATCAAACGTAATAATAAAATATACATGCATAGCAGAAATTGATTTTATAGCTTCAAGGATCTTCAATTGGGAGATGGGAGAATTTAATTCACAGGTGGTTGAAAAATGAACCATAGCAAAGACTATTTTCTTTTAAGTATCATTTCGATTCAAACAAAGAAAATACACATACCCCTATTTGTATTATTTGTACTATATGCATATTTGTAAAGTTCTGGAGTCATTCATGTTAGATTCCATGTCTTTGGATTTAAGTTAACATGCGATTATGAAAAAATCAAAGAACAAATCAAAGAAAAGTGCTTAGAAAAAATTTGTCATAACTCAGGCATTTTTATAAATGTTTTGATGATTTGAGCACTAATTGTTTATGTGTGCAGTGGCTATTTTATACAATAGTGGGCAAGTAAAGCTCTTTGTTATCTTAGGTTCTGTGCATACTGAGTATTAAACGTTTCATTTTTACTATTTGTGAATTCATTAATTTCTTATATAATTGGAGATATATTTTCTATTCCTCAAATAATACTTCTGAAGAATATTAATTATCCTAAAAGAAAAATTATTAGGTTTTGTGCATAAATGCAGAGCAAATATACTAATGTAATTAAAGTCTTCGAACTTCGGCTTGAATCAACATTTGAAGATAGCCATTTGGCATGTAATTCATGTTTGACTAGCGAGTACTGCTATGTATGTTTGCAATTCATACATATACATTAAAACCTTCACACATTTTACGTGTATGTATATATATATATATATATATATATATATATATATATATATATATATATTAAAACCTTCACACACATGTTACACATATACATTAAAACTTTCGCACACATGTAATACCACGTCTCATACATTACACATATACATTCAAACCTTCAATAATTCTGGATGAAAGATAGCCGTTCATAATCCGTATAAAGATTATATTGCTTAGCTCGATACCAGGCCGAATCAACCAGATGAACTGCCTGTTATTTTTCCAGTTTATTTCAAGTGTAACACATTTATTTTCGGTTAAAAGTTAAGTAAAATAAACTAGAATAAACCTATGAAATAACTTGGAAAATAGCTCGTGTCTGTAAGAAATTTTATATACGGAAAAGTAATTTGAAATATTTGTGATTCGTTACTTGTTTAATATTATCGTAAATTTGTATCACAGAAATTATAATACAACATATTTTTCGTTAAATTGGATTAACCTTTCTTATAAAAGAGAAAAGGAGGAACATAATAGAAGAATATTAGCTTAAAAGGACCCAGTTATTTATTCCATTAGTCTATAATAAAGTTATAGAGTTACAACAATATAAAGCCTATTCTATTAATCTAGAATAAAGTTACGCATTACCAAATAAATTAACTTGATTTATAGCAGAGTAGAAATTATATCCCCATAGCCTCATGTTAAGAATATGTTAAGAAATACCAAATACTTAGAAGCTTCTCTTTTAAGCATTATTGATAATACACAAGTTAAAAGAAAATTCTTAGAACACTTTTACCTCACTACAGTTTCTGAAGTTGTTTCTATACTCCCTTTATTTCATGTCAACTCTTTTTGTATAAAGTAATTCATATAACTGCATCTTTAATGCTTAAAACCTTTTATTATTATTTAACCGTGTTTAACAATCCCCTATATAATAATAGCTTAACCCTCCGAGTGCAACGCATCTAGGAAGAAAAGTCTTTAAAAAGACAGGTTTACTGTGTCAGTGGAAAGCGTTCTATGATTTTTTCCTTCACCCTTTATCGACTAGAATGGAATACGGGAAAACCCACCCTCGTTTACTGTCCCTTTGATTCTGGTAATAAATAGATATATAAATAGTATAGATTGTTAATTTTTTAATGCACATAAAGCTCGTCAAGTTACGAAGATCATCCCATAAAAATAATTTATTCTAAAAGTACGAATAAATATTCTTTGAGACTTGTTTATATTTTTTTATGAAAGTCATTCAAGATATTCAAGTGGTGCAATTAGAGATACATCTGTTACCGCAAACGAAATAACTTCTAAATAGAGATTTATAAAGCCATGAAAAGCTATCAGCGTCTTTGAGAATCATAGGGGTGCATTTCTTAAACAATCGACATGACCTCTTACGAAAAATTCATTAAAGCACTGGCAAAATATACATTACATCCATTGTCGAAGTGTTTTATCGAAAATTGTACGTTTTGAAGACATCGGTGTAGTGGAATTGTACGTGCGAAGCGCTTAGATAATTTTTCTGTTAGATTTATGAAGCGGTTGGACCTGGAATGGATAGGGGCATGCATATTGCATTCTCGATAAGTTAGGGTTAGCAAAATTCAAAGCGAATAAGTTTATTTTCTCCTAAACTATCGATTGGATTCTAAAATAAATTGGTATAAATAGGCTTCATATCACATCAAAAAATACTGTCGTCTTTAAAACGTTCGCAATCCCCCCCCCTTTTCGAGTGTTTAATGCCATTATTTCAAGCCCTATTTTCCCCGGTTAAGAGCAGGTGATTAAATTTATCAATTTATTACATAATAAACAGATAAAAATAACATTTTATTTCCAGTTCTATAATAATAGGTAAAATCAACATTTATTTCTAGCACTATGACGTCAGTCCTTTAATAATCTCATATAATCATTTAATTAAATTAAAATTATGCCTTATTTTCATACGTTTTATCACTGAACTTAGCTATTACGTAGATAGTTTTCTTTTATATTTAACTTAAATAATAGATTAGTTACATATGTGATAATTTTAAATTGAATCATCGATTTTTTTTTGTGGAAAGATAATTCTCAGCAAAAGACAAACCTTTTTTTTTACCTGCATCATAGGGTACTTTACAATTTTGAAAAATTAAAAATTTTACTGATCCCGTCATATGTTGGGCTATATGCTAGTGAGTTAATAAGCAAGTTGAATTTATTATAAGTCGGAATATTTTTTTAAGTTTCTGATTAATTAAAAATTTTCACATTTAAAAATATTTTTATAGCATATTTTCGTTAGATCCTTATTTTAAATAAATAAAAAACAATCCGATACGAATATCGTACTTTTACAATCAAAGATTTTTCTACTCTATAAGAATGCATTTAGGGATATTTAATAAAGGATTGAAGAGACTATTTCTATTCGAATTACTAAGTCTAAACAAGTAAATATTTTATCATTCTTTAGAGTACAATATTAATTTTCCATTCTTAATTTATTGGCCTAAAAATTGATCAGGGAATATGGTAAAGATAAAACAGGAATAGGTGGCAGGTGGTTTTTATATTTACCGAAAATGAAATCTCTAAAATTCATGCGATAAATATGTCTTTTGAGTTTATATTTCGCGGCTATTCACCATGTGAATTTTTATTATTTACCCTAAAGTTGGAAGATTTTTCAAGGGTTTTGCTTACGAAATATTAGCATTTGAGGTTAATAGAAAAATACATAAAATATCTTTGTGTTTTTTTAAAAATTGCATCGAATGTTTGCATACTTTTCAAATCACATTAATAGAGATTATAATTTATAAAATAATGTTTATAAAATCGTTAGCCCTGAAATAAAAACTAATTTATATCCAGGTTTTTATTTTTGAGGCAAAAAGAACAGTTTCAAAAATGAAAATTATGATTAATATGTGTTATTAAAAATTGGAAAGTAGTTTACTTCCTTATGATTAAGTTTTGATACTACATGGTAACTAAAATATAAGTAATACAAAAATTAAAACCCATATTGAAAGAAAAAGAATTTTGGACTAAACGCTAAATTCTTCTAAAGATTTTCAAAACAAAATAATTGTTTTAAGTGTTTAGAATTATTAATTTTGACCACATACGAGTATATATTCAGACAGCTGGTTTTAATTTAAACTGTATAATCTTTATTATTAGAAAACTAATTTCAAAATAAAAATTACCTATTGTGAACTAGGTAAAAAAAAATAGTCTAGTGCCTAAGATATTATAACACAATGTTTTTCAGAAATATACTTGATGACAAATATAATTTAAATCCCATGCATTAATTTTTTATACGCAAAATCATATTAAAATTTTTCAAAAAATTATGAATACAGCCTAACATTTATTTGTAAAAATTTAGAATTACATTAATGTGCAAGTCGTAAAATATATGTAATTACATGAGTACACTAAATTTCATGAAAATATTTAGAATAATTTGTAAAAAAAAGAGCACAAACTAAAAATTACAAAATGAAATAAACCATTTTAAATTTCAAATTATACACGAGTGTGACAGACACCTGTTACAATTTGAAATCAGCGCAACTGTCGTTTTTATTCGAGTCATTTTGATTGACACGCAGAAAAGTTTCAGAAAATAAAATTTTGTAAGGAATGAGAATTTTTCTGTTAATTATACATAATTTAGGTGGTAAAGTGCGTAAAAATGTTTGATGACTTTGGTTTGAGAATTTTATATCTTTATGTTACTGACGCGCAATACAATAAATTATTTTGTAGAGTCATAAAACTATTGTTACAGTCATGTTACCTTTACATAATTTGATAATTTGTGAGTTTATTGTTAGTGTACGTAGTGTGCATATACAATAATGGGCAAATGGGTAAATCCGGTTCTTATTAACCTATTTGCAATATTATTGAATATATATTTTCTTTTCCTGAAATAATACTTATTGAAATACTGGTTATGGAGTAGTAGTTGTAAGGAGGATAAGATCTTTTGAAAAAATGCAGAGAAAACCTACTACTAAAACTGAATTTTTGAAATTCATGCTGGAATCAAAATATTCACACAATTCAAGATAGCTGCTTGGCATATAATTTCAGATTTAGGTAAAGAGTATTATTGTGATCTTTATAATTCAGAAAAGTACACCTAACAACATTACTTACAGTTGACTAATCCTGTTTCAGAACTGCTGTGAAAGATTCTTTGATTTTAATTTCTTTAAGATCTTCGTTAAACGTTACACACTTTACTAAAGCATTTGTATTATATTTTGTTTAGTATATCCTCTATAATAATAGCCTAAGTTATCTATCCGTCTGTCCTCGATTTTATGAACCGGTTGGACCTGGAATGGATAGATGCATTCATATTGGATTCTTGATGAGTTAGGGTTAGAAAAATTCAAAGCCAGTCAAGTTTATCTTCTCAAACTATCAGTCCGATTCTAAAATAAATTGGTACAAATATGCTTCATATCACGAGGAAAAATACTGTAGTCTTTAAAACGTTCGAAATCCACCCCTTCTCCCCCTTAAGAGCGTATTATGTCATTATTTCAAGCCCTATTTTTCCGGTTAAGAGCAGGCGATTAATTTTATCAATTTATCACATACTAAATAGGTAAAGATAACATTTTTTTCCAGCATTATTAAGCCATTCCTTTAACCATCTCATTGAATCATTTTTTATATTAAATTATTTCGTTTGCATTATTTTCATATGTTTTATCACTGAACTTAGATATTACATAAATAATTTCTATTACATTTGACTTAAATAATAGATTAGGTACATATGTGATAATTTTAAATTTAATCAACATAAATTTTATATTCAATCAATCATTTATTTTTTGTTGTAATGAAAACTTTATCTCCGGTATTAACAACAAATTCTGTTCATAAAATTCTAGGAGTCTATGTCATGGACTAGGGTTTATGTTATATATCTTTGAAAATTAAGAAGTTCGTTCTTATGTGTATGTGTGTTTTATACATAACCACACGGTTTGCAATCGATTCGCTAAATTTTGGACATCATTCATATATATATACCGCACAATAATCACTGTCAATATTAAAACCTCTGCTATCCATCCTATCACGTAATATGGCATGGTAAATTAAAGTTAGAAAATTAACATGTGGTCAGTAAAGATAAATTATCGATCGTTACCAGTTAATTCTCAACCAGAAAAGAAACCATTTATTACCGGCTTTATAGGGTACTTTACAATTCTGGAAAATTAAAATTTTTACTGATTCCGTCATATGACGGGTTAAATGCTAGATTTTGTTATAACTATTTTACATTTTCATCTTAATTAGTTTCTTTTGCATACATTGTAGAATAGGTAACTGTGAGAGTGCAGCTATGTTTGACATAAGGTTTGCGAAACTGATTTGCTCGCCGCACTCACACGTTGTGGGTTGAATGCCCAAGTTTTTTTTCGCGACTCCAGGAAGCGTGTGGTGTGGCCAGTGAAAATAATTGCACTTAAACTTCACCAAGTTTTGGAGAATTGTGATTGGTCTCCAGGAGGCGATTCAGGACCATCCTTGGAGTCCCGGTCCTTCTGGGCAGAGCCGGGAAAGGACGCATTGTAAAAAGGACAATGGAACAACGAACACATCAGCACAGGATAATGAAAAGTATAGGGTTGCCTGAGAGAAAGAAGGAAGGAAAAGAATGCAGCGTTCTCTTGGACATTGGCAATTTTTTTAGGCGTAGCACGTGGAGTGCTTCTTTTACTTTTTTAATTTTATATATATATATATATATATATATATATTATATTTGCATATTTTTTGTCGTTTGTTCTAATTTTGAACTGTAATATAGATCAGTGGTATTATACTATAATTAAAAGCAATATAAAGTAACTTTGGGTTATCAATGACTTTGAAATAATGTAATGTAATACACCACAACAGTAACCATAAATTAAATTAGAATGTGTGTATTTAATATTATCATGTAGCTTTTTTAATACATAATAAACCGGAATGCAGTTTTTATTTATCTAATGCCTGATTAACTCCGATACAATAACTTTGATTGTATTTAGACATGATATTTAAATTGTAACTATTTATGGCACGATTAGTAACCACTTCACGATTTATCCCTCGAGTGAATAAATAATTTTTGCAAGACCAAAGAAAATAATCAGCAGAGTCAAATTTTACGTTATACACAGGCTTCTTTGAATTAAGTTTTGGAATATTTTTACCAAATCAAATTTTCTTACGCTAAAAGAGAAAAAATTGCCTTATGTTCCACCAATACACATTCTTAATATTTTCCACTCATTGTTAATTGAAAAAATTGCTTATTCTTAAAGATTGTAGTAAAAAAAAGCCTGTTACCAAATATATGCTTAGTGAAAACTTCATAAATATTCCATACATATTGCATGCTGTAAAATTTGCAACAAATTTTAAATAATTCAATTTATATCAATTTTGAATAAAATTCAGGTTTTCTTGAAATTGTTTTGTTGGTGAAAATTCTCTGAGAAAAGACAGGAATCCTCATTAAACAAGAAAGAAAAAAGGCAGTTTTCACCATACATGCTTCTTCATAAATCAAAAAGGAAATTTTCGTGTTCGGCATTAAGAATTCTTTTGAAAGAAATCCAATAAGCTCTGAGAACATTTCATGTAAAGTATTCGAAGAATGTTAAAAGATAATAACAAGTGTTAGACGATGTTTATCTATCATTAGTTCAAGTCGTAGATACATCAATGCAGACAAAAAGTAAAAAGGACAAGTTTTCAAATTGAGATTTATGTCTTTTACGTCCGGTACATTAACACGATTTATTTTCCCTGTTTGTTTACCTGAAAGAAAGTTGTTTACACATTTGTTAAAGTCTTAAATGACATCTTACATTTCTTGCGCTACACGATTTGAAAAGTTGTAGGGACAACTGACAATGTACGATGCCTATTAACACATTGAATGATGCATTTTCGATGGTTTGCTCAAGGTGCCCAAGTGAACTTTTCATTATGTGATGCATATGCTGAAATATTATTTGCAGCAGATAAAATGAGTTATAAAATCATGCTTGAAGCTGTTTTCATGGTGGGGATCACCGATGATTATTTTATTGTTACGTTGTCCTTTTTTCTCAAACAATTATGATTCCATTGCTAAGTGATTACTCTCCTTCTTTAGCATTCAAAGCAGTTAGGAAGAACTAGAGCAAAGAATTTGACTAAAAAAGTGTTGACACATTGCTCCAATTGCTTCGATTCACCTTTTCTTTGCCTGGAATGTTTCAATCTGACTCATCACAATATGCACTGATAAAAAATATATATTTCATGTACTAATAAAATTATTTTTGTATGTCTATATTGCATTGATTTCTTCAAACCATTATAATAACAACGGTATTATTGAAAAGTTTAACAGTATCCATATTTACTATAATCATGTAATATTTGCAGCACCGCTGGTCACCGGTGGTCCCCACGGCGCTGTAGTCAAGTCGAGTGCTGGTCGCCGGTGACCCCCATGGCAGTCAATTTGTTAAGCATAATATATATAAAACGCCTGATTAAAAGCTGATAACTACTATTTTTGCAATACCCTTTTTTTTACCTTTTTTGATTGCATTTTTCTCATTTAAAATATTTTTCTGATTGATTAGAATGGTGAACCTTAAATTTTGGTTTGGTTTGGAGTGCTAAGGTCTACTTTTTGCAACACGAGGGCTAAAATGAGACCGGGACATACAGCTTAAAGCAGATTCCGAACGGCTACGAACATCCATGCCACAGTGGGATTCGAACCCACGAACTCCGGAACCGAAGGACAGTACTCTAACCAATCGGCAATCGTTTGGCTGAACCTTAAATTTTATTTGATGAAAGTATAAAGTTCTATCGTTTCCGATCTAAATCGTTAAAGCAGCGATTTTTAACTTTTCTGCTACTAAGTCTCCTCAAAAAGTTAATTTTTTCGCACCTCTGCAGTTTTATTAAAACATTTTTAATAAATGTAATAGGTTTGTTTTAAATATATATTTCTCATAAAAAAGTGAAAGTTACAATAACTAAAATAACTTATAAGTTAACAAAATTTTACTATCTTGATAATTAATTCGAGTCATTTTTATTGCTATGGTATGGCATAAAGTTTTATTTGTATGTATTATCTGTCAAAGCCTCCATTCCAGGTGATTTCAGCGAGAGACTTTTTTTGGATGTACTAAAAGTGTAATTAATCATGAGATGTTGAGATGTAAGACATATGCAATTTATGAATATTATAAAAAATGAAAAAATAACTCTTGAACACTTGGAAAACATTACCTACCTAAAGGCGTAAGGTGTTTTAATCTAATTTCAGGAAAGGTTGATTAGAACTTAAGGGGGGTTTATGCCTATGATATTGCATTCCTCTCATTCAATGTTAACAATGGTGAAAAATAAAATAAAGTCTGGATGGCTCGCATTTAAAACATTCTTTAAAAAGTTTATATCACGTGATTGAACAGCAAATTATGTTGGATAGTATCTTTCCATTAATAAAAAACTTGAAAAATATACTTTTTATTATTAGTGAAAAAGCTTGGCATTCTCTTTTTCAAACACTAACTTTACATTAAAGTTTAAAAAAGGAATAAGATTGTATCCTGAAGAGTTTGCTGTCCTATCAGCGTTGTATGATTTTTTTTTAAAGAATTCTTTTCAGCCAGACAGAGATAATTTTATTTTTCCCTATATCTTATCATTGAGGGAAATAAATGTAATATGGTAGCTAAAGGTCAACCGTAGATCACATCTGAATAATAGTTGATAGGTATGATTTATTTTATTATCAATAAAATTGTATAAAGAGTAACATCTGGAGTTAAGGTTAAACAAAAACAAAGAGGAGGGTATTATAATGTTCCATGGAATAAAAATAAATTTTTCTTAGCATCTTTTGGTATCAACCATGACAACAAACCGTTCCTTTTAGGTTAAAAACTGTTGGTCTAAGACATGATTGTTAATAATCATTTCCAACAAAATGTAAAAGTTGATTTAAAGAGAAAAATAGTCTTTATATATTGATATTTATTGATAAAAGAAAATATAATTAGTAATTTTAATTCAAAAGAGCTACAGATGTTCATTTATTTGTACTAAAAATAATTCGTAATAAGGTTTAATTTTTCATTTCAAAGGTGGATGTTAAGAGACCCTATCTTTTCTTAGTTTATTTTCTGTCGTTCCGAATGTACCACATACAGTAAATTTACGTTCCCATCTTTTTTAAAAGTTTTCTGGAAGTTTTAGTTACGTTTAAAAATAACTCATTTTTTTTACATGGGAGGGAAACAAGTACAGACTTCCACTGCTTCATTGACCGAATCCACTGGAATCGAACCAGTGTCTGATTTGGTTTGGTTTGGAGAGCTACGGCTTACTATTTTGGTACATAAGGGATGATGAGAATGGAACCTACTGCTTAAAGCCGATTCCGAATGGATACTAACAGAAGCGGGATTAAAACTTACGAACTAACGATCAGTGACTAAAATAAACAATATATTTGCCGTGTTTTTGTTATATTTAAATGTATAACAATCAACATTTTGTATTGCATAATATACAGAAAAGCCAGTGAGTTTTAAAAATGGTTTAGTTACCTTTTTCCAATTAAAACACATTCCCTAAATTTGACACATTTTTATTTTTAATTGTTATATTATTCTTGTCAAATCAGTGATATATACTCTCCGTATGATGTTAAATAAACAAATTTGAATTTAAATGTTTAAAAGTTACAACGATATAACGTTTGTAGGCAAATGACAATGTTTGAATGGGCAAGTGACTAATGGATAAAGTAACTAGTTTAACAAAGCTTTCTTTCGCGTACAGTTAGTTACACAAAACATTCCAAAAACTTTTCTAAAATATGCAAATTGTCTTTGAAACAAATATTTCTTCACCAAGGAGAAAATTAATAATCGTAGAACATTTACATTTGTTTACTTTTTCAAACTTTAATAACTAAAAAGTAAAAAGAG
>CM063498.1:35459774-35489774 GCA_032207245.1 Pardosa pseudoannulata
TTAAGTGTATTTCTCCATTCACTTAAATCCTTTATATAAAAATAGCCTAAGTTATCTGTCCCCGCATTTATGAAGCAGATGGACCGGGAATGGATAGAGACATTCATATTGGATACTTGATGAGTTAGGATAAGCAAAATTCAAAGCGAGTAAAGTTTATCTTCTTCTAAACTATAGATACTATTCTAAAATGGTATAATATATCACAGCAAAAATACTCCCGTCTTTGAAACGTTTGAAATTCACTCCTTCCCTCATTTTCAAGCATTTAAGGCTACAGTGGACCTTTAGAGCAAACTTTTTTTCTTTTAAATGAATTTCCTTAAAGTTTGACTATGTTATTAGCACTGTTGATATATAAGTATTTTAAAATGTTGAAGGCAAAATATTAATTAGTTTTGGTTAATTATTGTTTCATAATTAGCTAAATTGAAAATGCTCCAGGCCCATGAATTTTGCATAAAATATTGTAAAAAAAATAAAAGTAATAACTTATAAAAGTATACCATATAAAAGTATAAAAGTATACCTTATAGACTACAAAAAAATGTAGTTTCATAAACTTTCATAGAAAATGTAAAGAGAAAAAAAATAATTATGATGATGATACCCATATTTTGCAGAATAAACAACTAAAGCGGTTAATTAAAATGCGTAACTAACATATTATATGCTTCAAAACATACCCGTTTCAACAATACTTTATTTTATAAACTCTAACTTAAATAATACTGGAATTTCATAGACAATGACCTATTTTCAATGCTCCTGGCGCACTTTAAACATTTGTAATACATAAAACTTTTACTTCTGAATAAACAGCATTTGAAATTATTATTGCTATACCCAGAAGTAATAATAATCTTATTATACTCATAAAAAAATGATAAAATGATGGGAATGAAAAAATTCTTTTTACTCCGTATCCCTAATGATATTTCACTATTCACTAAAATCGAAAATTCGAATTTTCGGTTTTAGCCAATTTGGAAGTCTACCATCGCATTTAATGCCATTATTTCAAGCCCTATTTTCCCCGGTTAAGAGCAGGCGATCAAGTTTATCAATTTATCACATATAATAAATAGGTAAACATAACATTTTTATAGCATTATGACGTCTTTCCTTTAAACATCTCATTTAATTATTTCTTATTTTAAGTTAATTAAATATTGTCTGCATTATTTTCCTACGTTTTATCACTGAATTTAGATATTACATAAATAATTTTTTTATATTTGGCTTAGATAATAGAGTAGGTACATATGTGCTCACTTTAAATTTAATCATCGAGTATTTTTTGTTGTAATAAAAATTTTTTTTCCTGTACAAACATCAAATTCTATCTACCTCTACGGTGTTGTGAAATGATATTTAATTCCTTTACTTCCATTAATTACTGCTGAAAAAAAAAAAAAAACTTAACAATAACGATAATTTAGACGTAGCTAAGAAAACTTTTAATTTTTTAAATGAATTCAACGTGATTCCAAACTGCATTCACAGTATCGGGAGACTTTAGAGGAGTATAAAGATAAACAAATTATTGAGCATGTACCAGATGATTCTCTGCCCGAACACAAAACATTTTTACCTGCCTCATAGTGTACTTTTCAATTCTAAAAAATTAAAAATTTTACCTATCTTGTCACATGACGAGCTATATGCTAGTAATTAAATATTTATATTCCTATTAATTCTTTGTATTTTAATGCGTTTAATTTTCTACTTTTTTAAAGCCAAACGTATAAAATAATATCCAACACAGATTGGTATAAAAAATTTGAAAATATCAGCTAGGTATAAAATTATGGAGGCAAAAACATATGAAATAAATCAATAGGAAAAAATTGAACTGTTATATACTCAAAAGAGAAAAGAAGATAAAATATACATAATCCAATATTTAAGTATACTTCTTATGGTTACAAAATTGCTTTTACCGCAATTTCTAGTTACGAAAAAATGTTTAATAACGAAATTATGCTGAAAATTATATAGAGTGAGGTACATCACGTATTTGTTGAGCGAACATACTATGAATCCTAATCAACATCTTTTTAGAATAAAAAAAGGATTTTTAGACGAGAATTTGACAGATAAAACCTTTATTAAATTCTCGCCTGCCTTAGCCCTCTCTTTACTCAATATATATGCTCCTTCGGTGGCAGACTTTATAACTAATTCAAAATTCTCTCCTCCCATCGGAAGAATAACTTTGTAAAATATTTTAGAAATTTCATCTAATTAATAAATTTTTATCTCCTTTCACATTAACGTATCAGATAGTCTTAGAAGTGTTTAATTCCTCCTTAAAAATATAAACAAGGAAAAATTTTATGAAACTAAAACGTAGAGAAAATAATATAAAGTGAATATAAACTCTATATATCGCTGTTATATTAATATATATATATATATGTATATATATATATATATATATATATATATATATATATATATATATATATATATGTATATATGTATATATGTATATATGTATATATGTATTATGTCACAGACAAGTGGTTAAGGCATGGAAGACGAATTTGATTTCATATATAAAACTTCTTTATTGTAATTCTTCTGTCCATGGCTATGCCATTTACATATCTTTTGTTCTCATCTTGGAGAAACAAGCGTGGAAGGTGTTATTAGCCTGAGTTCTCGCTCAGAACTGACTCTGATGGCGTTGCTACCTCAGAAAATTCCTATGTCTACTTTGCGTAAGCTTTTTTATGATGTATAATTCCACTCGAGGGTGTGTCTTTCTTCTTTACGTTTCTGTTAATGAGTTCTAATTATTTTTAATTATGACTCGCTTAATTCTTAACACCCATTTTTAAACCTGACATATATATATATATATACATACATATATATATATGTATATATATGTATAATGTATAATATGTGTATAATATATATATATATATATGTATATATATATATCTATATGTATGTATATATGTGTATATGTATGTATGTATATGTATATATATATATATATATATGTATGTATATATATGTATATATATATGTATATATGTATATATGTATATATATGTATACATATGTAAATATGTGTATGTGTATATATGTTTATATATGTATACATGTGTATATATGTGTATATATATGTATTATATATTTGTATATAATATGTATATGTGTGTATATGTATATGTGTGTATATGTTGTTATGTATGTATATGTATGTATATGTATATATGTATATGTATATATATATATGTATATATATATATATATATATGTGTATATATATATATATGTCTTTTTGTGTATATCTGTGGGTCTGCGATATGAATTAGAAAGATATAATTTAAAATGTATGATACATTCTTTATGATGATTAAGAAATAAATGATTATGATAGTTTTATCATTATGATAAAATAGTATCAAAACTATTAATAGATAGAGTCAATTTTTTATAACACAGAATAATAAAAGCGATATATTCTATAATAATAGAGATTTTAGATAATTTATATATTGATGATATCTAGAATAATATATTTTATATTTCCGATAATATAACTAATTTATTTCAATTTCATTTAACCTTTTATTCTTTTTCATAAATATTAAAAAGCTAATCCTTTATTAACACATTTATGTATTACATTTCGCATAATTGTAAGCATTTTGAGCGTAAAATATAGTTATTCAATTATCTCAATAGATCAGATATTTTAATATATAATATTTTATATTGAAATATATAAAACAAATATATAAATAGAAATATATATAACTGTTCGAATTTTAAACAAATATCTTCTTTAGTGGATAAATTTATATTAGTATCATAAATATGAAAAATCAAATAGAAATAATAGTATGTAGTTTTAATTTTTTTCGAATTATGTTATATATAAACATTTTTGCATTATAAAAAAATGAAAAGATCAGTCATAAAACTAATAATGTAAAAACTAGATTTATTTGTCTAAAGTTTTCCAGGATCTATATAGTAGTAGGAACATTCGGCTTCGATTTCCTGTATATATCGTTATTTTTGTAACCACCAACAAACCATGTTGTTACACAAACCCGTACTAGTACGTGACCCGCGCTCAAATATCAATCGTCAGAAAACGTACTAGTACGTGTCCCGCATACAATAGAGCTTAACTTGAACCTAATTTACAACTTTTATAACATTTTGTCTGAGGTCTATTTACGACTCTACAATTTAAGATTATAGTAATTGCAGGTGTTAGTCTTTTCTTAGTAGGAATATTAGAAATTTATTAGGACATGTTTACTAATTACAGATTTAGAATAGGGGGTTTAGTATTATATTTATTAATAGGTGAAAGTAAACGCATTTAATATAGGGTTTCTTAGTTTTTTATCTTCCACTTTCCCTTTATCTTTATATATCTACACACACACGGTTTGATTTCTTTCTGTGTCCTCTTCCAGTTTCACTAGTAGCCATGAACCCCACGTTTACGCAGAGACAACAACATTTATTCTCATCTCTTCTTAACCCCTTTCTGGTTTTTCCCGAGCTGAACTCGGGCAGGCGAAATGTACCATACTGGATCATCCCGAGTGTAGCTCGGACACTGTGCAATCATCTTTCCCGAATTATTTCACATGTGCTTTTTATGGTATCGAATGCTTTTGTTTATTTTTCTGGCTACTAGATTATTTGCTGCTCAAAGAGAGACAGTAGAGGGAAGAAGGTAAGGAGAGAAACGAGGTTCTACTGTCCAGATTGCGATGTTGGATTCTGTGCAGTACCATGTTTTCGATTGTATCACACAAGATCAAATTTTGATTAATTTCATAATCATTTATGTAAATGCATAGGATATAAATAAAATTTAATTCAAGATAACAGCTAGGCATTCTAAGCTTTATATTTATAGTTAGTGTGAATTGACTCCAAAGTCTAATGATTTCTGCCGCATAGAAAACCAAATAAACAGGTAAATTACTCATTTATTTAAAGTGATTTTTTTTTGCATTAATTTTTAGGAAATTTTGTATGCAAATGATGCTATTATGTTTAAAAAGCTATGTATGCATGAAAATAAGCATAAAAAATTGACATTTTTTGACCCATAATCAAGAAATAAAATGAATCTGGAAGGGGTTAATATAATGCACATCCATGGTAAAAATTCCTCTACGCTATTTAGCAACAAACTTTGTCACTTATTTTTATCCTATTTTTTCTAATGCGAGTGTTCCAGACCGTGACACAGCAATTAATAATTAGCTGTAATGAATAAACATTTTGTGTTTCTCAAGGTTATTTCCTATCCTAAAATCCATAGTTTAAAAGGTTTTAATTAACTAAAGAGCAAATGTTTACGCAAAAAATAAATTTCCTTAGACATTTTATGTCTGTAATGTACGGAAATTCAGGAAAATAAATGTGACGAAAACTTTTTACATCGCTTTTGACGGAGTAAAAACATTTTTGTGACACATTCATCAAAAATAGGAAACAAAGTTAAAAAAATAACCTAAGTACAGATAAAGCAGAAAATTTTTAAAGTGAATGTAAGAAGATTTCTCTTAGGTAAATATTTTGTCACAAAATATATACTGAAGGTTTTTCAATAGATAGTAAGGTATTAAAATAAAACTGAATGTGCTAAAGATTAATAAATTTTAAATAAAAATGAAATTGTCAATTTATAAATTTCTATGTAATCCGATTATTCTCATTTCAAAGTTAACTTATTTTAATAAATAATTATGATAAAATACTAATATTGTCTATTGAGAGTTAAAAAACATTAAAATAGGAGCAAGAACAAAAGTAATAATGTACATTAATTATTTAAGGTGAAACTGTAGTGCCTAAAATATTTGCTTTTAAGCGCTGCAAATTAATTACTAGATGACGCTGTTGAATAATTTGTCCGAACCAATTGGGAAGCTAGAAAAGGGTTATCCTAGTTTCCTCTGATACGTATTATAAATAGTAACATATAACCTCTAAAATTCCGTACATGTAGTCCCTTTCCTATCTCCCAAAATTTTTAGCTTTGAATCCATTCCTTGTAAGTATCTTGGCTAAATGAGATTAAGATATAGACATACGTTGACTTTAAAAATAATGAGGTTACATTATACTATAGTCGGTTACCATACACATACACACATATATACATATACCTGCACACACACATGTATGCATGTACATATATATATATATATATATGCATAAATATACATATACTCATATATTTACAGATATATATTTATACTATATTTATATACACACATACACACACATATATATACACATATATATATACACAAATACATACATATACACATATACATACACATATATACACACACATATATATATATACACACATATATGTACACACACATATATATATATATATACATATATATATATACACAAATACATATATACACATATACATACATATATATATATATATACAGATATATATATACATATATATATATACACATAAATATACACACACACACACACATATATATATATATATATACACATACATATATATATATATACACATACATATATATATATACACATATATATACACATATACATATACACACATATACATATACACACATATACATATACACACATACATACATACATATACATACATATGTAATATAAAAATCCCTTATTTATATATTTTAATATTCACCTAATAACTTCTGTTCATAAATTACGTTGTAGTTTGCACGGTAATCCTGATTTTTAACTCCAGAAACGTTATAGATTTAATTCAGTCTCTGTTTGTACTTCTTTAACCAATAGTAAACGCGTTCTCTTTAAACACGAGTATTTTTATCACGTGATCAATTGTTCTAAGGGATTATTCGTAGTCCTTTTATCTGAGAAATTCCTACTTCAAAAGTGTGTGTGCACGATGTTCTAAAAGTTCTTGGTGAGATTCATCCAAAAGCACAACACATTTTATTACTGGTGATGGTACATCAAATCCATCTCGATTTGATGTTCTGATTTGATTGAGTTTCGAGTCTTGACTTGAGTGTCTGTCTTGAGATCTCGATTTGATTGAGTCTCGATTGAAATCCATCTCGATTTGAATATCGATTTGATGTACCGTCACCAGTAATAAAATGTGTTGGGCTTTTGGATGAATCTCACCAATATTTCATATATATATATATATATATATATATATATATATATATATATATATAATGGGTAGAAGTTGAAGGTAACATATCTTATAGTTCAACGAAGGAGTACTACGGACAACTTTGGAACATTTCCATTAATCACACCACTGGAGTGCGTTCCTTTTCGCCTAGAGAAACATTTTCCGTTTGGAGTTTTCATTGACATAGAAGGGTTGCATGAGATTCCCATCAAAGAGAATCTATGAAATTCAGTACAAATACGTGTAATGATTAAATGCTGCCTAAATCGTATAAAACGTTTAATAGACATTTAGTCTGTATAACGATGATTTTTGCTAATTATTAGTACATGCATTCTAAAGTTATTTTTAGATTTTTTCTGATTATCTGAGGTAAACTTCGGACAATGTAGTTATAACATTCAACAGAAAGTACATATTTTAAACAAAGACATCAGCAAACATATGAATGTGGTGCATTTATGACATTTGTGTAAAGATAGTGTTTTAAAAATTATTGAATGGATTACAGAACTTTACTGAAATATTATCACACTAATACGGTTTTAAATATAAAATAATTTCTTTCGTGGCTATTAATGCCCAAGAAACAATTGTAAGTTAAATAAACTTAGTGATATTCACGTGAATAATTTCTTTTAATATTTGAAATCCTAGT
This sequence comes from Pardosa pseudoannulata, assembly GCA_032207245.1. Classification (NCBI taxonomy): domain Eukaryota; kingdom Metazoa; phylum Arthropoda; class Arachnida; order Araneae; family Lycosidae; genus Pardosa; species Pardosa pseudoannulata. Next base: position 35,467,625 of record CM063498.1, read on the forward strand.
AAATCATCTTGTGAAATTAATAAACAATTTTAGTTCATCTGGGAGCAAAGGAAATATAAATTTATAATTTTCTAACCACTGAAATGATAAAAATTCTTAAACTTAAATTCATGAATACAAATTAAAAAACTAAAGAAGAAAAATGCTTTTAATCTTGAACATACATATATTTCCTGTGGGCTTCATAAATGTTTAAAAAGGATTGATATATAAAATATTAATTTTTGATTATTTAATGCCTGCTTGCGGAAAATGAAAGCTTCTAAATTATTTTTGAAAAATTAAGCATTTATTCTTAGGTAATAAAGATAAGCTCACACTCCTCTTTTAATTAAACGTATAAGCTCTTAAAAATTAAATATGATTGTATCGAAATAATTCAGTGGAAGTAGAAACAAAAATATAATCTAAGGAAGTATTATATTTTAATTAATATTAATACTATCTTTAACAAAAACATTTGTTCTGTATCCTAACTGTAATTAATTGTGATTGTTGTGTGCTACATTGATTCACACAAAGCTTTCTACATTAATCAGCATAATTCAACATTTTTGTCTTTTTTAAAGTTATAACGGGTTTTAATAATCAATTTCTTAGCTATCATGGTTGAATGCTTTGTTTCAAAGATTTAAAAAGAATGTGCTTTAAGAACATATACATCATTTTTACAAAAATTGAATGGCTGAATAAATTAATTAATCTCATGAATTGTTACAGAATGAAGAATTAGACTGATTTATAAAAATTGTGGAAGCATTTTATTTACGCTAATATTAGATTTGAGATATTTTAATTATATAAAAATAATGGCTTATAATGATATGCTAGAATCAAGTATAATAGCAGAAAACTTCAAATATTAAAGAAATAGACAATAATATTCAAAATTCTTTAAATTTTCAAAGAGCAATGACCATGCAAAATCTTACTTCAGAGAAGAATATTGATATAGTCATTTATTTTCCATTACATACCTAAAAAAGATAAAAAAAGATTAGTTTACACCTATTATTGCAATATATATTTGTACAAATATAAAAATTAAAGCTATTCAAAAAACATATACAATGTTTTTCCCAAGAGTTTTGAATAATTATATTTGTGATTAGAATTATAACACGTAATAAAGAAAGGGTAAAGATGCATTATAAACGCCGTGTTTTTTTGTCGCCAAATTTGGCGATTTTATGGGGCGATGAGTGGGTTAGAGTGTTTGTTTTGACTTTAGTGGTGGGTTATGGCAGCTCTAATGTGTTTTTGCACCCCATTGATGCATGTGATTTCTGACGTCAGTACACGTCAGTATTAGAGAAATTTACATCTTAGCTGTTCTTTTGGTTTACATTCCCCTAGGTTAGGTTGTATTTTTTTTCTGTTCTTATCATTTTCTGGGATTTAGGTAGTTTAGTTATGATGGATGAAGTTATAACCATTCAGTTCTTACTATTTTTGAAATTGTTAAAAAGTATCAGGATAGTCTAAACCAAACAAGATGTTTTGGTTTGGAACATTTTAGTTTTGCTTTTATTTTCTGATATTTAGTTATGGAAGGTGTAGTTATTTCGGTTCTTACTATTTTTGAAATTGCTAAAAAATATCAGGATATTCTTAGGTGTGAGGTGGGTGCTGCATTTCATTCTAAACTCCAAATGTGTGGGATCAACGGTATTCCAAATCTTTCCCCCCCCCTCTCTCTCTCTCTCTCTCTCTCTCTCTCTCTCTCTTTTTTTTTTTTTTTGTGTGTGTGTGTAAAAAGAATTATTTCAAAGTTTTTTTAAGGGAGGTAGGAGTGTTGAAGAATGTTTGTGGCGCTATCCTCTCCAATTTTCATCTGTTATTAAATTTATTTTGCATTTCTTTTATTACACAAGTTAGATTTTTTATAATAGTAGTGCTTATTAAAATGCTATACATTGGGTTTATTCTGTTGATATATATATCATAAATATTACTAATCTGTTTTATATTTTTTAAATTACGTAAAAAATGATAATTAGTATGATAATTTTATTTTAATAATGCTTTATATTGTTAATCTGTCTTTCTTATCCTTTAAAGTTTAGTTTTGTTAATGTTTTGATTCAAATATGCCATGTGACCACCACCATGGTTTTTTTTGGTGATGGCCGGGACGAAAGTATTAACGTGGGGAGTTGATCTTTAGGTTTCTTAAAAGTAATGTTTTTAGGAATTATTGAATGAACGAATACAGTCCCTTACTGGAGCATTCTTTATCACGTATTTCATTTTCTTTAAGATAAATATTTGCATTAATGGCTATTAATGTTGAAGAATTACTTGCATAATTTGAATAAACTTCATGAGCTTCCCACGGTTGATCTTTTATCTAAATCTCTTCAGGATCTCAGTTTCCTGGTCAAACTGATAAACATTCTAAGTTCATTCAAGAACAAAGAGAGTATACGTCCACAATTCCCTAACCATTGAAGTAGTAACAATCCCCTTTATAATAATAGCCTAAATTATCTATCCTTCTGTCCTCAAACTTATGAAGCGATTGGACCTGGAATGGATAAAGGCATCCATATTGGTTTCATGATGAGTTAGGGTTAACAAAATTCAAAGCGAATAAAGTTTACCTTCTCTTAAACTATCGATACGATTATAAAATAAATTGGTATAAATAGGCTTCATATCACAATCGAAAATACTGTCGTCTTTAAAATGTTCGATCCAACACTTTCCCCCTTTTAGAGCTTTTCAAGCCATTATTTCAAGCCCTATATTCCCCGGTTAAGAGCAGGCAATTAAATTTATTAATTTATCACATCAAATAGAAAACTTTTTTTTCTAGCAATATGACGTCATTTTCTTAAAAATCTCATTCAATCATTTACTATTTAAAATTATTTAAAATCTGGACATCTGAACTTAGATATTACGAAAATAATTTTATATTTGGATTAAATAATAGATTAGGTACATCTGTGATAATTTTAAATTTAATCGTCGATTACTTTTTTGTTGCAATGAAAACTATCATCAGTATTAACAAAAAATTCTATCCAGGGTGTAGTGGAATTGATAGTTTCATTCTTTTACTTCTATTAATAACTGTGGCAAAAAATTGGGAAGAACTTAATGATAATTTCGACGTAGCTCAGAAAACTTTGAATTATCATTCTAAATGAACTCAACGTGATTTTAAACTGCGTTCACTGTATCGGGAGACTTTAGAGGAGTATGGAAATAAACAAATTATTGAGCTTGCACCATTGCAGATAATTTTAAACCAAAAAGCAAATCATTTTTTTACCTGCCTCATAGAGTACTTTACAATTCTGGAAAATTAAAAATTTTACTGATCACGTTAAATGACGGGCTATATGATAAAATAATATTATTCCTTAAGCTAGACATTTATTTCTAAATACTGGAAACGAAAATGTTCTACATTTAATTGAGAAACATTTATATTAATATATCTCTCTACAATTACATAAGGAAAAAGCAAATCAAAGAATTTATTGAAGACGAAAAATGACTAATTAGTAAAGAGCAAATGAATCATTTACAGGAATACTGAGAAATCTCACTTTTTAGACTATTGATTTAAAATTTAGTGCAAGCTGGCTTTAGATAATTCATTTGTCCGCATTGTTCCACTGATGAGTTTGATCTGATTCAATACATATATATGGAGCCACTTAGCTAAACGTGCTTAATGAGGGCTCATTAGACTAGACGCTACTAATGAAATACAATTTAGTACAGTCATTAGTATCAGCAGTAAGATTCGAGCTGAAGAATTACGGTAGCAAAAGCAGCTTCAACATGATCCATCATTATAAGCTCTGTAACACATAGTAGAACGATTACAGATCAGTTGAAGCTTAAAACCAAACTATTTTGAAATCATTATAAAATAAAATCTGTAAGTCATAACTTTATAGATATTAAATTAAATGTTGAAAAAATCCGGCCGATGGACAAACATGTAGGATACAATCTACAAATCCAGTCGCCTGTGAATACAAATACTGCAATCAAAGAACCTCTAGGTAATAAGGATTTTATGGGTTTAGTGAAATCAACATTAAGCAATGTTACGAAAATAATGAAAAATCAATACATGATCACTCTTGTTCTTTAATTTCACTTAAATAGAAAATATGTTCTTACTAATTAATTTGTAAATACTTTGGTTCTATCCCTAATGCTATGAAATACCTATTCGACAACATTTTATTTAAAATCGTTCCACTTATTGTTATCCATGCAATTAAAACTATTTTAAAGTTTTTATTTCTTAATAGAAATGTCTCAAGATATTTTCAGAGAATGAATATACGGTTTAAAATGAGAATAATAATTAAATTCTAAGTAAATGAAAAAGGTATATTTCCTAAACAATTAAACTGTATTGGTTAAATTTTTTAAATGTGCATAATACATGCTTGGACTGAAAACACAGTAATATATAAAGTATTGCGAAACCCATTTAAATTTTACAATTTTAGACGGAATTTTTGGAGTTTTGTGAAAATATATTTTAATTAAAAGTACAGATAAATTGAACATTCCAAAGTCACGCAAATTTCCTTAGTATGTAGCGCTTATTAGAAACAATACCGAGCAGTAATTTATTTTTTTTACGGATTTTATAAATTCATTAAATTTTTTCTTTTAGTAACTAATGAAAACTGCTGAATTATAAAAAGAAGTAATTGTCATGAGACAAAGATTATTAAAAATTAACTGAAAAACAAATCATATTGTTCGATAACTAAAAAATTTATTAGCCTCTAAGACAGCTCTAATCTCCGATCATTCAAAGCATATTACATATTGAGAATTCATAGTTTTGAACATTCAAATGTATTCTCCAATTTTTCAATTTTTTTTCCGTAAATATTCTATTTTTTCTGCAAAATATGCTGACTGAACATTTTTTTAAAGTAGAATATCTTGGAAAAGAAAAGCGCATGACTGAGTTTTATAAGAATATTTTTTTAGACTAAGCTTGGAGGTAAGTTTTTTTTTATATAAAAGGCTTAACTTCATCCTAGAGGTTACATGTGTCGTGAAATCGATTCACATTCATGTTTTGGATTATGCGGACAAAAGGAAAAGGTTCATGAAAGGAGAAAAATATTTTTGTCATTGTTGTTTGAAATAATTTTTTCAACTGGCTTTTAAACCTTCAACCATTTGAAATGGTTTTACTTAAAACGGTTTCTAGAACAGATAGTAAGATGTCCTTCGGTAGCTAGATTGAGTTCTAAATTTCAAATCCCTCTATTGACATGAATATGCATTGCCATTCAAATTAGCTTTAAGAAGTAAGTCCCATCTAATCGAAAGAATATTTAAAATACAGGTCGTATTAGCCTTCGTGACACAAAAGCTAGAATTTCCAGTCAACTAACCAATCAAAACATTAAAACAATTTTATTGTTTTTTGTACATGGGCAAATTCCACTTACAATTGGATCTTGAAACACCTCAGGAAATAAAGATAAACACTACTTTCTACCCTTTTTAAACACAATTATATTGTCACTTACGGGCTTAATGTGGAACACAATAATACATATGGGAAGTACAGCTAATCTAATTTATTAACTGAACTCAAAGAGGGACATAGAATTTCAAGCTTTGCAAAACTCTGAACTCAAAATTCCCTGTGACTGAGAGATCCTTGTCTTTAATATCAGCAGGGAAAGTTCCAGAAATCTGTCTGGGAAGGCGATGACAGTTTTACTGCTCAACGCACAGAAATAGCGAATGTTCCAGAATAATTTTCCTGGCAAACTAAAGAAAAGTCCAGAATCTCATGGAACATGAAACAAAGTAGAACTTAAATAAAAGAATTAAATAAATATTGAGACGGATTTTAAATCCTATTGTCACTACTGGGGTTCGAACGCACGACCTCTGGATTACGAGGCTATGGAGACTAATGCTTCTTTTCAAGTGGCACTATTATTAACAGTAATTTGTCATTTGTTTACGTCCCTATAAATTTTAGAAGATTGCATGCAAATGAATCTGATATAACCTGAACACAACTACAACTGTTTGTTACTTTGACTTGATATACATCCTATTAAGCAAAACAGTCTGAAAATTTCTGTATCTTACAGTCATAAAGAGACATCACGTGAACTTTAACTATTTACCTAATGGGTTTTCTAAGTATAATAAATTACCTCTGAGTTTATCACACAAATAAGTTAATCTACATGAGAATATAAAGGAAAATATTATAGCCCCTTTCTCATGGAAATATAGGTCTAAGAATAAAAGTTGCATTGCTAAGAACACTGTTATTCTCTCAATAAATTCTTTCATAACGAAAATAAAAAGATATTATTGCTTGATTCGTAAGTAGACTTGCTTGTATGCGGTATAATAAATTATTTCAAATAAGCTGCAGTGAAAGGTAAGATGAAGACAAGTTTTGTGTGCGTAATAAGTCAGAGTTCGATATGCTTATATTTTTTATATGTGACAGTGAGATGCATAAAGATTATATAGAGAGTATTATGTATAGCACTCAGGTTTGGATCTGCTAGCTTTGATAACGAAACAAAAAGAAACTATATGAGGCTTATTAGGAGATAAACAGGATTTAGAGGTTGAAGGATAAGGACATGTGTCATAATCTAGTGAACAATGACTTAATAATCATTTTTACCTTCTAGAAAAATTTCCATGAAAGATCATTATTTAGTATAATTTTTCTATTTGTAATTTGCTATAAGAGGAATAAATCATACAGAAATGCAATGATATTTAATATTTTCTAGAGTACTGAAAGAATAAACAGATATATAGATAACTGTATGGAAATATTCTGTGAATGTCACAAGTTGTAGAACAACTAAATATTTTTAAAGAAGTGTTAACCACCTGAAACCTTTATAGCTGGAGAGAGTCCTTTGTGGTACACATGAAAATAAAGCCCATAATAATAGTTATAATATTAATAATTTACGAAACTGTGGCCAGAACTTGAAAATTCCTTCAACAGATTTACTGAGTTACGGTGAAAGCCTTAAGTCCCTCTAAACAAGTAAGGCGTAATTTGATTCCTTCGAAATTGCTTTTAAATTTAGTTCAAGTAAAGAGTTATGAACAAGCTGAGATTGGAGCATTTTATTTTGAAATTTGGATTGTCGTAATATATTAATTGACTAAAACAGTCGTTACTGTTATTTGGCGTGATTGTTGCATCCAAAACAACGGCTATTCAGTCTCGCGGTAACATCTGTTAGAGTAAAGTGAATCAAACAAGGAGACACAGAGGAAAATAGACAAAGAGGAATAAATGTGTAAGAGATGTGGAAGATAAAAGTTTGTCAAGAAATTATTCAACTCCAAAAATAGTGCATTTTTTCTATATTTTGAAAGACAAAAAAGCGGTTATATTCACTATTATAAATAAATAGCCAAAAAAAAAACCATAATTCCTTTTAACATTTGATATTTAGAATGTTTTTAAATACGTTTAATTGTTTGATCTTGTATTTACAACATAAATCTTCAACGATGCCATTATTGAGTATGTTTTTGGTTTTCCTAATTCTTGAAAACTATTTAATAAATATTATGACCTATCATTTGCTACTAGCCAAAATTTAATTCTGAATTGCTCCGGTTTTTGTAACATATATTGTATAAATCGGTAAAATGTTTTACGTGGAAATAGTTACTCATTTAGAGTTCTACTTCCATGTTCTTTATAAAAAACCAAACAATTTTCACTAAAAGTGCTTTAAACTTCTATTATTAGAGCAATTTTATCTGAAGTCTTTGGATTTTATTAAATTCAAATCAAGCCCAAATATGTGCCAATTTCTTTGAAGCTACTGTAAACGATTGTTTGATGTAAAAGTTCAGGCTACCATGTCATAGACAACTAATTGTTTATTTAAATACCTTTTATAATAAAATCTGAAGAGAAAGTAAAATTATAATATGAAACACATGAAAAGGCGGAAATATTTATTCAGTGGTCAAAATGATCACAATCTTTGTGAGAGTGCAGCTATATTTTACATAAGGTTTGCGAAACTGATCTGCTCGCGTCTCCAGTAGGCTTGTGGTGTGGCCAGTGGGAACGACTGCACTTTAACTTCCCAAAGTTTGGTTTGGTTTGGTTTGGAGTGCTCCGGTCTACTTTTTGCAACACGAGGGCTAAAGAGTTCACCAAGTTTGGAGGTTTGTGATTGGTTGCCAGGAGGCGATTCAGGACCATGCCTCGAGTCCCGGTCAATCTGGACAGAGACGGGAAGGACGCATCCTGCACAGGACAACGGAACGACGGATGCATCATCACAGGATAATGGAACGATAATGAGTTGAAAGAGGTTTTGGTGAAAGAGGTATAGGGTTGCTGGAGTAGTTTAGATGGAAGGACATGAATGCAGCGTGTCTATAGATTTTGGCAATTTTTCTTTTAGGTGTAGCACGTGGAGTGCTTCTTTTCCTTTTTATTTATTTATTTTTTTTTATCTTTTTAGCATTTTTCCTTATCTTTTCTTCTCACTAATATATTTGTATTTTGTAATATAGATCAGTGGCATTTTGCTATAATTAATATTAAAGATGATATAAAGCAAACATGGGCTATTATTTTAATGTAGAATAATGGATTTGAAGTAACAACAGCAATGTACTACACCGCTACAGACTTTATGTATTTACGTCGATAATAATAAACATAATTTTTTTTCTGAATAATATTCAAGAACAATAAAGAAAACAAACTGAACAAAGATAATTTCAATAAGGAAGATACGAAAAAATCGTTCATGACCACAATCTGCTCCCATCTTTCTATTGTCATAGCTATTTTTTATTGCTTCAATGAAAAATTTTATGCCAGGTCCAGAGATTCGGGTTGTAGACATATCGCTGATAATTTTGAAAATAGGAGCAACAAAATTTCGTGGATCAGAGATGATATCTCAGATTCAACAGTCAGTTCGTAGCACTGCGTCATAATTCCCCACTCTTTGCCATGCTCAATTTTTTAACATGTTTTCTCATAAATTAGAGGTAAATGGATAAATAAAATAAACAATCACTAGATTTTTTTTAAATTTGTAAAAGTGGTTGTAAAATTAGGGATGTCAGGAGGGAAGTGAGTATTCTTCATTCATGAAAAGGAGGTAGTAGGCCAAAAGGTTAGAATACGAAAGTTCTAGATAAAACTGAATATATCGATGTATATTAATATGTCTATAATATTTATATAATATTGAACGTATAATATGATCCACACTGCAAAACACTGAAGGATACAAATTATACTTAAACGAAATATATTTAATCGAATAAATCAAGTTAAAAGATTTTGCCGTAAGCATCAGGAGCTGTTTTAGCTCCCTAATACAATAGTAATCGAATTTATTAGTTATCCTTAGACGCAGGAGCACTGTGATCCTTTAAGCGTATAAATATCATTAATTATCGTCATAGATGCATAACATCAATGCTTTATGGGAATCAATATCTTATTATTTAGCCGAGGATCGAAGATTTTCTATTTATAACAAAACATTCTATGACTAGAAAATATATTCATTAAGGTAACCAGATTTATGGATTTAAGTAACGAGATTGCATATCTTAGACATAGAGACCATTCATTAGTTCCTTAACAAAAAATATCTAAGAAAAGAATAACACTTCAACTTTGAAAAACGCTACAGAGATAGTTTCAAATAAATATTATATACATATTGTGGAGGGTAAAATGAACTGCTAAAACTGCCATGAAACTGCTCATGAATACTCTCTCTGTGTGTGTCCATACGTATATAGTTATTTTGCTCAGGGGGTGTCTTGTTGGGTTGCAATAATTGACTCTATTGGAAGGCAATATCAGTAAATCATTCTTTTTACTTAATACCCTGGAAGCACACTTAGAATCGATGCTTTGATCTTGCCTTAAAAAAAAAGAAAACATTTCCTAATATTTTGATAAGAGCCAATAAAATTAAAGAGAACTTTTTTCCATTTTTGGCAATCTTTTACTATGAGTTTCTATTCAGTTAGGAAGATAAGGGCTATAAAATGGGAAAAGTGAGGATTTAACAGTGATTGAAGTTAGAATTTCAAAAGATTGAAGGACGAAATATTTAAGTTATGAAGGGTTCACAACTAAAGCGAACATTTACCTTTATAAAAATTATCATCTATCTGAGTTAAAAAGATGTTTCCTATACATGCATACAATAAAACATATCTCATTCATTAAAATCTAACACTAATATAAATTTACAGACATCAATTTTGTACCAGAAACTTCAGGACTCAACGTCTCTTCACTTTGGCCCCTCCCATTTTCTCTCTTTCTCTCCCCCCTCCTTAGGCATTTGTAAGCAACGATTAAATACTGGTAGAAAGAATTGGTAGAATATGCAACGGAAAATTTTGGTTTGGAGAGCTACAGTCCTAAGGGTTTGCTACACGTGGACTAATGATACCGGGGCCTACCGCTTAAAGCTGATACGAAAAGCCCACGAACATCCATGCCAATAGCGTGATTTGAATACATGAACTGGGGTACCGAAGATCAGAGCTGTACCATTTGGTCATCATTGGAGAATTACTATTAATTATTTTGCTACGCGAGGGATAAGATAAGGATCTATTGTTGAAAGCTGATTTCATGCCAATAGCGTGGTTTGAATACATGAACTGGGGTACCGAAGATCAGAGCTGTACCATTTGGTCATCATTGGAGAATTACGATCTAATATTTTGCTAAGCGAGGGATAAGATAAGGACCTATTGCTGAAAGCTAATTCCACGCCATTACAAACATCCATGCCAACAGTAAAATTCCAATCCACGAAAACTGATACAGAAGGGCAGTTCGTTACATGTTCAAATATCTTTCGTTCGCAGCGAATATCGAATAAATGATTCCTTAAAAAGATTAACATTCTTTTTAAAATAATGGTATAGGATACTATTTCAGAAGATAATTAAAAAACACAAAATGGTCAAAATCAACAGTTGACTATAATAATAAGTAGAATTATTGATCGCAAGTGCCCACAAAATTAATGTTAAAATTCTCAAAATTTAGATTGCACCACAAACTGCGAACATCGATAACGCCCAAATAAATACTTTTATAGAACTAGAACAATTAAAAATAGATCTATACATAACTGTATATTATTTTATTACAAACAAAGCTGTCTCTATTATCAATGAGGTATTTTAGCAAACCTAGGTCATATGCCAAAAAGTAAACTTTTACTAAAACAGCAGTTTTAGTCTATGCGATCATACAGAAAATAATTAGATGAGTATTTTTTTCTCGACGAAATAATCAAATTAAGATTTTCTTATAGGAGATTATTTTCATAACTGCCCCTTTTTTAGGTTTGCTTCCAAAAATAAACCTCGTATAATCAGATAAAAGTAACCTTTTTTGACAAGTTATAAAAAAAGGGAAACACTCCCACGGGAGATAAGTAGAATATATTTTTGTATAGCTTCAAATATTATACTAATATTTTTTTTTGCAGCTAGGCAGAAAACCTATTCGTTATTTCTTACCTATACCCATATACTCAAAATATATGCCTGCAGTATGAATGCTTTATTTAAACGTGTTCATAAATATTTATATTCTCCAAAAGAAACTCAGTCATAAAATAGCAAATCCTTGATATAAAATCTTTCATTAAATATTGAAGAATTTCGTGAGTCTGCATATATAAAATCAGATTTATGAATGAAAATCTAAACTCAACATCAATTTATTTGAACTTTATGTGCCTTAATACAAGCTTCATCATCAGGGCTACTTCTAATTGATAACTGTCATTTAAAGCCCATTTTAAAGGCAAAAATTTTACGAAATAATTCCTCTATTCTATCATTTTTCATTTTATTTTTGTGGCATTTAAAAAAGTTTCTGAACTGGAGGACGAGACCTAATATATCCATTTAATTAATCTTTCTGTTAATTGTAATTATTGTAATTGTATTACTCCAGCCAATCTTAAAGACAATTAAGTTTTCTGTCCCGATTTTGTTCATAGTATGAAAACGATTGTTCTTCGCTTTTATTGGGCGAACAGTTATTTTTTTGTTCCATTCTTTTATTGCCAATCTACTTCTACTTTCTCAGTTTCTTTGAATTAATTTTGGATTGGGTGCAATCTCTTCCAATATCTTGGTCAATGCTTAGATAGGGGAACGTTCTCTTTGTTGCCTGACTAAAAAATTATTTTTTTATGGATTTCGAAAAGTTTGTAAACTTATTTTTTTTTAAATTTCGTAATACATTACATCTGAAATGTATATTTATACTGTTGTGTAAAATGATGTACTTTTATTTATCATAGTTCTTTTATCGGGGTTATTTTAGTATATACAAATCTCTATTTAGTTTTTATTTGATTTGGTTTAGAGAAAAGATGTCAAAATCTCAACCCACGTGGCACTCGCTGCGCACAACGGATATCTTTGAGAACAATATAACGGTATATAGTAAAAACATTAAAATCCTTTTTTAACGATATTTTATTGAAACGCTTTTTGTACTCTTTGTTTTACTAGTTCCAGGCTTCATATCTCCAAGAGCACTAATTTAGTTTGCACATTTTCATATATTGTATTGGAAATTAGCTAAAGAAGCAAAATTTAAAATACTTTCAAGTAATCACGACATATTTTATCTCCAATGCTGTAAGACAGAGGCGTTCCTAATGGGACGAACCGCGGTGTTTATATATTAGTCTAAAAAGAAAATTTAATAATTTTGGATACTTATTGTAGCCTGAAAAGTAAAATAAAATGTCAAAATTAACAACACTGATAAGGTAAAGATAAAAAGTTGTCGGTGTTAATTCTTGTTATTTTCCATAATTTTTATATCCATGAAATTAACAATATAAATTATACTTTTTAAAAGTGTTTCATAGTTTGAGTTTCTATCACAATAAAGAATAGTCCCAACTTCAGTTAATGCTATTTCGAGATTTTGACTATCTCGAAATATACAAAAAAGGTATTAAATTAAGGCATTGAGTATTCTTTGTGAATATATTCATCAATTCCTCGGCGATGCCTAAAATTTTACGATTTTTTATAAATAACAATAACCAAGCAATATTAATTTTAAAACAAGAAATCATATATAAAATAAATTTTGAGGAGTTTATACACTCAGAAAGCTAGAAAATGAAATATATAAGTTCACCCACCACCTTCATATTGTATAGTATGGTTAATTTTTAAAAATGATCTAATCGTAATTATTTATAAATATAAAAAAAAAATTATCTTCTCATATTATTTTGGTAAATCAAGTACAGGTATATGGTTTATCTTATAAAATATTATAAGTGTGTTAAAAAAAACTATTTCATTGATTTGAAAAGGGCAGCAAGTAGAAAACTGTGCGGAAAAAATTATAGGTACACCATTGACATTAGAATATTTTAGAGTTTTCCGATTGAGTCAAAGTCACGTCCGATATTTTGTAATTAACAGCCACTGTAACTTCATCCTGCGACGGTTTTTAGAAAAGTAACTATGTGCAAGATTTCTCCCGATGTTGGAAGTATGTCGGCACAGTAGAGATGCTAAGTTTAAGGAAGAAAGTATCAACTTATTGTGTTATTTTGTCCATTACTTAGTTTCCAAATTTAATTCTTCATTTTGGTGTAGAAGTCTAATTTTTTTTTATTTTTGCGGTTAAAGTAAACTTTCTTTATTTGGAGCTGATTTCAAATGTTTATCCACATTCATGTTAGTAGCGGAATTTTAACAAACGGACTAACACAGCTTTTAACCCGATTTCCTTTATTAATTCAAAAATACCACTGATCATTTAATTATGATATTTGCAAGTAGACTGGTTTGGTTTGAAGCTCTAATGTCTACATTTTTGTTACACGAGAGTTAATTAGACCGATACCTACTGCTTAAAGCCGATTCTGAATGGCTACGAACATCCATGCCACAGGGATTCAAACGCACGAACTTTAGTACCGAATATCAACGCCCTAAACCATTTGGCCATCTTTTGGTGGAGATACTAGTTAATGACAATAAAATTTTGTATTCGTGTAGTATCTGCCTTCAGTTTGAACTAAACATGACTACTGATGTCACATTTTCTTTCGTAAAAACTTACAGATTTTACACAATTTTCATTAAAAATATAGGGTTTTAAATTAAGATCTACTTTTGTTTAGAAATAAATGTGAAAATAAATTTTCATTTCACAAATTTAAAAATAAATACATTTTACAAATTTAAAGAAAAAATATTAAAATCGTTTGAATTAAAATTTATTTGGTTTGAGATGACATCCAAAACTTGCGATTTCTCATTAAACACCAGCGGGTTCAATGTGGTGAAGTGAAATTTCGAAAAAGTAATGTTTAAAACCCCTATAAAATTTTGATTAAAAAAAGCTTGAGGGATGATCTGGGAGCTATTCCGCAGATAATTAAGAAAAAAAAGCTTCAGTTCTATACATACATTGGGTTTTGTATGATATGCTTTACAAATTTTCTGAACAAATATTTAAACCGCCTGAAGAAAAAAATTCTTTAATTTCTGATGACTCGTACATTTGAAACTTACAATTTCTCCTTAAGTACCAGTTGATGTTAAAAACAATGTGTTAACCACATGTGAAATTCCACCAAAATAATAATACATAAATTTCACAACATAAACATATAAGTAATAGATACGGATATGAAACAATTTTATATTAATTTCACAGGCTTGAAAACATGCTTAGGTGAATAACTTTTTTTTAAATAAAGAAAAACAATGAATTAAAAAAACCAGTAAAGTGATAACTTATTTTCTTTAACCATGTTTTCTTAAATTTATGGACATTTTATTATACTGTGTAGCGATGTGTGTAGAACTAATTTAAATTCAGTTACTATCATTAAGGTAACTTTTATGAATTGTTTTGACTTATGCTTTATATTTTCTAAATTTACTACATATGCCCACAGATATATGCATTGAAGTTATACATATGTATATATACATTGGATATTGATAATCGATATAGGCATATATACATATGTGTGTGTGGGTGTGTATATATATGTGGCAATATCTATTATGTTTTTACAAATTTAAGTAAATTGTGTATTTATAAAAGTAAATTTTTCTATATATAACTAGTTTTTTGCCTTTATTGGATGCTAGGACGATATCAAAATTTGTAGCAAACTAGGAGCTATTTTGTATTAATACTTTTTTATCAAAATTATTTACTTCATTTCTCTTTGTATATCTATTACTAAATTGAAAAACGTTTCTGAGATTGGGTACAAGTATATAAATTGAACTTCTCAACAGGCGCAAATATATTTACGAGTACGAAGTGGGAAAATATTTAGGAATAATTTTATTCCTTGATAGATAAAAAAATATACAGTAATGCAAGAAATTTATATGTTTTAGCCAAATCTATTATATTTCCCTTTTACTTATGGAACAAATCTGTAACTACGTTTAGCTGCTTCTTAAAAGAGATATTTCATGTTCATTTGGTATCTTTAAAAACGAGAATGTTAGCTAGTTTAATAAACAGAACATATTTTATGCTTGGATGAAGGGTTTTGTTGCAAAGAAATGTACGTAGCTTTCCAGTCTCAGTCTAGGATAACAAAACTATCTTTTACATTCACATTTTATGTTTTTTAATAGAAATATGTATGGGGTAAGGTGTTTAAATACGTTTTTAATCTCATTTTAGCAACATAACGCGATTCACGGTAACCTTATGTAGTTGAATCTATTAAACCACCGGAAAGGCTTTTATTTAAGCTGTAATAGAATCAAGTCACAATCACAGAAATAAGTTACTCTACCTGATAATTCTTGTAAACATGGCTGTAGAAGTGCAGCAAGTGGTTTTACTCCCAACAGCATTTTTTTTTGCATTAGTTATTCTCTCAATAGTCTAAACTATACATTTAAAGAAGTTATCGTAACTAAGTTCTTCTAAAAATTCTTTAGTAAGAGAGTTTGTTATTTTTCCTAAACAATAATTATCAGAAAATGCATAAAATAACTATTTTAAGTATTAATAATAAGACTTAACAATAAGAGGCCAAAAATATTTAAAATAACTATTTTCTACCTCTTATTGTTATGTCTCTCGCTTTGTGTTGTGCAATAAATGAATTGTGAACAATATTTACTGGGGACAGTGGCACAGCCAGGAGTTTAATGGCGTTAAAACAGGAGTTAATATCTTCCTTTCTGTTTTTAAAATTTTTGAATGCAGTTATCAGAATTTAAAATTATAAAAAATGAGGTTTTTATGTTATATTTTTAAATGGGAAAGATTGATTCCCATTTAAAAATATATGTTGTTGCTATCTTGTTGACAACGAAACACAAATACGTGACGAAATATTTAATCATATTAATATTTTGCTGATAAACTAAAAAGAAATCTAATGTCTTCGTTAAGGTTACACTGATGATCCACTCCAGTGTCCTTAACGTATTTAATTAACAAGAAATCATAGTACGAAGATAGAAATTTAAAGCAAAGATCTTACAGAAAAAAGAGACAAATGTAATCTTAGATTTCTGTATGGTATTTTATCAACAGGTTTTGCTTGAGACATACTGCTTAAAGCGGCTATGAACATCTATATCAATAGCGGGATTCAAAAGTACGAACTACGGCATCGAAATGCCCTAGCCATTCGGTCATCATCGACCTTTATAAACTTGCAACTGAATGAATAATTGTTTACCGAGTGCAATTTCACAACGATCAGAGAAGTATTTGCGACTTTTCTTGTCTTTGGGAACAAAAATGTTAAAATCCCGAGAGTTTTGAAATCTCGGATATTTGACAGAAATTCTGGGTGTGGAAATAACACTAGTATTATCATTCTTAATTCACTCCTTATAATTTACCATACAATTTATCATTATCTTATACTGGAATGCTCTTACCTTGAATTTTTCATAAGACTTCCATCAATTATTTTCGTTTGAATGTATAATACAAAAAGTATACGCCAACACTTCTCGATATCCTTTAGGTGATAGTTTGATTCCCAGTTGTTTATGTTAACATTTAGGTGATTCTCGTTTATTTCTGACAAATCTACTGTTACATTCTAAAGTGGGATGATCTCGCCAAATGAAATTTCTCTGCTAAGGGAAGTGTACACACGATGCCAATCAAGTTAATCAATTTTCGTTATCTACAAACAAATTGCCGCCACCGAGACATCATTCAGTTGGGTAAATATTTGAGAACATATTACGTGTCTGGCCACTTTGGGATAGCATAACACATAAACTTCTGACGACATGATCGTGTACACAGAGATTAGTTGCGACAAGTACATCGGCACAGAAAGAAAAATAATGGCTGGCATTGGAGAAATACATTTTTTAACGTTTACAATGTTAGACAACGCTACGTCTAAAAAGATAAAAATTAATAGAACATAAAATTACAAGTCTACATTCTCGAAAAATATTTCATCATATTTCTTTATTTTCGTAGCATTTATAAATTGGCAACATTTATATATGTTAAACCGAAATAGCTTCCTTAAAAACTAGATAATCGTAGGGTAATGAACGGATAATTATAAGATTTAGTAATGACGGACTTGTCATGAAAATATGTGTATTTAGATATAAGATTTACAATTATACAAAAGAGCTTTATAAGTTAGGATGATATGCAAAATTTGTGTATGTTTTGAATAGGACTTTGAGTAAAAAACTTTGAGGAATTCTTTTATTCCATATCAGAAAGTGAGAGGTTTGGTTTGGTTTGTAGAGCTATGATCTACAGTTTTCCTCACGAGGGCTAATGATACTGGGACCTACTATTTAAAGCCAATTCCAAATGGCTACGAACATCCATACCAGTAACGGTATTCGAACCCGCGAGTTCCGGTACGAAAGAGCAGAGCCCTACCATTTGGCCATCGTTCGGCCACAAACCGAGAGATAACTATAAGTTATATCTATAACACTTAGTATAGTTATTTTAAATATTTTTTTATAATTATTTTTTTGTGATAAGTATTTGTGTGATAGTTTTCTGGACGATAATAAACACTATCGTACTGAAGAATCCATAGAGCAAGTTAGTTTCGATAACTGATTCAAGTTGTATATTTTAGACTATTGAGAGAGTGATTATTAAGAAGCAGAAGTTAAACCTGTTGCGCTGCTATAGGTTTACAAGGATTAGAAGGCCACTTAACTTGTTTCCGCAGTTCCGTGATTGTGCTATTTGACTGAATTACAACAACAGTTAACGCGTTCCCACGTGGTTTAATAGAGGTTAAACTAGGTAAGATGACTGTAAAGTGCATTGTGGGGTGAAATTATTTAATAAATAATCTCTAGGAAGAATGAAAATAAGTTTCGGAGAAAGAATGAAATTATGAGAACAGTACATGATGTTAGGAGTGGTTTAGACGGATTTGAGTTTGAGACGCGTACTACATATGATGTTGCTGGATAACATAAAATAGTGTTTGATAATCCTCAAGAATCTTGGATATATTCAGAGTAACTGAGAAATTGGAATTTGTTTTGTGTTTAGCCTGTCATGTCAGGTGGTGCCTATTAAGAAAGCTAATATGAATGCATCAAATAAGCTATACAACATTAAATAAAAATACAGATATTAGTAGCAAACTTTCACAAGATTTTCCATTTGTAGCGTTGTCTATTAAAATAAAGTTTACACTGCTTATTTCTACCGTGGTTTATAATAAATTCAAGGTTCCGTTTTTTTGCAAAAGCACTTGACTTGCCTCATTACCATTATGCAAGTTGGGACTTAACCAAAAATGTTTACACAAAAGAAGATTATTTTATTTTACAGCTCTTCATTACTGTCTACTTAGACCGTGCAAATATTACTGTATATTTATTTCTCTTCAAGCTTGAATTAATTTCATTCAAACAAAATACACTACACTGGAAGTTTCCAGTGAATAACTGAAAAGAAGTTTTTATGTTTGTGTCACCTTTCTTTCTAAGTAAAATCACAAGGCAACTTAACTGAACTATTTACATTTTTATATGATGGACTGTTAAAAAGTTTCCGTGTTTTAACGAAGAGTATTTCTTATGACACAAATATTCTGTTCCAGATACAATCGGTTAGAGTGGGATATATATTTTTAGATTCCTAATAATATAAAATTATACATATAAAACAGTGGATAAATAAAAAGGTATTGTTGTAAAAGAATTCTGTTAGATACAAACTAGAGATAAATAAGTAGCATAGGTTTATCTTTCGAATAACTTTCAGTTTAGATTTAAGTATTCCTAACCACGTGGAATATTTCGCAATTCATTTAAACTTATAATCTATATTGTTGTATATGTATAAAAAAATATTCTACCACAGTCTGGAAAATACTAAGACATTCATAATTATATTTATAATACCATACTTAAGCAACTAAAAGAAGGAAAGAGGCAATCAATCGATTTTAGTACTTCACGCCGATCTTCTCCCTTAATTTATTCTCTTTTATGGTCGATTCTTATGCATACGAGAAAAGAGAATATTAAATAAAATGGAAAGGCAATAAGCGTAATAGATTTATTGCACTTTTTTCCATCCATTCGCAGTTTGTGGTCGCACGATTTTCGTGACTAATAGTTACAGAGCACCTTGCTCTAAGTAAATACCTTAAGTGTTTTCTCTTGTACTACAAGAAATAAAGTGCTTCCAAAGGAGACGTTTAACGAGAGAATTTAGCCGAAAAAAGTGGATATAAATTCCATCATGAACATTACAGAAAATAAGATTCATTAATCACAAATGATATAAATATACTTTTAAGAACAGCTCTGCTATTTGTTTGATATTTTATTAAAATTTTGCTACTATATATTTTTTCACTCGATATATACCTTGTCACTTAAAGTATCTTAAGTGTCTTTTGAAGGGAACAATAAATACTCTACCATAGGATATACGTCTGACTCTATAAAGATACATAGGTTATTAAGGATTGTTGCTACAACTAGTTATGTGGCCCTGACATCTGGTTATTTCACTAGCACGTCGGGTTATAGGTGACCAACACTGCAGACTGATCTTTGATGCATAGTTTAGCCCATCCGGTCATAATTTATGTCATTATATAATACATTTACTCCTAGGTCTGTTTGGAAAAGTATATTAGCATGAGATATATAATGGTAGTCAGCCATAGCATGTGTTAATGACTCCAGAGGAAGGAATAATAAGCGTTAAATTTGGTGGTTTAGGTACTAAGGAAATAACACAAGGGCATTCGTATCAACATGGTCAAAACAATGATAACGTAGTTAAAGTTCTGACTAAACTTGATAGTTCGATTGAGTGATATCCAATGTTGTTGAAAGAAAATCTCTGAAACAGCAACTAGTTGCGGAATGTAATAGCAATATATTGAAGCAATATGAATCCATCTCATTGTATAACAGATGATAATCTCACATTTTCATTTCTTAACTTAAATTTCTTTTCTGGCTTTTTTAAGGGATACTAATGGATCCTAAACTCGTTTGATCATATGGTGAACACAATACAAATTTAAAGGACTTGAAGATTCTTTCATATATCAGTCATATTTGTACGTGTAATAAGTTTAGTTATATATTACAAAATTAGAGAATAAAAATGTTTATAGTAACCATGTATTTAGACAGAAACCTGTCGAGTGTTTTATTCCCTGAGAGCCTGTAATATTTATCAAAAAGTTTGACGATATATGTTAGCTATATACACTTTTCTAAAAAATCTATTGAATGTATGCCTTCAAATCTGTAATGATAGCAGAAAATAGGTCAATGAAAAATAAAAAAGAATATCACTTACCGTTTTGAACAAAAGTTTTTAAATGGAACATATTTTTGATGGAAAATGAGAATATTTTCAGGTGTTACTATTTTATTATTTTCGCTTTCAATGCACCTAAGGCATTTACAAAAGATATTACAAAAACATCTTCTGTTCACAACCTGGAAGATTAGAATGCCCTATTTCTCATATTTTTTTTGATAAGAAATGTACTTAATATAACGAAAAATACAATGTACATAAGATACGCCTTAAAAATAAATATTTATATATTAATAATATATATAAATCTTTTGATAAATATGATAATGTAAATGCAAAACTTTAAACTTATTTCTCGCCTGTACCACGAAAGTATTCCTTTCTATTACGGGGCTTTGTTTTATTTTGTTATGGGTTTGGTAACCGTCCGAATCAACCAGGCAAATTTTAAGAAATTTTGCTTGGCCTTTCTTCATGCTCAACACTAAGGTAAGTTCATTACTCTTGCAAAAAATGAATTGTTGATGAATTGAAGTATTCATCAATCAAGGTTCAGTTTAAGTATATCATAAAAAATTAAAAGTTCTTTACTTTCTTAAATGTTAAAAATACTCGCTTTAAGTGCTTTCAGCTCTCCAACTGCAATAAACACTACAATATATACACAGGCACAAACATCTCTCTCTCTCCCTCTCTTTATATATGTCAGGTTTGAAAACATAATATTAATAATTTAGAGGGTTGAGAGCAGAAACGCAGCAAACTCTTTTAATGCAGGCGCATGAATTTTTAATAACTCATTATAAAAGCGCTTGACGCATAAGGATTGATATAGAGCTTGAGAAAAGGATTGCTGTATGAAACCTGACTGAGTAGGGCTCCTTTGTTAGAGTGTGGTCTCTAGCCACGCTCTGCCATATTTGATGGTTGGTTGTTAAACTGTGCAATATACCTGCATAAAGACATTATCAAAAACTTTGACTCTTCATGTGGCTGCAAAGTCTATCATTTATAATATTTTAAAATTATTATCTCTAAAGTATAAATTAAAAATTCCTTTATCATTTTAATACTTTATTCCATAGCCATAAAATGTTGAATAAAGGAATGTTCTCTAACTCATTATTTTTACCAATCTTTCAAAATTAACGCTATAATAAATACTAATTTTATGTTCAGTGGCCTCATTTTTCAACTGTTCTCAGTAAATAGTATTGCTTCTGCAATAACTAAATTGTTACCTGTGTGGTTTAGAGCCAGTTTAAGACATAAGGTTCATTCTTGCCTCCCTAAAAGTGCTGATCCCTATTTAGTCTCAAGAAAACA
>CM063498.1:35492274-35494774 GCA_032207245.1 Pardosa pseudoannulata
AGCCGGTTTAGTTACTAGGGGTTACTAGTTAAACTAATAGATCAATAATATGTTTGTTAAGTAAAGAAATCGTTCATTTCATTGAGTTAAATTTATAGAGGGATCCAGTCACTATCATATGTTAGGATTATCTTGCAGTTCCTGTAAGTTATATACCAACGAAATGTGAGAGTTCTTACCTTAATCTTTTATATCCTGAATTAATTTACCATCAACCTTCTTAATGGATTTGTGCATTATTAGATAAGTTTTCATGGAGAATATTCATAGAAATAGGAAATTAATTTTTAATGTATTTTAGTAGTTAATTTTGCAGCTGGTACTTTCTAGTACCAATATATATTTTTGACTATAATAGAAAATAAAACATTAAATAATGATAAAACCAATGAAATGCTTACCTGCGAAGTATAGAAGTCTCTAAAAAATAATAGTTCCAAATAACTGGTAATAAATCACTAAATTTACTCAATTGAACAACACGTGTACTAACACAAAATGACCTTCGAATGCAGCACGTCAGTTATAAAATCCCTACTATTCGGATAAAAAGGATTCCTGATTAGTGTTGTCATTTATTTTTTGCTGTAGGAACTGCATCGTTCATATCTTTGTGAGTACCGTCAGGAAATAAAGGCTTTATTAGGAATATATAGATGTTTGACCGAAGGGATAAAAATTGTTAAGACTAAAATTTAAACTTTGCATAAAAAGAAATAAATAACTGTACACTTTGTTTTCGATATTAATTGGATTGAATAGGTAAACTTTCAAACCAATAAAATGAGATAAAAGTATTTACAAGTAAACGAAGTGTTATTAGGTTTACATAAGAGTATAAAAAAAGGAAGACTACTTTGTCGCAGAGTACATTTTGAAAGGAAAACAAAAACTTCAACAGAAGTGAAAAAAAAACCCTGCACGACGGGATTTAAAAGTAAAAGATATGAATTAGACAAAAAGTTTCTCAGCCTGAGGCTTCTAGTTTGCGAAAGTCTCAGATTTATCCCTCAAATTTTCGCCCTGTACAGGGTAAAAAAAATTCTTTGCCTATCGGGTCCCTACTCTCGATAACACGGTTGACTTACTAGATGTTAGCTAAAATTTTTACAAATTAGGTGGACTTTCGTATTTTAGGTAACGAAGATTTAATAGCTATATATGATTTCGGGGTCAAAATCTATTTGGAAAAAAAATGTGTTTAAAAGAAATAGCTATGAATCCATCGACAACTAGATTAATAACGTAGTGATGGCCCAGTTTCGAAAGTAAATCATATGGCCTCCAATTTGGAACCAAAACAGTTTTTCTGCAAGTAAGTGTCTCTCCTGAAAAAAAATATTCAAAATGCTGTTTGTAGCTACCTGTAACTGCTACAGCTTCATACTGAAAATATCTTATAACTGAGAGGTTCAAAAAATGAGGTGATTTATGTCAAATCACAGTTAGATTTACATTAATATTTTTATATCATAAATACTAAAAATTTCTATTAAATTCAGCTTAGACGAATCAGAATGCATTAAATATAGTTCAATGTTTAAAATTATAGAAAATATATATTTAAAGGTATAACTATTATAGAAAATCTTAAGACGTAAAGCATATAAATTTTAATATTTACAATTATTCTATTCATATCTCAGTCAGAATATGTGTATATTCTAAAGCAGAACTTAAACTTAGCAGGAAAAAATATCTACTGTATTTTTAAGCATCTGCAATGAAGTGAAAAATTTTAAATTCTGACTATGTTAGCTTGATTTAAAGCTTTTGTCAAGCATATTTTTATATACACACACAAATATATATATATATATAATATATATATATATATACATACATGTTTTATATATATATATATATATACACAAACATACATTTACATGGAATTTGTTAATTAACTCTTGAAACCTTTAGAAAAAAGAGTAGAGAAAAACGGGGGGGGGGATGAATAATCTGCTTGGGAGCCTGTAAAGTTGCTTTTCTAACAATCTTTTTACAACGAGCTCTTCTACTTGTTTCTGTACATTATGTCTTTCCAGAGACTTCCCTTCTCCGTTTCTCTATATACTGTGGTATTAACGTGTCGTAGTTTTTCCCCCTTGGATGAAAGATGAAACTTTGTAAACTTACAACAAGAGTTTGCTAGAATTGCCAGTTTCGTCACTGCAGGACGAGTTCATCACTAGGGTTGAATCGATATTTACCCTATTACTTGCTGTGGGTGTTGTCCTTCTATGGATAACGAAATATTTGTGCTGTCCTTCTATGGATAATGGAAGTTTTATGTTATGTATGAAGAAAACTTCAAAAACGATGAGTAACTCATTCAAACTTTTCAACTCAGTTCTTGGGGACTATTACGGGAAACTATTTTCGGTATTAAGAAACAATTTTAAAACGTCGATTATGTTGTGATTACATAAAGGATATAAAATCCTTTAATATCACTCCCCGAAAAAAATTCTAACTTTATAAAGGATACGGATATAAATAG
>CM063498.1:35499774-35507274 GCA_032207245.1 Pardosa pseudoannulata
ACTTTGCTAATATGCGGCATCTTCATAAGTGAAAATTCATACAAAGTACGGAAACAAGCATGAACTAAAGAAATAGAAACAGATCTTAAAAACAATCATTCTATAGTTTTGCGTTAACCTTTTGAGGGCGAGTGGTCGATATTTCAACCACGGGAATTAAGTATTAAAAGTACGGACCTGGTCCTGATATGCACGAAGCATTTCCTTCCCCTATGTTTCACTATTCATCTTTCATAACGGGTATATCAGAGTCATTTATATTATTAATTTCAATTATTAGTCCTACTTTCATGCAAATACTTTTATAAACTCATCATATGGACTAACGTAACACAATCCCGTCATCATCTAAACAGATATGGCGAAAACTACCGTCGTAAAAAGGTTAATCTTTTGGTAAAGGATTTGTAGATTTATTAAATTGATTGAAAGTAATAAAAGATATATTTTCTTTCCAAGATTTATTTTCGTCTGAAAATATTGATACGGTGTAATAATGAAAAAGTCCTAAGTAGGAGTATAACTAATCTTTTAGGTTTATTGTTCATTGTAGTTTGTATCTTGAAAAAACTACGATGGAATGTACGATATTTATTGTATAGTTAATTTAGACCAAGATCTACTGTTTAAAATCAACCTAGAGCTACTACGAACATACATGTCAAGAATAGGGTTTTATCCCGTAAATTTATACTGAAACTAAGTTTATTATTATCATAGAAGATAATGACAAGCATAGTACGTTTGTATTAAACAAATTTTCCTTGAAACTTTTACTAAGCGCTTTCCTGATTTTAAATTCTTAATGATTCCTCGGCATCCCTAAAGGAAAATAATCACCTGAGATAATAATGCACGTAGGCGCATGCTAAATATAAATGGCATGGCCTGTTACATTCCATAAAGTATTGATTTTTGATTTTAATAAAACACTTTACAGAACCCTCAGCAGGAAAGTATTAAACGCAGGCATTCTGTACAATATTTTACCAGTTGAAAATGTAAATAAATTTTTATTCGCCAGATATCAATTTGCTGGTCTAAAAAAAATGTATGTTTCGAAATGAACTCCGGTATTTAGTAAATGACTTCCGAATTGTTCTAATTTTATTATATCGGTTATTTACGTAATGTAGAAAATATAAAAAAACAAGCATAAATATTTGGAATATTTTATACTTAGGGTAAAACTGCCATGGATTCTATATAATACACAGGCATTCTACAGCATGACGAATTTGATACTTTGTCAGTAAGAAAGTTATAATTTTATAAATAATAAGATATTTTAAATATTCTACGTAATTTCTTTACTGCATTTAGAAATAGATAAGTATTAAACACTTAAAATTTGTATTACCATAAAATAATACTGTTTTTAAACGTACTATTTATTCGATTACACAACTACTATTTATTATCTAATCCAAAAACAATTTTAATCTAAACTTGACATTAAAAAAAAAGTTTTGAAACTGTCTAAAAATATTTTTTTTTGTTCGAAGTTTCAATTTAGTTGAACTACATTCATTTACAAGAACTTTGACAAGCAATTACTGTCTACCTGGTAGAAATTCGATAGTGTCTAACTGAATTATATTTGTGTATGCGAAGGAGAGACTAAGTTATAAAAATATATTATGCAATATAAATTCTGTTAAAATTAAATTTTAATTCATTGTTAACCATCTTAAGTAATTTCCTTTCATGTTTTTACATTGTTTTTACGTGATTTAGAATAAATAAGTTGATTTGACAGCAATTTCATTATATTCTGACTTGATAACTATACGAAATTTCTTCATACAAATTAGAACATATATACAATCTTTTGTGAAAAAATTTAACAATTTTCAACTTATAATGTATTCAACTAAACAAAATAAAGATATTTAGCTATAATACATAGCTTTAGCCTGGAATAATTTTATGATTGTGAAACTAATAGAAAGCCTGGAAAATTTATAATATACAATAGTAGATTACTTACGGGTTACCGGTTTAAGACCCATGTATTACATTCGCCATTCGATTTTGCCATAGTCATTTACGGAAACTAGGAAGTTGCTTACATCGCCATCTTGTTTTGCAGGGTTGGCGCTTAACAATTCTCCTTTGTTTTTAACTATGAACTAACTTAACTGCTGTTAACTGTGAGCAGTTGAGATAATAATTTTTCGCAGTTAGTAGTATGATGTACCTAACTTCAACTCCTGGGGCCTTACTCTGGGAGTTGCGGTTCGTACCGCAAGTGCGGTATAACGAGCATAGTACGTTTGTATTAAACAAATTTTCCTTGAAACTTTTACTAAGCGCTTTCCTGATTTTAAATTCTTAATGATTCCTCGGCATCCCTAAAGGAAAATAATCACCTGAGATAATAATGCACGTAGGCGCATGCTAAATATAAATGGCATGGCCTGTTACATTCCATAAAGTATTGATTTTTGATTTTAATAAAACACTTTACAGAACCCTCAGCAGGAAAGTATTAAACGCAGGCATTCTGTACAATATTTTACCAGTTGAAAATGTAAATAAATTTTTATTCGCCAGATATCAATTTGCTGGTCTAAAAAAATGTATGTTTCGAAATGAACTCCGGTATTTAGTAAATGACTTCCGAATTGTTCTAATTTTATTATATCGGTTATTTACGTAATGTAGAAAATATAAAAAAACAAGCATAAATATTTGGAATATTTTATACTTAGGGTAAAACTGCCATGGATTCTATATAATACACAGGCATTCTACAGCATGACGAATTTGATACTTTGTCAGTAAGAAAGTTATAATTTTATAAATAATAAGATATTTTAAATATTCTACGTAATTTCTTTACTGCATTTAGAAATAGATAAGTATTAAACACTTAAAATTTGTATTACCATAAAATAATACTGTTTTTAAACGTACTATTTATTCGATTACACAACTACTATTTATTATCTAATCCAAAAACAATTTTAATCTAAACTTGACATTAAAAAAAAAGTTTTGAAACTGTCTAAAAATATTTTTTTTGTTCGAAGTTTCAATTTAGTTGAACTACATTCTTTTACAAGAACTTTGACAAGCAATTACTGTCTACCTGGTAGAAATTCGATAGTGTCTAACTGAATTATATTTGTGTATGCGAAGGAGAGACTAAGTTATAAAAATATATTATGCAATATAAATTCTGTTAAAATTAAATTTTAATTCATTGTTAACCATTTTAAGTAATTTCCTTTCTTGTTTTTACATTGTTTTTACGTGATTTAGAATAAATAAGTTGATTTGACAGCAATTTGATTATATACTGACTTGATAACTATACGAAATTTCTTCATACAAATTAGAACATATATACAATCTTTTGTGAAAAAATTTAACAATTTTCAACTTATAATGTATTCAACTAAACAAAATATAGATATTTAGCTATAATACATAGCTTTAGCCTGGAATAATTTTATGACTGTGAAACTAATAGAAAGCCTGGAAAATTTGTAATATACAATAGTAGATTACTTACGGGTTTCCGGTTAAAGACACACGTATTACATTCGCCATTCGATTTTGCCATAGTCGTTTACGGAAACTAGGACGTTGCTTACATCGCCATCTTGTTTTGCAGGGTTGGCGTTTGACAAATCCGCCCTGCTGTTAACTGTGAACTAACTTAACTGCTGTTAACTGTGAGCAGTTGAGTTGATAATTTTTCGCAGTTAATAGTATGATGTACCTAACGTCAACTCCGGGAATCGTTAACATAGTCTATTTATTTTATGAAATAAAATTTGGAATTACGGAATATATACATACATTCACAGGTTATACACCCCCACACACACACATACACATATATATATATATATAATATATAATATATATATATATATATATATATGTATATATATAATATATATATATGTATATATATATATATATATATATATATATATATATATATATATATATGAAGATTTAAATTTGACTCAAAACATTTTAGCTGCTGGAATTAATCTCAGGTATTCCAAATTCATTGATCTATTGACTTTATACGGTACACATATTGTATATAAAAACTAAAAATACAATTTTTTAATTTAGGATTACAGGTAAATGCATTTGAGTTTATCTGTCAATATTCACATTTAAATTTTGCAGTTTAGAGGTAATCCGGTTTACCAACTTACTGGTGATACAAACACTAGCCTAGATGTATAAGTGCCACTGACGATAAACAATAAAATATTTTTTTAGAAAATATTTTATGTTACTCACATACAAATTTTCATATAATTTTTAAGGTGAGTGAATGTGTTTGCCAATTCAGTTTCTTCTTCTATATCACGGATTCGCCTATAGTTAATTTCTTTTTCATCTCAACAGTAACTTGTTGATTGTCTGATAGATGAAGATCAAATAAATCTATCACATCTATATTTAATACTAGATTTGTCAGAGAATTCTTTCGTGCATACTAATCCCCTATATAATAATAGCGTAAGTTATTTGTACGTCTGTCCTCCAATTTATGAAGCGGTTGGACCTGGAATGGATAGAGGCATCCATTCAAAGCGAATAAAGTTTATCTTCTCCTAAACTATCGATCCGATTCTGAAATAAATTTGTATAAATATGCTTCATATCACATCAAAAAATACTGTCGTCTTTAAAACGTTCGAAATCCAAACCTTCCCTTCTTTTCGAGAGTTTAATGCCATTATTTCAAGCCCTATTTTCCCCAGTTAGGAGCAGGCGATTAAATTTATCCATTTATCACTTAATAAAGAGGTAAAAATAACAAACTTTTCTAGCATTGTGACGTCATTCCTTTAAATATCTCATTTAATCATTTCATATTTTAAACTATTTAAATATCGTCTACACTATTTTAATATGTTTTATCACTAAACTTAGATATTACGTAAATGATTTTCTTTTATATTTGTCTTAAATAATAGATTAGGTACATACGTGATAATTTTAAATTTAATCATCGATTATTTTTTGTTGCAATGAAACTTTTACCACCGGTATTAACAATAAATTCTTTTCATATAAGTCTAGGAGTCTATTTCACGGACTAATAAGTATCTAACTTTTAATTTATATATATTTGGAAATTAAGAAGTTTGTTCTTTTGTGTGTTTGTTCATTATACATAACCACACGGTTTGACTAAATGAATTCAATGTGATTCTAAACTTCATTACATGATCGAGAGACTCTAGAGGAGTAAGACGATAAATAAATTATTCAGAGTCAACCAGATAGTTCTCAGCCAAAAAAAAATCTTTTTTACCTGCCTCATTAGGTACTTAAAAGTTCTGGAATATTAAAAATTTTACTAATCCCGTCATATGATGGGCTATATGCTAGTATGAAATAAAACGAGAGGATGTAATCTAGTGGATGCATTGTTTAAGGATGTTAAAAATGTAGTACAAAGATGGAGAAAATCGCTACTATTCTATTCTATAATATAACAATTAATTTATTAGTATATTTTGGTAAAAGTAAACATCTTACCCCACTTGGGTAACTGTTATGTTAAGGTCTTATGTGTTGAAAGCTAATAATGTGTCTGTCATATGAAAAATGTTAATGGAACTTAAAAACACAATTTTTTAATAGAGGATTACAGGTAAATGCATTTGAATTTATCTGTCAATATCCGCATGTAAATTTTGCAGTTTAGAGGTAATCCGGGTTACCAACTTACTGGTGATACAAGCACTAGCCTAGATGTATAAGTGCCACTGACGATAACAAATAAAATATTTTTTTAGAAAATATTTTATGTTAACCAAATACAAATTTTCATATAATTTTTAAGGTGAGTGAAAGTGTTTGCCAATTCAGTTTCTTCCTCTATATCACGGATTCACCTATAGTTAATTTCTTTTTCATCTCAACAGTAACTTGTTTGTCTGATAGATGGAGATCAACTAAATCTATCACATCTATATTTAATACTAGAGTTGTCAGAGAATTCTTTCGTGCATACTAATCCTCTATATAATAATAGCGTAAGTTATCTGTATGTCTGTCCTCCAATTTATGAAGCGGTTGGACCTGGAATGGATAGAGACATTCATTCAAAGCGAATAAAGTTTATCTTCTCCTAAACTATCGATCCGATTCTGAAATAAATTTGTATAAATATGCTTCATATCACATCAAAAAATACTGTCGTCTTTAAAACGTTCGAAATCCAAACCTTCCCTCCTTTTCGAGAGTTTAATGCCATTATTTCAAGCCTTATTTTCCTCAGTTAGGAGCAGGCAATTAAATTTATCAATTTATCACTTAATAAAGAGGTAAAAATAACAAACTTTTCTAGCATTGTGACGTCATTCCTTTAAACATCTCATTTAATCATTTCATATTTTAAACTATTTAAATATCGTCTACACTATTTTAATATGTTTTATCCCTACACTTAGATATTACGTAAATGATTTTCTTTTATATTTGGCTTAAATAATAGATTAGGTACATACGTGATAATTTTAAATTTAATCATCGATTATTTTTTGTTGCAATTAAACTTTTACCACCGGTATTAACAATAAATTCTTTTCATATAAGTCTAGGAGTCTATTTCATGGACTAATAAATATCTAACTTTCAATTTATATATATTTGGAAATTAAGAAGTTTGTTCTTTTGTGTGTTTGTTCATTATACATAACCACATGGTTTGACTAAATGAATTCAATGTGATTCTAAACTTCATTACATGATCGAGAGAATCTAGAGGAGTAAGACGATAAATAAATTATTCAGAGTCAACCAGATAGTTCTCAGCCAAAAAACAAACCATTTTTTACCTGCCTCATTAGGTACTTAACAGTTTTGGAATATTAAAAATTTTACTAATCCTGTCATAGGATGGGCTATATGCTAGTATGAAAATAAAACGAGAGGATGTAATCTAGTGGATGCATTGTTTAAGGATGTTAAAAAATGTAGTACAAAGATGGAGAAATTCGCTACTGTTCTATTCTATAATATAACAATTAATTTATTAGTATATTTTGGTAAAAGTAAACATCTTACCCCACTTGGGTAACTGTTATGTTAAGGTCTTATGTGTTGTAAGCTAATAATGTGTCTGCCATATGAAAAATGTTAATGGATGATAATCATTGTACCTATCAAATTATACAGAAGGTATTTAACATTGGATCTGCAGCCATACACAAAATTATTAATGGGGAATTACATATGAAAGTAGTTTGCCGTTGGGTTCCTCATAATCTAACTGAGCACCAAAAAGGGGATCGTGTCAGAATCAGTAAAGAAACTCTTAAATTGCTAATTGATGGTGGCCACCGCATCATTTCTAAATTTGTAACTGGTGATTAAACATACATACCGTTTTTTGACGTAGCAACACGCCAAGAAAGCAAAGTATGGGTCTTTGAGGAGGATCCAAAGCCGACAATGGGGAAATGACAACGTGCACTGAAAAAAATGATGTACGCCGTTTTCTTCAGAAGT
>CM063498.1:35512274-35519774 GCA_032207245.1 Pardosa pseudoannulata
CACATATTTATTTATTCAAGCCAAATATAAAAGAAAATTATTTACGTAACATCTAAGATCAGCGACAAAACGTCTGAAACTAATGCAGATGATATTTAAATAATTTAAAATAAGAAATGATTAAATGAGATGGTTAAAGGAATGACGTCATAATGTTAGAAAAAATGTTATTTTTACCTTTTTATTATGTGACAAATTGATAAATTTAATCACTTACTCTTAATAGGGGAAAATGAGGTTTCACATAATGGCATTAAATGCCAGACAATTGGGAAAGGGGTAGATTTCGAACATTGCTAACCCTAACTCATCAAGAATCTAATATGAATGCCTCTATCCATTCGAGGTACAACCGCTTTATAAATTCGAGGACAGACGGATAGATACATTAGGCTATTATTACATATGGGATAACCCACACTTTTTATTCAAAAAGTAAGGCGAGGAATGTAACGCTACACATGAAATAATTTTATGGATTCATATGATATGCGTACGATATGCCTATAAAGAAAATAAAATTTAAAAATTTATTTATTAAAATTCTTTCTGCATTTTTATTTTCCTTTTATAATACTTTTATTATACACCAGAGCCACCACACTAATTATAAACTTAAAATATCCAATTTCATATCTGTTTCGTGTTCTACCATTCATTCCGTGGTGATCAAAGTAGCTGAAATCTTTCCACTCATATCTAATTATCAATGACAAATGCGAAGATTTTTGGAGAAGAATGGAATCATTTGGAGAATGAAATTTAAACAATGTTGGAGAGATAAATGCATTTGGTTTCCATAACAATTGGTTTACAACAAGGAAAGTCACTTGATACCAAACTTTATGTACGTGCTATAAACGGAGATAAAATTAAATACAGAAGTAGAAAAAAAAATAATTATATTAAAAGTAATTAGTCTTATATAAAAAATAAGACTAATATCTACAGAGAAGGGTGTTGTTAAAAGAGCTTTTAATTAAACTAAGCTGTGAATGAAACTCAAAAACTGTGTTCTCTAACAATATTCTTTAGAAGTGCTCTCAAAGTGTTGAGTGTTAATTAATTAGAGTGAAGTGAGGGAAGTGGTCGAATTTGGTATGAGTACCAAAGTTGAACTTCAAAGACTCATAACAAACCATCTGTTACAGCTAAGGTTAATTTTTTGCATTGTTTATCTTAACTTACATTTATTTCATCAGCATAGTTGTTTCTTTAATATCCTAAGAATATTATCAGTTTGACGGCAACTCTTCTAAACCTAAATAAAAGTTAAATAACTCTTTTCAACACTTGCCACGTCAAATAATCCGTTTATAGCAAAATAATTTAAAAGGTAGTAATACTCTTACCCCGATTTTATGGCTGCAGGGCTTGAATCAAGCTCTGCCGCTATAAAATCAGGGTAAGAGTTAATGAAATTTAAAAACTGTGTCCTCTAACATTATTCTTCATAAGTGCTCTGAGTGTATTCAGTATTAATTAATTAGAGTGAAGTGAGGCAAGTGCGTCATATGAGTACCAAAGTTGAACTTCAAAGACTCATAACAAACCCTCTGTTACAGCTAGATTAATTTTTTTTGCACTATTTATCTTAGCTTACATTTATTTCATCAACATAGTTGTTTCTTTAATATCCTAAGAATATTATCAGTTTGACGACAACTCTTCTAAGCCTAAATAAAAGTTAAATAATTCTTTTCAGCACTTGCCACGTCAAATAATCCGTTTATAGCAAAATAATTTAAAAGGTAGTAATACTCTTACCCCGATTTGCCGCTATAAAATCAGGGTAAGAGTTAATGAAACTTAAAAACTATGTCCTCTAACAATATTCTTTAAAAGTGTTCTAAGTATGTTGAGTGTTAATTAATTAGAGTGAAGTGAGGCAAGATCATCGTATGAGTACCAAAGTTGAACTTCAAAGACTCGTAACAAACCATCTGTTACAGTTAGGTTAATTTTTTGGGCACTGTTTATCTTGACTTACATTTATTTCAGCAGCATAGTTTGTTTCTTTAATATCCTAAGAATATTATCAGTTTGATGGCAACTCTTCTAAGCCCGATTCAAGCCCTGACGCCATAAAATCGGGGTAAGAGTATTTCTACCTTTTAAATTATTATTTTGCTATGAACGGATTATTTTACATGGTAAGTGCTGAAAAGAGTTATTTAACTTTTATTTAGCAAGGAATGATTGAACTTTTTAAAATTTCTAAAATCCGTAATAAAACCCGTATGCTTTGGTGGATTAATATGAGTAGGCTTGTACAGTTTGTACGTTATATTTCATACGGCAATAAATGAAAAAACTAGTGATTAGAGCACTTTCTCCCCTTCTCCGTATTTTAATAATCTTCTTGAATGTTTATAGTTTATTTATAAACATAGCTGAGTATCGAAATCATTTATGTTAGAAAGATTTTATATTAAGGGATCATTTATATTGGTGCAATATTGTAAAATGTTTCATAAATCTTTCCTGTGGATCATTAATAAGCAATGAAATAGAGTTTAATAAACAGCATGGAAATATTTAGATAAAATACTGCATGTGAAGAACTTTGTAGTCGCCATTGAGGTAAAATACATCAAAATGAAAAAAATTAAATAACTAAGTTCAAGAAAACAGGTTTTCAATAAAACAATCATTCTATTTCAAAAATTTAACTGGAGCAACTCTAGAGAATTTCATATATCTGAAATATGAATATCACATATTTCTTTTTATAATTATGAACACGTAATATTATTATAACATTTTTTTATACATATGTCTTTTTTATACTTTTTTTACACACACAAATATTATTTTAAATTGTATTAAAATGTTACTACAATTACTATTAGATGCAATCATATTTTAATATACAGAAACCGAAAATGACGTAAGTGAATTAACGTCATGACGTCACTGTAAAATACCATTCATGATTCTTGAATAATGCTATTTATATAACGTAGAGATGATTAAGGACAGAGTGTATCAAAAATTAATTATACGGGGTGATTCGTAAGATGTAATGAAAATTTTAACAGTTGATAGTTCACAGCAATATAAACAATTTTAATCAAACAGTGCATGCTATAAAATGAAATACTAATGGGATACCTGTTTTGAAGTGCCTATTGAACACATAAAATTTTTATAATTGTCTTTTTTATACTTTATTTACACATACGAAAATTATTTTAAATCATATTAAAATGTTACTACAATTACTGTTATTTTTTTTAATATTTTAACATATTTATTTTATACGTCATAACATTAACTTTTTTTACTATCCTGGTTATTTTAAGTACCACCAAATAGAATATTCACTAATGAAAATTGAAGTTTAAATGTTTTTAACACTTTAAATAATGTACCAGTACTTTCTTTTGAAAAATTATTTATCATAAAACTATTGAGATAATTGCAATTAATAAATAAGTATACTTTCGCTGGAGACAAATAGTTATATCCTCATCACAAATCTACTTATTTATGGTTTTAAAAATTAGATGCAATTTATTTATAAAAGCATACAACAAAAATAACTTTAAAATTTAATTTAAAAGGTAAATATTTTCACTATATATATCCCATTACAGAGTCTCCATTAAAGTCTGTCCCTATCTAGATATACATTTAATAGCTTAAGCG
The DNA here is from genome assembly GCA_032207245.1 of Pardosa pseudoannulata. Classification (NCBI taxonomy): domain Eukaryota; kingdom Metazoa; phylum Arthropoda; class Arachnida; order Araneae; family Lycosidae; genus Pardosa; species Pardosa pseudoannulata. The sequence continues at coordinate 35,515,926 of CM063498.1, forward strand.
CATAGGTAGAAAATATTTAATGTTTATATATAGGTTCGAGCATTTACCTTCATTTTGACAAGCAATTACTGTCCATCAATTCAGTAACTTGATGTTTGAGTTGTGATGGGGAAATAATAGAAAATATTAAACGTTGAAAAATTGATTGGGCATGTTTTTCTATGATCAAAAACAGTCCAGCAATTTGAAATGCTTCTTTATAATTATAAATATGTTCTTACAGAAAATGCAGAAAAAGAACATACAAGTTAAAAGAGAAAAAATTCTAGCAATTGTTTTACGGTATTGTTTTGAAATGTAAAAACCCGCGTTACCGTAAAAATTTAATTTGTACATACTAAATACTTAATATTAAAAATAAAAATATTATAAATGTTTCATAAATTACTAAAGATAGAAAAAAGCAGATTAAACGTATGTAAAAATATCGGTAAAATGCTCGAAGGCATTATTTAAATATTCATTAGGTATTATAATTCATTATAAAGTTCTCACAAGAAGAAATTTCGAATAATAAAAGGTTTTCAAAATAAATGCGCATATTTAAAGATAATAAAGTTATAAAAAAGTATCTTATTAACAGATATCTTAAATTATAATACAGGGTGTAATTGTGATAGACAACTTAGATTTTATAAAAAAAATTAACCCTTTGACAGTTTCATTTTTTTTCCAGAATTCGGTCAAAAAAAATCACATTTTTTATTGCCTTTTTTATTCATTTCACATTTTTAAGTAGAGATATGTTATTAAAATTAACATTTCTAATATTTTAAGTATTTATTACAACTTGTTTTCTTTCTATGAAAGCATCATAGAACTGAAGTTTACCTTTAGTCTCATTGATATCCAAGTTAATTTTTGGAATTCCAGTGAAAGGAAATATAGGAGGCGGTTCCGAAGGATTATCACAATTAATTTCAAAAGATTGTCTTGCTTGACTGATTCCATCCGTACTACTCTATCAGAGTCATTACTATCCAGGTCATCTAGTAAACTTTCGCTACTATCACTTACAGATAATTCAGTTTCTGATTCCGAGTCACAGTTCGAATCACAAGAAATTAGCTCCATACTCTTTGAATTATCCATTATTTATAAGTAAAAATATATTATTCAACTCTTACACCAATAACATTATCAAGCGGTTAGCAAAATATAACCAGAAAGCTATACACTGAAAGATAACAATTCGTCTTTGACACAAAACATGCGACAAAACCCGCGCTTTTGAACCAATCAGAGTAGAAAATACAATAAAATGCAAACTATCATTTACTGGACATCTATACGAATAATTTGTTACTAAAATTGGAAAAAATATGGCCGAAACAGTGCAAGCGGAATAGAAATCAGATTGCCCGTACGGCGTACAGGCAAATCAGTAAAGGCCCGAAAGCTGTGCCTGTACGGCGTACGGGCAAAACAGTGAAGGGTTTAAAATGTCATCAACACAATTAAGTATTTAAAATGGAGGGAAATTTTAGTTCGGATTTATATCCTGCTGCCATTATACAATTGTCATTCATAATGCTTGAATAATGTGTTTTAAGAATCATCATCGATAATTTTCCATCTTGTGGTACTTTTGGTGATTTTCTGTGTCCAGCGGCAAGTGAGAAAAAAGATACAATTGGAATTTAATACATAGAAACCGAAAATGACGTAAGTGAAATTACGTCATGACGCCACCATAAAATGCCATTCATAATTTTTGCATAATGCTATTTATATAACATAGAAATGATTAAGGACATATTGTATGAAAAATTAATTATATGGGGTCGTAAAAATAATGTTAGGTTGGCCTAGTGTTTGAGAAAGAAGAAATTAACACTCTTTAAAAAACACATGGACAAATATGTCTTGATTAACCCCTTCCGGTACGATTTAATAATGAAAAACTGTGCGTAAAGTAACCATTTATTTTTTATTTATAAAACTTGTTTTATTTTACAATTCTTACATATTCTCTATTAAAAACCACTTTTTACATAGTGTTAAGTATCAGAAACGATAAAATTAAGATAATAGTCTTCAAGCTAGTGGCATTTTTTAAATACAAAGTTCAAAGGAATTCTGAATTGTTTACATCGCCAGGGAGTCTCACTTCTAATTTGATTCTTGTAACACACACGGCATTTATTAGTAGGTTTTCTTGTATTCTGACTTATCAATTTGGCAGTGACTTGTACAAGAAACTTTAAATAAACAATATGTAAAAGTGACCTGGGATTTCCACAAGTAACAAAAGTGTTGCTAAATTCAGTACACTAGAAATTCTAAACTAAATAATCATATTTATCAATAACTTTAGTCGCATGACAAGTGTAGATCTTCATTGTGCGGTATGGAATGAAAAACCAATGACGAGCTAGACTCGTCATTTTACCTGAAGGGGTTAAATGAATTTATACAATTAAATAAAAGCCTAAGGAATACAACTGGAATCAACTTATCATTTGTAGATATCGAAGCTCTCGAGTAGGCAATGGACATAAAAACAATATGATGGTTTTTCTCAAAAGGTCTATCCATCAAACCGCGAATGCCAGCAACATTCACCTTCTACTATCCTCTCGTCACAACCTTGTCCTCTAAAAAATCAGACTGCCCCGCGGAGAAAAAACAGGGGTCCACTCCCGAACTGAGGGGTCAGAAAAAGTCACACCAACGGGCACTTCTATTGGTTGGGAGAAGTCCGAAGTTTCTTTCTAGTTCAAACCGGTCCTGCTCTGGTATGTCCCCGACGATGACCCACAGGAAGGGGTAAAAAGAACTGAACCGAATGCAACTTATTGTTACATCTCCTCCGGTCTTTCAAAAAAAAAATGTTCATATATTTCCGAAAACATATTGAAAAATTTAACATTTGATAGTTCACAGCAATATAAACAATTTTAATAAAAGATTGCATGGTGAAATTGAAATGCTAATGGGCTACGTTGTTTGAAGTGGCTGTTCCTCACATATAAAAACGATCTTACCGTAGTGATCTATCAGAAGAAAAAAGAACACCATACATACACAATGTAACCTTAAGGAAAGATAAATAGAAGAAACCGGGAAAAATATGTCATAATAAATAAATAGCGGCAAGGCCAAACCTGCAAAATTTTTCCAGCATTCAAACATTCTAGGATTAGAAACATAAGGATAATGTTCGCCATTGGGATAGTTTTTTGTACTGAAAATTATCCATTAAAATATTTATAACGTGTATGTTATTGCTTTCTCTTCGTTTCTTTGGTTTTGCCATGTTACGCCTTACAGCGCGTTTCGTTTCATTTTAGACCATTCATTAAAGAATTTTTACATTAGTTTAAATTATCACCTATTATAATTCCCCATTGCTTTTGAATAGCTATGTATAAAAATTATTATTACGTTTTAAATATATGTTTTAAATATATTTAAGATTACATTTGTTTTATTTTTTATGTAATTTTTAAATAAAGGGTTTTTAAAAAATGTTTTTTAGAACTTTATTTTTACTTTTCAGTTTTTAAATAATCAATTTCATTAACTTCTAGAGCTTTCTAAATCTATATAGAAAAATAAATTAAAAAATACATACAATATATTTAATGAAATATTCAAGTTGCATTGAAAGCTATATCCAGGAAGTTGTTAAAAAAATGTAATCCATTATTTTGAGGAAGACCGGAAAAAAGTGCCATCTTAGAATGATAGCAGCTATACCAGGATGAATAGACAAATGATTAATACAAAGGGGACAATTTCAAAGTTTTGGTCAGTTAGTCGAAACCTTTATTGCAAGATTTGTAGCTTATAGATAAATAACAAAGAGAAAAAGTATAAATAAAAGACAAATAAAAGACTGCATCG
>CM063498.1:35524774-35529774 GCA_032207245.1 Pardosa pseudoannulata
TTTTACTAAAAAATTAACACAACGAATAATGATTCTTCGTTTTATAAGTTTTAAATAATAATTAATGTAAAACAAAATTCCCTTGAATTATAACAAATTTTCTTTCTATTGTCGTTTTTCACGAAAGCAAAACAAATAAAAAAATCCTGAAACAACACTAGGGCCTATTTTTTCATTTTCAGTTGAACTGTTGTGAATAGGAACTCTTAGCCTCTGACCGAAAAGATAAGTGTAAATTAGGAAGAATGCCAAAATGATGCTGAACGCAATTATGGCTCACAATTTGCTTTGAGCTAATTGTTTAACTGCCCAGGGAATTAAAGTACGAGAAAACATCATTAATTTCAACGATGGGTATACGCTCCTCTAAACAACCATAAACAACAACTCACGATTATCGCCCTGCTAAAAAATGTTTAAGAAACAAGGTTACATATACAATATTGAGATAACTATAAATACTTTAACTTGTTCATACATATCTTTATTTTGTTTGGCTAAATTTTTGTAGTGAATATACAGTTTACTTTTTGAAGTATCAAAAATAAAGAAATCGTATAAGACACAAACATTTATCTATTAAAATAAATTCGAAATTTGTCTCGAAATAAAAGTATAGTATACGTTATAGTTAAATTAAAAACAACTACTATTAAGATGGGCTCTAAACTATAAAATCAATAACTGACTTCCTGTAAAGATGTTTAACAAGTTGCAAAACTCCGTATAACTCTGTTATTTTGAATTTCTACTATAGTGATACAGAATTTGAGATTTTGAATTTGTTAAAGCAGTTAGACACATTTGAGTTTTTAACGATCCTGCATTTTATGTGTTTATGCTGCAAAACTGCAATGCATCTGTATTATTGCGTTACGCTTCACATTGTAATATGTAGTTAAGTAAGTTAGGTGGAATGACTTTTAGCATTTCCTCTGTTCCATCGTTGTACTGGTACTTCAAAAAGATGTCTGTAATTGCAGAGACAGAAACAGCTGAAAAGACTAATAAAGACGAAGCGCATTTCTTCGAGGTATTTTCTTTGAATCACAGGATTTTACTCTCTGAAAGCATTTCATGTTGCTTAATATAGTCATATAGATAAATTTTGCTATGGTTTTAAACTATATATATACTATTAACCTTTTGATACATGAGATAGTTCAGTTGTTATTTTAGTATTTATAGTTCTTATTATTTTACTAGTTGTTCAGTTGTTATTTTACCCATAGTTTCTTAAAATTTTCTTACAGTTTGTTAGGGTGATTACAAATGTTTTTATAACTAAATATTTATCGGTTTCTGTGAAAGTTTAGAACTGTGAAATAAATTAAAACTATTTAAGTAGTATATATAGTTATTTATTTGAAAAGTTCCAACGAATATTACTAATCAATCTTAAATGTGGGACAAAAGTTCTCACTAGGTTCGGATATGTATACAGGGTGACCCAAAAGGTCGTTTACAAACTTAACATGCTGGCCTGTCATATCACGATGAACAAGATTTACATAGGAACTTGTGTCTGAAAATGCAAACTGCGACCGCTAGAGTGCTGTGATCAGGAATGTGGAGCAGGAGAAAAAAATGATATCTACAGCGGTGTTAATATGATTTTTAATACAGATGAGGATTACATCACAGAAAATGCTCAAAATTGTTTCCCTTCGCCACTATTCACGTTTCACAACGTTGGCGCATGGATTCATGAACCCGTTTAATTTGGACAGGAGTGTCACGGACACGTGCTGCGGCTTCCGCGATCCGGCGATAAGATCCATGTTCGATGTTAGAGTGTCTCGTACACCATGGACTTCATGTGTCCCCACAGGTAGAAATCCAGGGGAGTCAGGTAGGGGGATCGCGGCGGTCCGCTTTTACCGATCCAGCGATTTTCCTGCAATTATTGCCCTCTAGCGGTTACAGCTTGCATTTTCCGACACAAGTTCCTATGTAAACCTCTTTCATCATGATATGACACACCAGCATGTTAAGTTTGTAAACGGCTTTTTGGGACACCCTGTATATTGCATTAAGAATTTACCAACCTATATAGGCAATAATAAAACAAACTAAAAATTCTTTACTTTATAAACTGTAAATCATCCTAATGAAAAATACACTTAAGTGTTTTATTAGTGAAATGAAATTTGTTTCCTATCTGGTCACAAATTTAATGTAGTACCATACGTAATCCAGCGAAAAGTGATTTTCATCATTGTACATTTATTATAATGATTTAGCATAGTCAAACTGAAACGTATTTCATGTAAGGTAATTTAAATTATAGTATTCTAAACGTTTAAGAATAAAGATTCTTTCAAATACTAAAAATAAAATTGAGTATGAGCATCAATTTTCGGATACATTTTATTAAACCAATCCCATTTTCTGCTGACGGTTAACTGTGAGCAGTACATGTCAGTCTCGGTATCCCTTACGTAGCAAACAGACTGTAGAAGATTTCGTTCAATGAATCCATCAAGTATTTGGAATGATTTTAATTTCTAATATGTAATAATAAACGTAATTGAATGTTAAATTGTTAAAAATGTGATTCTTAGCATAATCTCTTCCCCCTTGATATTTTTGGGGGTTATGTTTTCCTCTGGTATTCGCTAAATGATAGCAAACAAACATTTTTAAAACGTAATGAAGATTTGTAAAGGATAACCCACTTTAAGACATATTTAACAGAGAAAAGTATTTTGCTTGAAATAAATGACTCATTAGCTTTCTAAACTTTTGACAACTCGAGCTGAAATTTCAGTAATTAACATTCAACTCTTTTAGTAAGTATTGGACGTCATGTCCTAGATATCCCCTAATTAATTTAAAATATCTTATTAGAAGCTCCAAAAAGTCAAACAAATTTCCACTAGCCGATTATGAAAGCACTTAAACCTAATTACTCTACCAGCGTTTGCGCTTGAGTTCCGTCAATGAATGACAGTTTTTATCTCTCTTGTGCTTTTGCTAATGGAAACTCAATAATGGGAGAGAAGGCAGAATTTCAGATGTACTCGTTATCTCCCTTGTTCTATCAACACTTATCAAATATTAGTTAAAATATTCACCACAATAACTTCAAAATCGATAGTTAGACATTAGTATAATACCAGCGGTAGAGAAATGGTAAATGGAACCTTTTGGTCTTTTCTGATGTTATATAGCTACTGTTTGTACAACATTTCAACTTCGATTTTTTTAAAAAGGAGGAAAAGTGACTTCCAGTATCTTTAATAATTTTTTTTAAATTTTAAATCTAAAGTTACAATAGGAAGAATGTTTTTCTCCCATTTGCAATATTTATGATTTAAAAAGTGTTTGGGACGTGTCGTGTAGGGTTCCAGAGATCTATTATTTTATTCTAGTTATGAGAAATTGTATGGGTATGAATATTTATGTAGTACATTTTAAGTTATTTAATGCGTTGTGTTTATTATGTAAAATTACTACGGTTTCCAACCGAAGGCTCTGAGAATTACAGACAATATAATGGAAGTAAATTTCATATCTAAGGCTATTTAATTATAAAAGTCCTGCTCAATTAAAAGAAATGTCCGAATTAAACTTTTAAAAAAATAACAAATTTACTTACACAAAAATATAGTTTAAAATTCCTTGTTTGCATAAGTGTTATAAATATACATCATTATTTAAAAGTCATAAATTTGCATTTCTAATATATAGCCTTACATTTATTATAAAATTATCATCACAATTTTAGAATAAAATAAAGAAAGGACCAGAATTAATTTAATTTTACAATAATGAGCTCAATCGTACCTATGTTTTTTTGTTGAAAACGAAGACTGGGACTTTGCAGAAAACATATGCTTACAAGAAGTCAGGAATAATATCTTTTTCCTTGTGGTTGTAAGCTTTCGGAAATGTAGGTAGTATTTCGTTGGTTCGGACTTGTGGAACTATTAGGCAACTACTGCCAAATGCTCCAACCGGCTATATTCTTCAGCCTCCGACAGCTAGGAATAACTCTAGAGAGTGTGGTCTATCACCAATCTACCCTGCACCTAATGTTCTTCTTCTCCTTCTCACCTCCTGTGCTTTCACTTCTCACTTTTTTTAGTACTGGTGGTCTACCTTCCTTTTTCTTCTGGTCAATCACAGATAAAGATGTTCTTCATTTTCCAATTCACCTTCAATCCTCATTTGCTAAAGGTTTGAATCAGTAACCCAGTAAGTTTTTTCTTATATTACGCCCGTTTGAACTCTTTCGAGCATACGGCTCCTTGTAGTTCAATACAGACAAGGAATTGCCCTATTAGATGGGAGAGTCAAAAAGGAATCCGAAGAAATAACATCCTGTAAGGCAGAACAAGAAGAAAGGTAATCTCCATGCATTGGGGCTGAAGCACAAAGACCACAATTCGGTGAATCAGCAATACCAACTTTGTACAGATGGGCCTGAAGAAAACCATGTCCAGCCTCAAAGCGGAAATAGGCCACACCAATAGCTGTAAACCCATATAAGTTGATATCCTTTGCCTAGTAGGTCCATCTTGGATTCTGGTATGTACTCCTAAAAGCCTATTCCAAACGGCTTTGAGTAACGACGCAAGCAGAGTGGTTAAAACCAGTGAACCAAATGGTAAAATCGTACTGATACGGTCATTGTGCACCTTTTTAATATGGAATAACAAAAGCATTACAATGCAAGAGTGGTAAAAGTGGGATTTCGATTATTACCGATTAATCTCAATTTGTTTTGAAGTTACATACTCATTTTGTATACGGTAAAGTTAAATAAATATATTTTATTAAAAAAATATCTAAATCTTTAAAGATTCACAAAGATTTTTTAAGAAATGTGTACTAAAGAAAAGTAACTTTGCTGGAAAGAAAAGACTTATTTGCCTTTCAAAATGTTAACAACTAGAGTTGAAATTTCAGTAAAGACCATTTAATTCTTTTAGCAAATATCGAACGTCATGTCCTAGATATCTCGCAATCAATGTAAAATACGTTTTTAGAAGCAT
>CM063498.1:35539774-35567274 GCA_032207245.1 Pardosa pseudoannulata
TTGTAAAATAATACAGGTAAAAAAAATGTTTGTTTTTATTTTTGTTGTCTATAATTTGAAATCGATAAAAAATAGGTTATGTGTAACCAAAATGAACATTTTATTTTAAAGAATATATATATTAAATGCTAGAAATTTATTAGTTCGTGAACCTAAAATTTTTGAAAGAATTTATGTTAAGATAATAAATTTTCATTGTAAAAAAAAAAAAAAAAAAAATCGATGACTTAATTTAAAATTATCACATATGTAACATATTTTTATTTAAGCTATAAAAGTATTACTTAATATTGGTTCAATAAAACGTTTGAAAATATCAATATATTTATAATTTAAATAAGAATGATTATATAATGGTTAAAAAACGTCATAATGTTAGAAAAAAAATGTTATTTTTACCTATAATTATGTGATAATAGAATTTATTTGTTTAAATAAAATTCATAAACTCTTGAAGAATATTATTTTAAGACGACATAAATTGTGCTTGTTATGAAATATTTATACTAAAATAGATCGATATAAGAAGATAAATTATTTATTTATTAATAATATAAGAATCATTATTCTATCTGTTAGTAATCATAAATAAAAGGCAGATATAAAGCTATTTTAATAAGATATATTATTTATGTATTGTTAAAATATGGAGATTTTTAACTCAAAAAAAACGAATAAGAATAAAAAGTATTATTGAAATTTATTGATATAAAATAATTACTTTTATACCGGATGAAACTATAACAAAAAAAATTAAAAAATATGAAGCATATTTATACCAAATTATTTTAGAATCGGATCGATAGTTTAGGAGAAGATAAACTTTAATCGCTTTGAAATTTACCAATCCTAACTCATCAAGAATCAAGTATGGATGCCTCTATCTGTTCGAGGTCCAACCGCTTCATAAATTCGAGGACATACGGACAGATAACTTAAGCTATTTTAATATAGGGGATATATTATTTATGTATGTCGTTAAAATATAAGTATTGAAATTTACATTGGTTACACAATTCCTTTACTTTGTACAAAGGAGAAAAAACGAAGATTAAAATTTATCTTTAAAAATGAAGTGATTGTCTGACAGCATCCTTTGTTTGAACAGTTACCTCCCACCACTGATAACAGCTAGAAAATATAAAGTATGAGAAAAATCAATTTAGAATTTCAATTAGGTACGAACGTGATATATGATGAAAATAAACTAATTCACGTACAGAGCTTACTGACGTACAATCAGTGTCAATATAGTTGGTTTTTTTTTAAACAAAATGAAGTTTAAGATTTAAACTGAATTGTTACAATTCTCTTTTTATCAGATCTTTTTCTACTTCTATCACCCTAATGGATTTAACGCAGTCTAACAAAAGAAATAAAATTGATCTTTCCCTCACCCACGAAAGCGTATTTTGTTTATTTTCCAGCAATGACTCCACTCTTCTGAAATCTGAAAAGTGGCACCTGCTACAAAGTTTTTTTAATGTTGGTTTCTAGATAATGTTTTTCCGCAATTAATGAAATGGAGTTTACGATGGAATTAAGCTTGGAGAGGAACTTTCCGATGAAAAAAGAGCTAACGTAAGACCTAATCTAATGCCTAATTACTATACGCTTACTGCCAGAAAATTAAAAGTAATCAGGGAGTATTTTCTTAAAGCATTTCTGAGGAAAACTACTCTGTAAGGATTTTTAAAAATGAAATCAGTTAAAAAAAGGCGAGATATAACTACCCTTATAAAAAGCACATTTGATACTAGTAAAAAAGTAGAACATTCGTTTCTTCTTTTCTTTTTCAAAATGGTCATTGCCTTTTTTATTTTTTTTACAGAAAAGCATATTTTATAATGACTATATAAGGGAATATTTTCTTAAAGCATTTATAAGGAAAACTACTCTGTAAAGATTTTAAAAATGGAAATAAGGTAAGAAAAAAGATAAGATATAACTACCTTTATAAAAAGTACATTTGATACTAGTAAAAATGTAGAACATTCGTTTCTTCTTTTCTTTTTCAAAATGGTCATTATCTTTTCTGATTTATTTTACAGAAAATTATTTTTTAGAATGACTATATCAGGGAGTAGTTTCTCAAAGCATTTCTAAGGAAAAGTACTCTGTAAGGATTTTTAAAAATGAAATAAGTTAAAAAAGACAAGATATAATTACCCTTATAAAAAGCACATTTAATACTAGTAAAAAAGTAGAACATTCGTTTCTTCCTTTCTTTTTCAAAATGGTCATTATCTTTTCTGATTTATTTTACAGAAAATTGTTTTTTAGAATGACTATATCAGGGAGTAGTTTCTCAAAGCATTTCTAAGGAAAACTACTCTGTAAAGATTTAAAAAATGCAAATAAGGTTAAAAAAAGATAAGATAAAAATCACATTTGATACTAGTAAAAAAGTAGAACATTCGTTTCTTTTTTTTTGTTCAAAATGGTCATTATCTTTTATGATTCATTTTACAATAAATTATTTTTTAGAATGAATATAAACTATTATAAATAACCTAAAATTTGATATCTTATTCCAGTTACTATGCAAATTTTATAAAAAAATTCTTTATATATGCATGTTGTAAAATGTGTGCATGTATATTTCACATGTCTTCCAAAACTATAGGCCCGATTGCAAAGAAATATGGTATCATTTTACTAGTATCATTATGACACAGCGGAAAATGCCTCTTCTTTAGTCAATTTAGTTTCCACTCTTCCATTTTAGGACGCTTTATACCATTATTTAAAACACTTTGGGGATTAAGTTAACGTCATAATGGAGCAGGAAATTCTCTAGCACTATGGTGCCATTGGTATTAATATCTTATTTATTCATTATTTATTGTATATTATTTAAATAATGTCTTACTGAATATTTTGCATCATCAAGGTATCCTGCGTTTAATTGGATTTTATATAAGGCTTGAATCATAGCTCCCCTATAAGATTTGTACTAATTTTAAATTTAATCTCTATTAATTTTTATTAAGGGACAAACGCTTTATTTTCAAAATTCAAACAACAGTTTATTAGCCCTCCTGTTGCAAAAAAGTAGACCGTAGCACCCCAAACCAAAAAAAACAAACAAACTAAACAACAGTCTATGAAATTATTGTTGCTAAAATTATTGAAACACAAATTCAGTGCAGGTTTTATCATATATATATATATATATATATATATATATATATATATATATATATATATATATATAGTTTACAACTCCAAATTATTAAAAATCAGCCATAGTAAACCATTATTGGTTTGTTATATCTAATTTTTTTTAAGCATTGCGCACTTTTAATATATATAAAAAAAGAATTACACAAGTAGAGTTGGATGTAAATATAATATAAATTATAATATAGATACAGATTGTTTGGACACGGTGAGATCAGAAGAAAATGTTAGGCGACCATGCTTAAACCATAACCCCCAAGTTGGCAGGAGAATTCAGTTTTTTAGTCAAGCCAACCTTATTTTTTAATTCACAATTTTGCCTAGTATATAGATATACAAGATATAAAAAGAAAGTGCTTTTACTAATATTAATGGATTAAAAGTATCTGTAGAAAAACACGGTATCTGAGCTTGTTTATTTATAAAATTTTAATTTTGGGATTTAATTTCTTCGTGTGATTATTGTGTAGTAATGACTAAAAATTTGAAAAATATTTTTGACTATAAAGAAGTAAAATAATAGCACCAAATAATATAATTTAATAATGGCGAAATTTTATAAACTGAAGGAAATCAGTCTTTTAAGCTATCTATTTTAAATTATTAAGAGAAGATCTAATGGTTACAATATTGAAAATCATAATATTGATTTACACTAAGAATTGAGAGAGGTTTTGCACTTAAACACAAAATAACTTCAGGAGAAATGAAAATCCTGTTATGATATCACATCAATAGCATTATCTTATTTCTATTCGTTTATGAAACTCACTGTAAATTTCCCTTAGATATTTGTTACAATTTTTCATTTCAGGAAGAAAAAAATATGATTGTATTACCATTACCACAAAGACACAAGTAAATGTAAAATTTCCAAATAAGAAATTTTGAAATTATTCGTCTACTTTATTGAATATCTCTATTGAAGATACAATGATCTCTTATTTCGATATCATTAAATATATTTCTAGAAAAATAATGCAACTCAAGAGATAAATTACTCTTCGTAAAAGAGATCACACTCTTGAGCTTTATTTATGGAGAGTCTAATTTCAGTGCAGACTAATACTCAGAATTCTTTAATATTGATGCCAAGATAATGCATTTTAAATGAATGTTTTGATTCTTTTTTATATCATTTCCATGAATTTAAGATATAATTTAGGGCACTGCCGATAATAATCCCATATATTTGAAATGAAATGCTACATTTATTATTTTGTTTGCTCATGAAAACTAGTCAAGTCAATTAGCTACTGCTAAGATATCAAAACTTTTCTCATATAAAGAAACGAATACTATACCGATAACTTAACTCAATTGTCTTTGATACAAAAACTGCTTTAATAGAACACGTGACATGAATTATTGATATAATTTATTTCAAATTATGTATAAAGTCGAAAGTAGTCTATAATTATATATGGAAATAGGTGGATATGTATGAATATTTTTATAGATAGATATTTCGTAATTATAAGAATCTGCCCATTTTATCCTAGATGCAACACATTTTAAATAGCTGTTATTTGAAATCATAAAAAGTACTGTGAAAAAATCTATCATCTGCTCTGTCTATTAATATACCTCTCAGCAGTCGACAATGAATGGCGACAACAGTTTATCATTTCATAATGGGAAATACAAAGTCTGTACATTGTAAAAATATAAAATAACACAAATGTGCTACTGTGTATGTTGTATGAACACACTTATATGGTTAACTCCAGGTACTTTAGCTTGTATTATGCATTTTGCCTAATGGTTAAATAAGTTAGGCATAAAAATAAAGTTCCTGAATCAATCCTTATTTGTATTTTGCAATACAGTTTACAACATTTAAATATGCCTAAAGATTAATTGTTGTTATTTTCAGTTAAACTTATCACTTTTTTATTGAATAAAATAAATGAAACATTGTTAAAACACAACGCCATTAAAATAATGACTATGAAGTCATCGGAAAACACTTCATAAAATAAAGAACAATTCTGAAGATTTTTACAATGCTAATGAGTTTTTGAAACAAGCAAAATGTGTTGAATGATGTAGAATTAAAATCACACTAGCATAATTTTTAAACAACCAGACAAGAATTGTACAATCAAGCAATCGAATTATTAAATCTTTTAGTGTTAAAATTACAAATCAGTTAATATATTTCTATTCACTACACAAAAACTATAAAAAAAAACAATTTTCAACAGCTTGTTTGAAGATTAGTAGTTAGATCAATAAGTAAAACTTATCGAATAAATGATATGCTAATAAACAACAAATTTTATAAAATAATGATTAAAACGAAGGAATGTACTAGAAATCAGTCCAACATACATATTTTGGTACAGATGCGATGTTTACACCGCTGCTTTTGTCGCCAAATTTGACTAGTTTTCCAGCGTTTTGCCGGGCGATGACTGGTTAACCTTGTCTACCCTGACATTGGAGCTTTGTAGTAGCAATCCTAGTTCATTCTTTCAGCCCCATTGGTGCACGTGATTTCTGACGTCACCACCCACCTCTTTGGAATAATTTCTTTCTATTCGTTTCTTTGGTTTTTGTCATTTATTTTACCTTACCAGATTACTGGGGTTCGAACATGTCGTCTCGCGTAGTCAGGTTGTAGAATTTTATGTTTTTTCTTTTTAGTTTGTTTCTTTCTAGTTGTGCATTATGGATGTTGTTTTCAACGTATTGGCTATAATTAACGTGGTTAAGAAGTATCAGAATATTTTGTGGGGATTATGTAGTTCGTGGGGAGGGCTACGCGTATGTAGGGATGAAGGTGAAATAGGATCAACTTTTGCTTTGTATTTGTTAAACAGGAGGGAATTATTTCATAATTTTTTTAAGAGAAGTCAGTCTAATAAAAACTAAATTTAATTGTCCTTATTAAAATATGTGTTATATGTATTTATTGTTTTATGTAATAATCATTAAAGGGGGTTAAAAAGGGGGAACCCCCTCAAACATTTCAAATTTGTTTTAAAGAATTTTTAAATATTTATTTTCCAAACCAACGCATTATTAAACATTATGGTGGGATCATATAGTTCCTAGAAAGTAAAAATCTGTAAAATATATGCTGTGTGACTTCTTGTATAATTTTGTAATAACTTTGGTTTCTTAAAAGCCATGTGTTACCGTCCATTTTTTGTGATCTTTCAGGAAACACCATTTTCTGCCACAATTTTAGTTTAGCGACTTTCAGAAAATGAGGCTTTTGCCAAGATCACCAAGAAAAAAACATGGCAACCGGAAAGGGTATAGATATCGCATCTGTTCCCATATTTTTACAAAATGCTAAGATTTTTCTACAGAAGCGAACTATAAGCATTGCGTCCGTTTCTGTCGGGGTTCAAGAAGAGCGTTGGTTAAAGCTAATTTTTGTTCATTGTAAGACGCCGAACAATTGAAAACGACAGTATTGCACCAGTAATGGTCTTCTTGATGCACGGACGATTGGGGGTGTCAAGCGTGCCATTTTTCAACACCCCGACAGAGAAAAGGAATAGTACTTTGTATGACCGAGTCGTCCAAGCGCTAAAGGGCGTTTCGGCTATCCCAAGTACAAGGGTCAAAGGGAGGGGGTGTCAACCTCCCCTAAAAACAAGGTTTCCTACTTGGAGAAGAGAGAAGCGGGATTATACCCTGCTGAACTTCTAAGAGAGCAGGTTGTTCTAGAGTGATCTCCCCTCTGGATGGTAGGTTGCATCTGCATACACTTTAATGTTTCTTTAAATGTTTTTTTTTGTTGTAATAAATCAACCTTGTTAAGTTTTAATCGTCTACGGCTGGTTATTTCGTTACCATGGTTGTTTCAATGCAAGGGACCCTTGAGAAATTATATCCAAAATGACTAGGGTGTGACAGACTAATCGGTAATAGAAACAGCGCGACTGCTCTGCGTATTATACAAACCGTGTTGAATGTCGGACTTAAAATGGAACACTCAAAAACAACAACTTTCCCGGAATAATTGAGAAATGAATTATACGAATTGTTTACCAGCGTCTTACCATACTTGTAAAAATTTTAACTGATCGAAGTTCCAATAAACAACAACACTTTCGAGGAAAATAATTTCACCAGAGGTGTAGTATGATATAAAACAGAAACAATGTATTAACTACGATGTTACTTTTCGATTAAAGATATGACATCAACATATGCCTAGGTTTAATGAGCTTCTGTTTTAAAAGATTGTATATTTTTGAGAATTCAACCTTCATTATATCTACATTAGGATGAATGCTAAATAAGTTAGAAGAGAAAATTTAATTTCATTCCCAGACACTAACCATCTGCGTCTGAATTATAATCACGTCTACGATTGTTCTATAAACTAGATATGATTTATATTTAATGGATTTGTAATGCGTGTTCCAACTCAGTATGAATGAAAATTGGTTCTTGTATAAAGTCTAGAAAAAGCAATTTCTTTTCATGATTATGCAAAATGTATCAGTGATTTTCACATATGTGGAAACTAATGCTAGTACTGAATGGAGCAATATTTATATCCTCCAATAAAAATATAGATAGAAAGGCATCAAATGCTGCTTTTCTATTTCAAACAGACGAGAAAAGTGGCAGTTATGATTTCCTTGTATTAGAAATTTTTCTGGAATATATATTCTTAGATTTTTAAGTATAAACAAAATAAAAATTACTTGCTTCAGAAGAATTGATATCATAAAATATAGGGGGAAATAACCTTCAACATTACTGAGAAGAATTAATGCATCACCCTATAAATAATTTTATTCATCAACATTTTGCACATCATTTCTTTTCTTCTATGCCACATCAAAGATAGTTTATCAGAATACATTTCCAATAAAGCAACAATAAAATATTGAAAATAGATATAAACATTCTTTAATTTTTATTAAAATACCATGTAATTTTTTTATAACATTTTTGAAACAAATTTTTTTCTGCAGGAAAGATTTTACTAGTTTTTATTGCATAAAATTTCATAAATGAAATCCTTTTATATTTAAGTTATAGAACTTTGTATCAATCTTCCGGTATTATAATATTTTCAGGGGTTTAATTAAGGAAAGTTTGAAGATTAATTCTTTAAGATAACTGGCTATTTAACAGAACTATGGTAAATTTATTTTTGAGTGCAAGGGATATTTAGACCGGGGCTTAAAACTGATTACGAACGGCTTCGAATATACATGTCAGCCTCAATATTTAGACCTCACACATATATTTAGTTTGGTTTGTGGGGCTATGGTTAATTATTTTCAACAAGAGGACTTCTTACATTGAAACCTACTGATGAAAGCTGACTTTATCAGTGCTAAGAGTAGCTTCAAACCACGGGCTCCAGTACAGAAAGTAGCATCCTAATAATTTAAATATGGAATTTCTATCATTGACGTCGGAACAGAAATGTGGCACGCTACATATAAGGAGTTTATTCTTTGACACGATAAATCATAATTATTATTGAAGGCCATTTCTATTCAGTTATTACAACTATGCACGTTTACATTTTTATTTTAATATACAGTTATTTAAATATATATATCATGCACTGTAAATCCTTCCAGATATAATTAACTATTTGAATATCATTCAAACGAACATTTCTTCGAACCATGGGATCTAGTACCGAACATAGCATCCTAACCATTTAGATATGGTCTTTTTATCATTGACGTTGGAACAGAAATGTAGCACGCTACATATAAGGAATTTATTCTTTGACACGATAAATCATAATTATTTTTGAAGGGCTTTTGTATTGAGCTATTACAACTATGCATATTTACATTTTATTTTAATATACAGTTCATTATTTATATAAATATATCTTGCACTGAAAATAATACCAGATATAATTAACTATTTGAATATCATTCAAACGAACATTTCTTCGAACCATGGGATCTAGTACCGAACATAGCATCCTAACCATTTAGATATGGTCTTTTTATCATTGACGTTGGAACAGAAATGTAGCACGCTACATATAAGGAATTTATTCTTTGACACGATAAAAAAATAATAATTACTGAAGGCCATTTCTATTCAGTTATTACAACTATGCACGTTTACATTTTTATTTTAATATACAGTTATTTAAATATATATATCATGCACTGTAAATCCTTCCAGATGTAATTAACTATTTGAATATCATTCAAGCGAACATTTCTTCGAACCATGGGTTCCAATAGCGAACACAGCATTCTAACCATTTAGATATGGCCTTTCTATCATTGACGTCAGAACAGAAATGTAGCAGGCTACATATATGGAATTTATTCTTCGACACCATAAAACAATTATTATTGAAGACTATTTCTATCCAGCTATTACAACTATACACATTTACATTTTTATTTTAATTTACAGTTTGTTATTTAAATATATATATCCTAGCCTGAAAATCCTACCAGATATAATTAACTGTTTGAATATTATTCAAGCGACATTTAATAAATTTCTGAACATTTCACTAACAATCATCCGCAATGTTTATACTCAAATATTTTTTTTCTTTCACTTATTTCACAGATTCTCCATTAGTAATTTCCTGCTCGGCGCGTCTCCATGAAACTTAGTTCGATAACTTAAATTACTTTAGTAAATAATGTTGCCATCTTATTAACTTTTCTAAACTTTTCCTTTCGACGATATAGCGGCGCATACATAATTTCTAGTTAAATGCGTTCCGAGAAAAGTTTTTGTTACATTCTCGTTTAGCTTTATCACAACGTTAATGACACTTTAAAAATGTACATACTTTGATATTAAAAATATTGCTACTAGTAGTGTTATTTTAACTCTTCGCTATTTAATTTTAAATATTGTACTAATATTATGATAGTGACACATTTGTATCAATGTAAAAATTTTAATTACTTTTTATGGCATTTTAGGGGGAGGAATTAAATTGATGTTGCCGACAAAATATGTATTTTTATTAAGGTGACTTTTGGTAAAAGTTTTCTACTGGAAAGAAAAACTAACAGTAGGATGACGGGTGAAGACACCAGACCGTATAAATTATTTTGTAAGATTCAAAATTACCAATGAGTTATTTTAGGTTCACTTGAATAGCTGACGAAAATTCATATTTAAGGTATACGTCTACGTTCGGAGAACTTTTTTCTTTAAATGTAGAAACTAGTTCATATTTTTACATTTTAGATTTATTTTTTATATTATCATAGAGAATTGTACTTTAATTTATTCCTGGAGAAGGTTTTATAAAATTTCTAATAAATGAAGAAAATTTAGTAAAATAATCGGGACTTTTCAAAAGGTCCAATTTTTTAATAAATTAAATTATTTCAATATTTTTTGATGCAACACATTTCTTATACACTGGACTAGTGAATCACCTAAAATCTTTGCTTAATTTGCATTTAGTAAAAAATTTGTCTCCTTCAAAATCATACGCATTGAATTTTTAACGAATTTCCATTACCTTTATATCTAACTATGAGTGTAACATCATTAAAAATTATCCAAATTTAAAGATTTAGGTCATTTACTAGTAAATACTATCAAAAGCATTCATAATAATTTTCAACAAAATATTTTAAGAACTTTTTGAGACATCGCATTTCAAGTTTCAACATTCTATTAAAAATACCGTTCTGAGAAAAACGCATTTGAAGTTTATGAAAGCAATTTAAACTATTAAAAAATTAAAATACATGTTTAAAATTCCCCCACACTTTCTTGCTTCAAAACTTTCTAATTCCCAAGTTGATAATTGTTAAAAATACTAGAAAAATGTTTAAACTAATCTTCATGAAAATTTAAAATGTTTTGTCCAAAAAATGCTCATTAAAAGGCTATAAAATTCACAACTTCCGGTTCAGAAGTCGCTATTTCCGTTTAGTTTTGACAGCTGTCACTGATGTTTAAACAGCTGTAACTTTTCTTTAAAATGCTGTAGAGACAAAACAAAAACAGATTTAGAAGCCTAAAAGTTAAAATTTTACTATAGAGAAATAAAAAAGAATTATGAATTTTGGCAAAAAATGACGTATTCAACGTAGACATATACCTTAAGTATTTAAACATCCTAAAGAGGTTGAACAGGTGAATTTACCTAGAATGCTTGTTTTATATGAGTTTTACTTCAAACTGGAAGCTATGAGTGTATCATTTACTGTATTTAATAAATATTAGGTTTATTTTTAATAATAAGTAATAGGTATTATACATATTGGTTTCAAATAATATTTTACTTATTTTTAAAATTCTGTGTCACCTAGTGAAATCATTTACATTTATATTATAGCTTGAGAGCATGAACGTTAAGATATTTATTGTGCAGATAAAACTTAATACACCTAATTCATGATTTATAATTTGTGTTGATTACAAAAAGAATTTGTGTTGAAGTTGTAATGCAGATTTCATTTGAATAATTCCCTTATTTTCTATCAATGTGAAAATGACACCTGTCGGTTTTGTAGAAGACAAATTTCCGATGCTCTAGCATTTAACTATTTTGTTTTCATATTTTAGAAAGGCGGTTTTTAGACACGATTTCCTTAACAATTGTCAAAAGTCACCGATGTAAGGGTAAGCTATAAAAAACACAATACCATTTTAAACACGGACAGAACTGTCACACTGTAAATTATTATTTTATGGCAGAGTTTTTTTTTTGTTTAACAACATGAATATCTTTTGTGATAAGTTTTTAAACAAACTATTTAAATTCTGCTGTTGCCACTGTAACGTCATAGCTTTAAAATAGGTAACTTTGGTAGCGTTATGGTCAAGCAGGGTTCTTCAAAGTCCTCATGAGTATGACATCATCGAATACAAGCAAAATGGAGGAGAAAGAAGGGTTTATTCTGATATATACAAATATTTACACCATGTACATTATCGGCAAGGCTCATTTATCCTCACCCGCCGGACAACAATTCTCAGACTCTTCTCCCACACTAAACGAAGCTTGGTCCTCGTGACGCCACTCGCAATCCCCCACACCCCTCTCTCTCTGCCTTTTCTAGATGAGAGAAGGGAGGCATGGGGACCCCCCAGACAGCAAAGAACACCTTCGACGGACGTCAGAGAGTAATACACAAACAAATACAAATTAAAATAGTTTTTCAGTAGCGTGATGCTACACCACCCTGTGCAATGTTTGCAATCCTTTCGATTCAATGCTTCGTAATAATTTCATTAGGTATATGTTATGATGCGAGCTATTTTTACTAAAACCATTAAACAAAATATGATTTATTTTTTGAATAAATCTAATGATAAATCAATCAGTCATATATAACTATTAAAAATTGGTAAATAAAGTGTAACATTGGTTAAAAGTTGGAAAAGAAGCCTGTCTCTATATAAAATCCTTTCGAACTTACCATATGCTTGCAAACTTTTTTTATATTTTCTCAAAACTAGACACAAAACAGTGCAAATATTTCAAGGAAAGAAACAATATTATTCTTAAATAATTTAAAGAGAAAATAAATTCTTATCATCATTAATTTTACTAATATGAGTAGGCTGATCGATGGCCGATTGGTTAGGGTACTGACCTTCGGGACCGGAGTTCGTGGGTTCGAATCGCACTATGGCATGGATGTTCGCAGCCGTTCGGAATCGGCTTTAAGCAGTAAGTTCCCGGTCTCATTACCTCTCGTGTTGCAAAAAGTAGACCGTAGCACTCCAAAACCAAACCAAACCAAACTGATATGAATTGGAAAAGAAAAATATTCGGCCAATACATTCGCTTTTATTTTAATCGTATAATCCTGTATTATTTTGTTAAAGCTCTTTGCAATTAAGAAAGGACCAATTATATCAATTACACTGTATTTAAATTTAAATTACATAATACCAATTTCAGAACTTTGAGCGTATATAAGTGGACAGTACAGTTATTTAGTACAGTTAATTTTTGGATCTCAAAGGCTGATAAAAAAAGTGTTACCTAATGTTTGAAGTGGTTTCCAAAATTTTATCTAAATCCATATGAGCAGTATGTTCCTCATTGACATATTGTTTCTCCGATTACTGTTTTCTTTGGATTAAAAGCTTGTTAATTTAGCTATTATACATAATTTTGAGAATTTTGTGTTTATTTCATTTAACTATGTAAGTTACTATAGAAGTTTGAGTCAATAGCAGACAATAAGTGAAAAATACATATAAATTGTTGGAAATATCAATTTGAGCTTATTTCTAGTCACAGAGGATAATTTATAGTAATAACTACAATTTACCTGTAGTAGAATAAATATTGAAAGAAATGGAAACAGATTTGACGGGAGAGCATTATCACATAATGAATTTCTATGATTTCAAAGTGGCTTTAAGTCAACAATCGTGACTTCAATGACTACAATTAACATGTTGGAACAAATATTCGTTTTGCACTACTGTATTCAGATGGTTCATAGAATTTTCGTAAAGGTGAAAATACTCATAAAACTCAAAGATGCAGCATCATAGAGGTCAAAGAAAAAACAGAAAAATTTCTTAGGTCACAGGAGATAAATCGACCAAATTTTTATCTATGATAATAGCTACAGTTAGCCAAATCATAAGAAAGAACTTAACATCGGATAGGCATATAATACCACATATAACTATTTATGAATAACTGCATCCAAATGCGTTTTCTGTTGGGTCCCCCAAAATTTAACAAAACACCAAAATGCAGTACATAACAGAAAAAAATCTAAAACTACTTAACAAAATTTTAGTTGAATTTTTAGAATAAAATGAGGTCAAAATGATCGAACATCCATCCAGAATCTTTGAACTTCCTATTATAAGATTTGGTTATTTTCTAATCTAAAAAAAATTCGTTGTACCAATTTTCATATCAAAGATGAGATGAGACTAAAAACATATTTTGCATCTAAGAAAAAGATAACTTTTAAACTTCGAAAATTTTTCTTTCCAAAGTGCATGGATTTTAGATAAAGTCCCATTTAACATTCCTATAAATTGGTAAATTTAACTTGTCTTATTAAACTGCATCTTAAAAACTGCAGAGTGGCCTTTGCATTTTAGTTTTGCTTACTGGTTATAAAATATTAAAATAAATGAAGACTGTTGATAAACTTTAATTACTAGATATAAATGTTAATTACTAGAAAAGATGGAGCTCACATAGAGTTTTTAAAACATTTTTTACAGGGAGCAGAAATAGGTTTTTTTTCATACTCCACAGACGCATAAAATATTTTCCTAGTTATTAGCGTTAATATAAACTGAGCCCAACATAAATATTAGGTTTTACTCTAATCAATTAACTAACAGGAAAAGACAACAAAAAGTAAAATTAGTTATTTATTGCTACGGTTCGTGAAAGAAAAGCACTCCAAGAAAGAGTTTTCTTGGTTTAAAAAATCCATATAATTAAGTAAAACCTATTTGTGTAAAAATCTACCAAAAGCCCTCAAATTTATGTTTCCCTAAATAGTTTTTCCCTTGGATGCTATCCATGAAATTTCTTTATTTACGTTGCTTCATTTATTTTAATTTTTCAGTGAGTTAATTATTCTTCTAATTTTTTAAGTACAATCTTTTTTTGGTAAAATAGCGCGTTAAATAAGAAATACTGAAGTTAATTTTTATTACTTAAGTAAGTTAGAATTAATTAAAAGCAGCCTTTCATTGGGCCTAATAGTGTTAGTTTACAATATTTGTTCGTAGGCTGTGTTATAATTTTAGTAAAACTTCATTATTTTCTAGTACATGAGGCAAGTACTTCTTTTGTGATCAGTTGAAGAAATTTCATGGATGGATATATTATATTAACTTCCTTCATGATAAACTTTAATGTTGACCTATTATTTTCCTAAGCTAGGACCAACGTAGAACCTACAACATAAAGACAATTCTGAGTAGCTACAATTCATGTCAGCAGCGAGATATATTTTTTTACATTAAGTCAAGGAGGACGATATATAGGCAATATTTCTGAATAGGCCATATTTCTGAAATTCTTCGTGTCGTTCATTGAACATTCCTAATTATTAAAGTTCTGGTGATGCAGTTTAAGAATACTGTCAATTTTCGACTGAATACAGGAGAAGGATAAGGGTCATTCAAAGTTCCAAAATCCAAAACGAAATTCTTCTTCTCAGGAATTTTACATATTTACCAGTTATTTAATTCACCCAGTGTTGCCCAGGGTCTTAATTTATTCCAGTATTAAAAATAGTTTTATAAGTAATCGCGAAGCAAAGCGATTTCTGTAGCACTCCCTGTAACAAAGAGTTACAACAACGCCAGCGCGAAACTGACCTAGAGGCGAAAGCGAAGTGAGTGACCCTCCTTCGACCCCATTGGTCTAGAGGTGTTGCTAACCGCGGAGTAGCCCTCTTCGGCCAAGGCAACTCTGCCCAATGAACTTTTTCGAGAGAACTGCAGGTCCCCTCTGAGAGAGAGCAAGGAAGAAGGAGTCTGGTGCTTAATTTCTTCTGCACCATCTTTTACACCATTTCTTTTTTTCACCAAGACGCCATGTTTGGCATATCTTCGACCGAGTGTGGTCCCTTTGAAATTATGGCCTAAATAGCATTTTATATCATATTTACACCTTTATTTATATTCAAAATAAACAAAATTCAGTAGGAGGATTTAGTTTCTTAAAATTTTTTATTTTCTTACGAGAACTCCACTTATACGTGTGGCTATCTTAGACACTCTGCAGGCCTCATCTTAACACTCCCAATTACAACAAACTGCATAAGTAGTGTAAGTGTCGTCTGGAGAACCATGACCTATTATTTTCCTAAGCTAGGACTAACGTAATTAGAACCTACAACATAAAGACAATTTTGAGTAGCTGCAAACATTCATGTCAGCAGCGAGATATATTTTTTTTACATTACGTCAAGGAGGGCGATGTATAGGCAATCTCCCTGCGAGCAGTCCAACACATATTAGATTTTTCAGAAAAGTTGTTAGTGGATAAAAATTCAAGATGGTGGCCAAGAAAGCACAAACTATCAACTGCTAAAAATTAATAACTTCTCCCTTAAGATATACAGGACAGTCAGGAGTGTTTTTTACCCAAGCTCGGTGCAAGTGTCCTTGGAGATAGTCATGTCCTGTCAGAATTCTAAAATTTGCAGAGGAGGTCTTTCTGAGAAGATTCATTGGGACTGGGTTATAAAACAGAATCTCCCAGACTTTTCCTTTAACATGATTCTCTCGATTTCTGAGAATGAATTTTCTTGCAGACCTGGAAGCTGAAAATGACTGACTGAGCGAAGAGTTGATAGAGGGCTGAGGAAGAGTACAACCATCTTTAGAGAGCGAAATATGAACCCGCTAACTCCGGTACCGAGAGACAACGCTAATTATTCGTCTATCATTTGGCAATCTGTGTGTAATAAAGGACCCCTAGTGAACTAAGTTTATGAATGAATTATATTATGGACTCTTTCTAGTACAATACACTCTGGTTTGCTTGTGCATATTTGCATTCTACTTACAACACTCACTACAAGTTGAGAGTAAAAGTCCATTTTTGCAATCCTATGTTATATCAAGTAACAATAGTCAAGATGGTGGATTAATGTACAATGATCCTATAAACTCCTCAAACGAGGAGAGTTCTTAAATATTTTTTAATATGTTTCAATTATGGAAAAATATTTATTTCTAGAAATACTATATTTGGTACATCAATATTTGTATATTATTATATTAAAATATTGTTGAAAATTGAAAATTATTTAAAAAAAATTGAAATTCAATCTCCCCTGTTCCCTTAAACCTATTATTACGTTTTAATACCCACATACGTTTTCTAATGTTTGTTAATTGTATGTATTATCGAGTAACACCTGGCGTGTTATTCACTTCCATCGTGCCACCTAATTGGACCCAACGAATAAGAATATTATTTACGTGACATAAATGTTTAATACTTTTTCAAGTGATAACTCTCTTAGCAATGAGAAAATATTAGAACTAAAGGATGGGATTAAAAATGGCACAAATGAATTAAAAAGGAAAGAAATATACTAAATTAAAATTGATAAAATAAAATAAATCAAGTATATATGGTCGAAAAACAACAAAAATTGTATTATCTGAAAAGCCCATGTTAAACTCTATGAGATGAATTAAATTATTTAAATTTAAAACAATTTAAAATGTAATTAAAAAGAAACTATATCAAGCGGTAACAAATTAAATATGCTAAACGCAATTACAAATAATAAATATGTATATAAATGTGTATATATGTAATATAAATGAGTTTAATCTTCCCAAGGGCTTGAAATTCAAATAGTTTGACCTGTATAAAATATTCCTATGTTTTATATAAATCCCCATGCAATTATTCGTGAAGATTGATACAGTCATTTAGGAGTACATAACAAAGACACATACACAATTCAGAACATATGAAGGATTATATATGTATATTGATAATGCAAAATATTTGATTAACTTTTCAGCCAATTTTATTTTTAGAGAGAATTATTTCGAACACGATCTAATGATTAAAGCAAATTCTAAAAGGCTACAATACTTCTACGAATCAGTGATGAAATTCGAACCTTTGTATGGTGGTCGGTAGCAATAAAGCAGTTTTTCATATATTTTACATTTAAAATTAAAGTGCTTTATATATCCAGAAAAGTACTATTTTAAATAAGGAGTTTAATTTAACGCAATGTATGCGATGTTTTAATTCAGTACAAATATTGATCTTGGCTGTGATAAATGATGTTGATATTTGAAATTTGTAAATATACCCAAGTCTAATTAAAATTAAGTTATAATGATTACACTTATATATTATCAAGTTTTATTGAATTCAATAACGCACATCTAATTTCCTTTTAGAGTTTGAAGCTTTGCAAAGGATGACTTCTTTTCCAATACTGTTGTTCTTGTTACTCATCTCCCTGGTGTAAGAAAGCCTTCAGCAGGTCCAATAGATCCCGACGAAATATGTGACTGGTTCATGGCTAAGGATTATATGTAGCTTCACATAAGCGAGGGACCACTAAATCTGAAGACTGACTAAACTTAATTTTTGTCCACCTAATTTAAAAGTAGGGGCCAAGCAGAAGACAATCAGACTTTTCCCCTGCAGAATCCAGAGGTATCGTTTGGAAAATGCAATCAATATATTCAATAACAAATTGGTTTGTCATCTTTGCTTCGAATCAAGTGTCGATTCCGAACACTGCTATTACGAGATCCTGGCTTTGCCTACAGAGTTACCATGACTCTCTTTTTTTTTTCTTCTTCATCTTCTTAGAAACTACAACCGGTTACCTGCCAAGGCCGTCTCATTTAGCTTACAGCATCTTGATTAATTTGACGATATATTTTTCCATCTATTAACTTCCCAAGTATTTCAACCACTCTGCCACTCTATCTAACCACTTCTTTCTCGGTTTTCCTTTTTTTCACATTCCCCTTCAAAATTTATATTTTAACAGGAATTTCCTCACTATATCGAAATACATGTCCCAACCACTTTTGGAAAGCCTTGATAACTACTGACTGTCGACTACTATCTGATTACTATCGATTTTTATTCCGGCTCTCTCTAAGGCTAGTAAAATAAAAATACAATTTCCTAATATATATCCTTTGTATATCTAATTTATATGTTTGTCATATATATCTTAACTCAGGCTAGATTTTGATCTCTTCTACTGAAGAAGAATATTAAATAAAGCAATATTTGATATACTAGCAGAAATAGATAAAATTTATTTTTAATAGTAATCTTATTCTTCATACTGCTAGGTATCATCAGATATACAGCTTAAAATGACATAGAATAGCTTAATACTCAAGTTTTAATGCTGAATATTTAAAATTGATAAAAAAAATCCATTCACTTATAAGTACAATCTCATATTTATTTTTTCCATATTTTGCTAAATGTCAAGTATGTAGATGTAAGGATAAAATCAAACATGATAAAGTCAAAACTTTCATTTCATTTAAAACTGATATAATACTTGAGAGAGAAAATAATTGTAAAAGTCTAGTCATTTTTGATTAAAAAGCAAAAGACAGATATGAAATTACGAAAGTTTCAAACTTAGTTCTTAAGTGAAAATCAATGAAACTTTAAAAAAGAAGTTTAAAATTTGCAATGATCAACACACTTTAACCTACGAAGAAAATGACATAATTCAGTACTAACGAAACAGTTCTTAAAATATATATTTCAGAAATAGATAAAAATATTATTAAAAATTCCCATCAATATCGTGATCAATAAATTTTGTAATGAGTTTCTTTGTTTGGCTATAATTTTTAAGACATGTTGTTGTGAATGCTGAAATATATAGTTGGGGTTCTTGATTCTCATGTCAAGTAATTTAGAGGTGTAATCGGTAATAATTTCCAAATAGATACTAATATGCGTCTTCATCTTGCTGCGCTGATGACATATTGTCTTGAGGGTGGAGGAATCTAACGAACTGAACATAACTCATATTCTCCACATTTAATTACGATAGAACATGCGTGTGACGCTCTAGGACGCACACTTAGTAAACTTTCACATAGCGCTCTCCATGAGATTCAAACTGGTATTCATATTGAATACATCTTGTTATCACAAGCATATGTGGATAATTTAATCCATAATATGAAAAACCGTTGAAAATATTAGGTCAGGGGTAAACATATACCTTATTAACTTATGCGGTCTTTCTATAAAATGTATAAGTAATTAAATTACCTCATTTTATTTTTCATTTCCTATTATGTTCTTTTTCCTCCAGAGGAAAGATAATTCTGCATTTTTAATATATGTCAGACTTGATGAAATAAATGGCTTGGGAAAGTCTTCAAAAGCATTCAAATTAAATGAGTTTTTAATAGCTCTTACTTAAATCTTTTTAATTTTTCTTACCAGTGTACATCATACTTGGTAACTATACTTTAATACAATTTTCTACTTTTTGATTAAAAGTGTCTTTATCCTGTTGATCTTGACATCGGGGAACCTTTCCATTTCAAAAAATTTTCATTAGTTAGTTCATTATATTACTCCCGAATTTCAAAGTTGTGAAAATCGCTCATCAAGTTCTTGCACGCTCTCGTACTTCTTTGACTTTATCTGTTCTTTTTTTTGTATGAGCATTTTCACTGTTGGAATCTACTTGTCGGTCTCTAATTATATGTGTGCTTATCCTTCTGTCAAACAGTTTGTCCCGTGAACTATACGAGGCGTTGAATTTCTGTCTACTTTCTCAGAATGCTTTTTTGGCTACTGAGTTTCTTTATAATGTAAATCTTTCACATTTGTTCTTTGTATTTATTGCTATAATTTTGCTAATTTTTTTGCCTTTTTGTATATCGTTTTATTATTAAAATAAATAAAGTGCTGTATGTAAAATCTTAATGTAATTTTTAAGCAAAGTGAATATTTCTATTTTTAAAATAAAACTTCTGATTCCCAAATACGCTATAATTAATCAAATGCATTGTATGCTGTCGTCACAGTTATGAATATTATCAAAGGAATTCCACCGAAAAAGTACACAAAAATATATCAGTAATACTCTTGATGAAATGGGAAAAGTCTGAATGAAAGAATAAATGGCTTTTGTGCAAGTAATAACTAGGAGTCAATATAATTGGTTTACGGTTGGTTTCGTAAGAAGAAAACAGAAATGGTTTTTATATTAATGGGCTTAGATATATCAAACATTATTTTAGCCTTCTATCTATTCCTTTCAATATTTGGTTTTCTCTAACATTAGCAAACTGTATCATTCAGTTTTCTTCTTTTACTATCTTCGCACTAAGAGTTAGACATAAATCACTAGATGAAAGAGAATTACCTTGTAAATTGAGAATTTATTTGCTTATTGTTGAGTGATTTTGATCAACATTCCTCGTTTAGCTTCATTGGTAATTCGATCAATAAAGTCAATAATCCGATATGATAATATAAACTAAGTTAAGAGTGTAATATTTATGTACAAAGATTTGTTTAGTGTATTAGCAAAATGAAAATCCAAATTGAACATCCTGAATAAAGGGCCAGTTTAGGTTATGTTTTATTTTATTACTGGCAATATTTATACCAATATTTCCCCACTTTTTTAGTGTATAAAAGTATAGGATAAAAGAATGATGCTGCAAATATCTTCTCGAAACCATCTGACACTTTGTTTTCAATCAATAAAACTATTTGCCAGGAGCAAAACTTAAAAACAAAAATGTAAAAATATTTTCCTCAAACCCCCTATTCTTTTTATCGGGTTTTTAATGTCAAAATCAGCCATCTGGAAAAACCTATAAGAAAATGTTATTAACTTTCTACAATACCCGTCTAAAACATGAAATGAAAAATATATTGAACTTGTAGAGATAATTTGCTCCTGTCTCATAATTATGTGGATAACCTATAAAACATATACATCTAGTATATTAACGTTTTATTTTACGTGTTCTAAAAAGCATTCTAATAAGCGATATAGCAAAAAAACTCATTATTCTACGGAAAGTACTTAAACAGATAATGGAGATTACAATTACGTTTAATATTAATAAATATAATTTAATTTTATAGGCTACTAATCTTAGTGCATGGATGTAGAACTTAAAATCTGTTTTATCTTCATTTGAAGGTACAATTCCGGTCTCCCATTTTATAATTTTTGTAAACTGGAATATTTAAAAGTCTAGTACAAGATGACATCACTATCCCTTTAATTTTTTTATTTGAGGGCACTAATTTTCTTAAGAAAGCGGAAAATTTTCCATAGGGGGTTTACATTATATTATATATATATATATATATATATATATATATATATATATATATATATATATATATATATATTGCTCACAGTGTTCTGTAGCTCGATCTATTTGAGAGAATGACGCCACCTTTTGTAGGAAGATTAAACAAGACGGGATACGGTGGATTCTGTAAAAAACAAATTAGTTCCAAAAGTCACCTCTGGGGAATATTTGGCGCTGTGTTATTGAAAAGAGAGTGTTAACAAATGCAAATTAATACGGAATAAAATTAACTTTTATTATGCACATTTTCTGATTTAGTTCCAGTGCAATATGGCAACACTTTGATTGCACCCTCAAAAGCCTCCACATTTGTAAGAGATTATTAATTCTCTTGTTTTTTTTTTCGACGGTGATTGTCGTGAGGAAGTTTTATCGGCAACCATCCTTTGCAGTTCTAGATGATTTAGGAATTAACGCTCCTTTGTAAATAGCCGTATTTAATCCAGAATTAAAGTGAATTTCCAATTTTATTCTTTGACTGTAATCCATTATTCACGTTACCTCTCATTTGAGAATATTGAAGGCGTCACAATATATATATATATATATATATATATATATATATATATATATATATATATATATTATATATATATATATATATATAAATATATATATATATATATATATATATATATATATATATATATATATATATATATATATATATATATATATGTATGACACGTTCCCACTAAATAACACTAGAGTCCTATTTTCATAGCTTTATTCAAATCTCAGAGCACACTACTCATAAATCATCTTCAATGTCATCGCACATTGGCGCCTAACTTTTAACAAAGGTCATATGTATTTGATAAATGAACTTTTCACACTATTCATTAGGTGATAGTGAGTTTTAGAGGTAAATCAGCATTCTGAACTGTAAAAAGTAACGCACATAATTATAACACTCAACAGATTTTACGTGATGTTACAGATGATTTAAGAATGAAAGAATGAATTTTTCGATAAAGGTATTAATTAACTCAATCTAAAATTGCACACTGCTAATTACTTCAACTAAAAGAATGAAACTTCATAAAAAATAAATTATTACTAATAAACATTAAAAAAATTCATATGTAACTAGCTGAATTTTTTCTGAGAATTTCAATACATATTCAAAAAGAATTAAAACGCTTCTACATCCAGACTTTTTTTAAAAACCTTTACCGAATCCTAATTAAATAAAAGATATTTCTCCAAACTTATTTTATGAAGTCTAGACGAAATCTGCCTTGCATTTTAAGTACACGAAAGGGAGCTTGAATAATCTATTTAATCCTGTGAAAGAAATAGTAATCTTTATACGGAGAGTAATCACTTCAGACTAATTTATTTAAATGAAAGAGTTTTTGTACAATTTTCATCCCTTAATAGAAATTTATATTTGAGTTGTATAATTATTTTCAGAGAAATGTTTTAAATGAAGAATTTGGTGTACATTAATAACAATTATTTTTCCTTAATGTTTTCTGAAATTAGATTATCATTCAAGATGTATAAAGGGCAAGACTGCCATAAATATAAAACAAGACTGTGTTTTTATGTATGTCTATAACAAAAGTAGACCCTAATTAAAATTATTTGTGAATTTCAAAAATGATACTTTGTTGTTTGCGAGAAAGTGTAAAAAATAAAATTAAAATAAATACTTGGGATTTGTATTTCTGTACTGTATCTCACATTTCCAACAAACACTGAGTTATTAATAGATGTTTTCAGTCAAGACTTTCGTGTAAGACTTTTTTTCTAGACTGAAGTCATAACGTGTTCATAACGTTAAAGTTTGGTTGTTGCGAAAGCGACATCAGCTATTTGTCTTATAGGCATTAAAGTTTAAATGCAAAAAACATGCATTAAATGCAAACATTTAAAACTGTTATGCATTGAATATCGTAACGGATGAAAAGTAAAACATTTATGCTAAGTGCCACTATGTAACTTTAAGAAATATTTGATCTCTAAATTTGTTTTACTAATAAAATTCCGATATGGAATTAAAATTGCTTTACAAAACATGCATTAAAAATATCTTTCCCTGGTTAAACACTCACTTTTATATATAAATGTTGGTACGTAGTAGTACAATATGGAATTAGCCTCGAACTCAGAGAAGTACTGTCTAAAAAGTGTTGCTGAAGAAAAAAAGTTCGTTAATTATTTAAAACTATTCCTTACTTAAACTTCGAGTTTCATACAAATTTCAAGTGTGCTAGATGGTTAATATAAGTTATTTAAGATATGGTATGGTAAAATAGTATAAGCTATAAGTTAAGTTATTTAGTAGCTTAAATAATAAATTTCCTTTACCAAATTAGCAATCTCCATCTAGCCATGAAAATATACATTTACTCACTTACGCAAATCGTAAGTTTAACTAAGCCTACATTTCATGGATTAGTAAAGCTTAGTCGTATAATTTAGTTGCACTAGAAATAGATTTAATCCTCTTTCCTAATAGCATGTCAATCGAGCAGCGATATTTACTTTACTTTAAGAACTAAGTTTGTATCAATTATTAGATGGTGATTTAAGCGGTCTTACTACATTATTTTTGATGTTTTGAAGCAACGTAATAGGTGTGTTTATTTTCTTATGCTAGCAATGGGGATTAAAGACAAATCCTGGGTATAACCCTACATTTTTCCTAGAAAAAACGGGATGCTGCTAAAATAAGAAAAGTTATTGATTTTCGATTCCCTGGTGTGATTTTATTTATACACTGAGTTGCTGTATCATGTGACTGCAGGGATAAAAAGCTGTTAAGCACAGAAAGAAATAAACTTCAGTCCGATAAAGACTGCAGTTGGACTGGGATCACTTTGCAAACTGTTGAAAATCATGCATTTTATTTAACATCATGCATTTTAGATAGCATCATGTATTTAACTAAATCATGCATTTACCTAAATTCGTGAGTCCTGCTTTTCAACACTAAAAATACGAGAGTTGTCATTTTGACTGCAAAAAAAATTTCAAAGTTTTATATAACCCTAGTTTCATTTTATTGCTTTCCTCATTGAATTTTCTAATTATTCATCAAAAATATATGGGTCTGATTCACTGATTTCTTATAACTGTGGATACCTAGAAAAACTGACTGAGTTCATTTTGTCTGTTGAACACCAATATCGATCTAAGTTATGTTTTGTTTCTAAGTGCAACATTGAATTGGATTTGATTGGAATGGGTATAAAGAAGAACGAGAGTTTGTGTGTGGGAAACATCGACTGGTCATGAATGGTTAATTCTAAGAAGTGTTGAATGATACTTGATGCAAAAGAATAAAGAAAATGGGGTATTAAAAAAACCCCTACTTATTAGTGCAATGTTAACTGTAAAACACGAGCAAAGTTGGGAATTAATGTAATGTAAAAGCTAAATTTTATAACTTAATATATACATCGTGAAACAATATGATATTTGGATATTTAAAAAACAGCGGCTAAAATGACTGGCACCACGTTTTTTAGTTATATAGTATGTTTTGTCTTTTTAGAGTAAAAGAAATTATAATATTGGCTACTTTTAAATATCTATAAAGGAATCTGTTTTATAAATACATAAAGATGTATAATTATAAGGAACAATGGGCATAAGTAAAGTATAAACAAACGTGTTAAAAATTGTATGTTTCTTTTTAAAAGTATATGACGCTTCTTCTTATACAATGAATAGATATACTAAATAGCATATATTAATTCTGATATTCATTGTGTAAAAAAAGACAAATTTTATTAAAAATTTTCATATTTTAAAGAAAAATATTAATACAGTATAGCATTAAGGAATGATGAGTAGAAATATAATTATTTATACTCTAACTATAAAAATGAATAACCCTGAATCCTATTTTTACATATTTAATAAAGTTTGTTATTTTTAACTTTATACTTACACAATATGTAATATAACATTCATCGAGAAATTAATTTTTAAGTTTATGTATTAGATTATTGTTTTAAACATATTTTCTACTTTTATATTATAGTATAATGCAATAAAATACGAAAATCGCTTAAAATTTCAAGCTAAAACTTTCCAATCTTTAGTTTTTAACTATTTTAATTTTTCTTCAGATATTTTTCGTTGACATTCACATTTTCTTTACAGAAAGGCAAAAAATGGTAATATTTCCCCCCAAAACATCAGAAAAGTTGAAATATGGCCTCACTTCTGGCACGAGAAAAGAGGAAAAGATGAAATAACATAAGTTACGACGGTTTGGAGCGTTTCTCTGTTCCAAACCCAACTACAGATGTCACGTCCCGGAATGATCGGTGTGGGTTTATGCGTTAGAAACGAATTGTTGCCAAACTTTCCTCTCGAGATTCTGTCTCACAACAAAAGTAGAGAACGTGTGTCGAAATCTTAAAGTTAAATTGGACACAATGTTTCAGAGTTTATCTTTTATTCCCATTCCCAGAAAAATTATTTCGGTTATATAAAAAGCAATTGAAAGACTGAATGTTTTATTGGAAAAAAGGGATATAGGCCTTACGTTTTTTCGCGAACAATGAATATTGTATTTTTTATGAATCGACTATAGCTTTTAGTGATTTTGATACAAATTCAAAATTCTTCAATGTAGTTGTAAAAGAACAGAGGGAAATTAATTATAGATATTTAATTTTATAAAAATAGAAAACATTATATAACATAAAATCATAGTCCCTAATGTTTAAAATTATTTCGATCCCCATTTTAGATTTCTTAATCGTAACTTTCCCAGCCACCCAATATATGTCAACGATATGTACCATAGTTTTTTGACATTCCTACTCAATTCTCAAATTTATAGATTAAATTAAGATTTGCTATTAGAAACCCTTTATCTTCTTTAACCAAGATGTCAATTTAAATGATTGTTGTTTGCAGTTTCACCAATATAGTTTTAACACGCAATAGATACTCATCAAACATTTTCTTGTGAAAAGCATCAGGATTTACCTCTCCTGGGGATGGGTATTTATGGATCAAACAGATGTACACCTGTTTCTTGTCTGTATGAGACGAGTCCTTGAAGTCCCCCTCATCATCATGGAAATAAAGGATTTTTACTGAGTATTTCGATTTAATTTGAGTGCGGTTGAAAGTATTCTTTTGCCACGATAACTGCAACGGTGTTTATTGGAGGCGAACAAAATATGGGCTAATTCTGCCGTGTAATCATGATACTTTCAACTGTTATACATGCACACACATATATGTATATATACACACATACATATATATATGTGTGTGTTTACATGTATATATATATATATATATATATATATATATACATATAAAATACATATATATACATACACACACACACACATATATATATATATAATATATATATTATATTATATATTTAAAATAATATATATATACATATATATGCATATATATACATAAATATATAATACATATATATATGTATATATATATGTACATATATATGTATATATATGTATATATATATATATTGTATATATATATATATATATATATATATATAATATATATATATATAATATATATATATATATATA
>CM063498.1:35574774-35604774 GCA_032207245.1 Pardosa pseudoannulata
TATACTATTTTTTAAAAACTATGAAAATTACATATTTACATAGTACAACATTGTGTTTATTAATTTGTTATTTTAACAGTGTTAATATTTCAGTCTACTAAAAAGGATTTATTATTGGTGATTTTGAAAGCTACTACGTCCTTCTAAATTAATAATCAAGCTCTTCGCTTTATTTTCCTCATCGTTTTAACCAACCTAATATAGCCATATATCCGTTTCAAAATAATTCGCAAGCATTGATCTGAAATTCAAATTTAATACTCTATTCACTGAATTGGAATAACAAGTTACAAATTGCGTACTTTGGGGAAGTGATATATTATCTTCTTCATCGGCAGCATTTCTGGTTCGCCCGCTGAGAGGGAATTTTTAATTGTGCTATAATTTAATTTACTGAATTGAATCTGTGATGAATCGCTTTATGCAAATTTGAAGCGTCAAATGAGCTTAATCGGAAATACCAGAATGCGGATTTGAGAGCAAGGATTAATGATGTAGGCGTTTGCGACATGGACTATAATCTGGCAGACCATTACTGAAACAAACTGATGAACCGCAATCGACTTTGCAATAAATAAAGACATGAAATGCCAGTTGACATTAACACCTCAAAGCAGTGTCCCTCTCAATAAGATATATTTGACAAAAGGCGATTCAAACCTGATTTTTTTTAACTGGAATGTTTTATCTCAATTTTATGGTTTACTATCACTAAATATACCATTTATATAATGTAGTTGACCAGTGATTGTACTTAAAATCAATTCAACGAATGTTTATCAATTGGGCTCACTAAAAGCATGAAAAAAGGATATTTTATATTCATTATTAAAGTACTTCTTCTAGTATATAAGTCGCAGTATTAAAGATTTAATACTGGGACAAACTGGTCCAAACTAGTTATAAACCTAATATCTTATCAACATAAGTGCTTCAAGTACATACCAAATTTTAATCTATATCATTGAATTTTGTCTTTTGGTTAAGGTAAAACTACAAGGAAGAAGATATGTGGTCATATACATATACAAAAATGATTTATATACAAGATATCTGAAAACATATTTATTCATGGTACAATAAATCAGTTATTTTGATTTAAACAAATTCTGAGGTAAATCTTTACTGGCTGGTTTCAATATTTTTACTAAAATAATAAACGATGTATAGAATAAAGTTATAAAAGCTAAGTAAAGCAGTCAGCTGTTTCAAATCTTACTTCCTCAGTGCGGAAAAGGAAGACTGACAGAAAACGGTGTGTTTTTTCCAACAAATTTCTTAGATTTCTGCATCAAACATGAAGTTTTTTAAGCTTGAAGAGCAGAATGCTTAACTTCTTTTGTTTGGAAGTAAGTCTGTGTCATTAGGTTTTTTTTGTATATATGTTTCCAATCTGATTCCCAACATTTTTTTTATTGTTTGCAAATTTTATTATTTCTTTCACACGCAAATGATTTTAAACAAATTTGCTTTATGTTTGTGTCTATAAAAATTAACATAATTAATAACATTTGTGTCTATAAAGTTTAAAAAAGGATTTTTTTTTAAATAATAGAAAAATTGGAATAAAATCAATGTTTCATAGGGTGAATGAGGTTTTAAATAGTTTTTAATCTAAAAATGCATTTGTCATCATTAATTATATTTTCACAGGGTGTAATAATATGTACAAGATTTTGAGCGAAAATATTTCGGTGATTAAGAATAACTCATACATATTCGTAATTTTAGAAACTTTTAACACATTTTAACTTTAAAAGTATTTATTTTTAAATAGAATAATGAAGTAAATTTAGGCAGTGACTATGAAACGTAAAAATATATACATTTTAAGATCCAAAACATAGTATGTATAGTCAGTAATACAGATAGCTATATCTAAAAAGATAATTATATTTTCGAAATTCAGAAATATGTAAAACAATACCCATGACATGATCATCTCCCTTTGTCTAAAAATGTACACATTGACTCGCACTTACCTAGAAAAAAGAAAACAATTGTTAATTTATGAAATAAAATAATACATATATATGACATCTTTTAAATACAGTTTTTACACATACATTTTAAAAATTCAATTGATTTGCATTGTTAAATATGACTAAATTACAAAAATTCTTTTGCCATCATACATAAAAATTAATATTGTAATGATATTCTCATAACAATCTGTAAAAATTTACACGTAATTATGATACTCTTCAGTTTTCCTAGTTAGATTTAAATTGATCAGTACTAGCTGCTTTCTGAATTCTTATTAGCAACTTTGGGATGTTCTTTCAGTTAGAGAATATAATCATAATAAATTCCAATAGTAAAAGGTTTAGAATATAATATAATCGCAACTACAATGCTACATTTCTTAAAACATCCACCATTGCTGATGTTAAAAATTTATAAAGTTATCAATAATGAAATGTGACACTTGAACCAGTGTTTTTATAACATGTTATGGAAGGAGTCAATGAAATTGCTAATGAACATCCTGTTTTCTTAATTCTCCATTTTCCATATACAACTGTATGAAAATATTCTATGTTGAAAATAAAATCATTAATTTAACTACAGTCCACGTGTTCTTTCAAATTATCTAAACTAAAAATATTTTAAAAGTAAGATTAATAAAAACACCGAATATAGTTATAATTTAAGTCCATCTATTATGATTTTAAACAGTTAATCAGGAGCACTGTATAATAATAATAATACACTCTATTTTTAGCAGAAAAAGTTTAATATTTTATTAGAAACCATGTTAAAAAAATTAAAATTTCAAAACTAATGTTTGTTAAGCTTAAAAATCTGCAGCACTTTAAAATACAATATTTTACAACAAAATTAATTTTATAGAAAACTTTACCAATTTCTACAAACAACACAACCTACATCCAATAAAATACTTTAATAAAATTTATTTTATACACATTTTTAAATAAATCCCTAAGTTGTATAACGTATGCATTAAATTAAAACATAAGAATATTTTATTTATTCACTAGAAATTTTATTTACTAATTCATATTCAAACTATTTTTTTCAATCTTCTTTATGGCAGTAAACTGCCCAATACAGGGTGATCTTAAATTAACATGTCCGCAGTGTCTCTTGCAAGAATATTTACCCTTTTACAGTGGTATTTTAATATATTCACTAGAAAGCAAATGAAAAAATTTTATAATTCCCCATGTGAGGTTTACAATTAGTTTACAATCTTAGAATCAAGAGAGTAAAAGCTAACTATCGTAAGTAGGGCAGAAATTGCTACGTAAATCAGAAGGCATAACGTGGGGAACTGACATAAATTACTATTTTTGGAAAAGTGAACTATAAAATTTGTAAGCAACTCGAAGATAAGCTTAAAATCATCGTTCCATAAATGACAGGAATTCCAAAAGCACACCCTAAAGAAGGATATTTTTGAAAAATAAGAAAACCCCTAGTATAAACGTTCTCTAAGGTAGAGTATAAACTTTTTGCCGCTTTTAATCGTACAGTAGCATTACAGAGGCAGTATGGTGTGTTGTAGTGGACTTGCTTCAGCTAGAGAATTAAGAATATTACAGAAAAGCTCTACGGATTCGACTTATATTTTAGCTGAGTATTTTATATGTAGCATGGTGGAGTTTTACTAAATATTTTTTTCGTGTAGCGTTCTTGGGATGTTCTCTGATTAACAAACATTTATTTGTAGTAATAGAAATATTGTAAATCATTAAATCTCTCAATCTTTGGGAAAAAACATATCGGTAAATTAGACTGACAATATAATGCCAAATATTGTAAATTTCGTAGTTAAAATTTTTTGGCATGACTTGAAAGCACTGTAAAAAAATCAGTGCATGTGTATTAAGCAGTTGCTTAGTCTAGGTGGGATTCAAGTGTATGCCAATAGTAGGTGTAGCAACAGCTTCGTCTTTTCATAAAATCTGTGGTATATAAAAGGAATATTTGTCATTTACAGATATATTATTTTTCGTAGTAGTTACATATATAATTTTCTTAAAAAACGTATTTGATAAAATATTAGATCGTTTTCGGAAACCTTTTATAATATACTTGGTGTAAAAGTTTTTAACATGAGGGTATATTTGTTAGTGGGTTCGGAACATTAGGTAAATTTTGTTCAACCTAAAAGCCACGAATCTATTCCATATAGCGAATTGTGAACAGTTACAAACATCAATGATAACAGCAGGATTCAACCGTGAGAATTCCGATATCAAAAAACAGCGCTATCGTTCTATCTATAATTGAGACTATACTGGATGCTAAATAGTTGAGACAATAGTATAAACGATTTTTAGAGTAATTTTTGACCTTTATAGACTTTTTTACCCATATAAAATTTTATTTTATTAGAGTTGAATTATTTTGGGAAATTTTTGAGATATGCTTTATGACTTGGATGTAATAAGATGTATTTTTTTTATTCATATCCATAGTAAATAGTCAGAGATGCGTAATTCTTTTTTCATAACGGTAGTGTTTTACAAGAAAAGTTGTAAATTCCAGGTCATTTGGAATATTTTAAATAATGCAAATTATTCAAAAGAATAAGATATGAATAGTTATTTTTATACATTTTCAATTATTATTACGGTGGAAATGCATTTCCGCTCATCTTCATTTTTGTTAATTTTTTTTCGCAACATTTAACGAAAATTGCTCTTTATATTTCTCAGGCAGACATTGGGGCTTTCTGCCACTGGCTTCCATCACTTTTCTTCCAGATTCCGAAAAATAATGTAAAAAATAAAACATTATTTTAGCAGATTATTTTTTTTGTGCATTTGATTATTCATCCCAAATTATATTATTAGATGTAAATATTCCATATAAATTATTCTCGAATATGTAATTTTATTTTAGAAACTGAGCAGATGAAGCACACAATTGTAATTTCCTTTTTTTTTTTTTTTTTTAAATAAATGCTTGTAAAAATAATCGTATGTAATAAATATCACAAAAATAATCTGCACGCTGTATTGTATTCACAAATCTATAGTAATTTTCTTAAATAGATGTTTATTTTACCGTATTTTTATTTTATAAGTACAAAGTAGTTCACTAAATACATAATATCCTATATTGCACAAACTTACCTAAAATTTAACAATAAATGGTGCAAAAATAATGTAGAATAAAATAAGTAAATAATTACATTACTAATCTTCATCAACTACAATTAGTTTATAATTTTAGAATTAAAACAATTTAATTTTAGAATCATTATTAAAGATAATAAGACGTATTAATAGAAATGTTGAATAAATCTCGTATGCTTCAGATTTTTAAAGATTATGTTTATTAATAAGTGAATGTCCAGCAAGTGCAATGTTCTACCCGTGAGCCGCTGTATAATAATTCCGAATTCCACGACTTTTTTTAATGTAGGAGTCAAACTTAGAAATACTGTGGATTGTTATATATATGTATTCTTTTGAATGTGATAATTCATTTTTAAAACACGTTTTAATTGCAAAGAAATTAAGTTTCATACGTTCCCGATTTTAAGTTTAATTTTTTTCAGTGTATAGAAGTTCTTTTACGATATGCTGGAGTACCTTAAATGCTCAAATTTGATTCATTTAATATTTTTAAAATCTATTTTAAGAATTTAATATCTTTAAAATTATTTTAAAGAATTTTGTACTTTTAAAATCTTTTTAATGTATTTAATATATTATATCTATTCTGAAGGCTTAAATTAACATGAAAAAAAACTTTAAAAGATTGATAATATCTATTTATTTTAGAACTGTAGATGAAGTGTAGGTCTACATTTGCAGGTTCTGAAAATTTTTGCATTTTTCTAAATTCAAAATTTTGGAAAATTTATTTTTCACATTTATATATTTTTTGTTATTTTTTTAATCTTTTTCACGTTATTTTGCAAACCTTTTCGTTGCTAACGGCAAAACAGTTGACCAGTAATACATATTGAATACAGAGTACATATGTCTAATTGAAATCTTAGATGATTTTTATTTAGATTAAAAGAATGAAAATAAAGTAAGCATAATAAGTAAACAGTAATTCTACATTCAATGAAAATATAAGAGGCTATAAATTTACTGTGAATTAATCTAGAGAAAGTGTTAGAAATCAGAATTAGGCTCGATCTGTTAATCTTGCTTACATTTTATAGTTACAGTTTCTTAAAGGGAAACTATATCTTTTATTTATTGATGTCGTTTAGTACTACTGTTTTGAATACATAAAAAATTAAATTTTAAATAACAATCACTATGATGATAACTTAATTTTGTAAGAAATGGCTATTGTGAAATAAAAACAAAGATAGAAAGTTTGTAATTATTGAAAATAAAAATTCCGCCAAGTTATAACAGAAAAAAATACTAACTTCTTAAAAATGGGAAAGTAAAGGGAAAATAAAGATTATAACAATATTAATAACTATATTATAAGATTGTAACAATATAATAAGTTTAGTGTTGAAGTAAAATTATTTTTCATATTTTGAAACCTTATCTAATTGAATATTCATTTTCATTTCAGATTATTTCTCGGTTCTCTTTAATGGTAATTTTGTGCATATTGTTTTGTCACAAACACGATGATGATAAATGTGTTAAACAATGATAATGTGTATCTCGGGAATTAACCTGCATATATTGTGATAATCTACATATATGCTTTTATTTTACAAGTACAAAGTAGCTCACTAAATTAATGATACCCTATGTTATACAAACTTATCTACAATTTAATAATAAAGGACACAAAATAATGTAAAATAAAATAAGTAAATAATTACATTACTAATCTTCATCAAATAGAATTACAATTCAATAAAAATTTTAAAAAGTTATTTATCATTTTTAATTGTAAGACTAAAATCATATGTTAACATTGTAACAATATAAGAAGTTTAGTGTTGAAGTAAAATTATTTTTCTTATTTTGAAACCTTATCTAATTGAATATTCATTTTCATTTCAGATTATTTCTCGGTTCTCTTTAATGGTAATTTTGTGCATATTGTTTTGTCACAAACACGATGATGATAAATGTGGTAAACAATGATAATGTGTATCTCGGGAATTAACCTGCATATATTGTGATAATCTACATAGATGTTTTTATTTTACAAGTACAAAGTATCTTACTAAATTCATAATACCCTATATTATACAAACTTATCTACAATTTAATAATAAAGGACAAAAAATAATGTAAAATAAAATAAGTAAATAATTACATTACCAATCTTCATCAAATAGAATTACAATTCAATAAAAATTTAAAAAAATTATTTATCATTTTTGATTGTAAGACTAAAATCATATGTTAATATTGTAACAATATAAGAAGTTTAGTGTTGAAGTAAAATTATTTTTCTTATTTTGAAACCTTATCTAACTGAATATTAATTTTCATTTCAGATTATTTCTCGGTTCTCTTTAATGGTAATTTTGTGCATATTGTTTTGGCACAAACACGATGATGATAAATGTGGTAAACAATGATAATGTGTATCCCGGGAATTAACCTACATATATTGTAACACATTTTGGTTTTCCATTTTAAAGCAAGAGGGTTCATTAATTGCGTTACACCTCATCAAGGTAAAATTCTTTATGAGCCAGGTAACGAAACTTGTTTGCAACTTCATTTTTAACAAATTATGAATTATTGTACTCATGTTAGAAGGGTTGCTTAGAAATAAGCAATGTTATTCAATTTAAAATGAAGAATCAGTCTTTTGTAAGGCAATGATGCAGTTGTGAAAATAAGCGTCACTAATTAGGAAGCCTAGAAAAAATATTTTGAAATAAACGGGAGTAAAATCTCATTAAAGGTAATTAACTTTTTCCGTTTACCTACACATTCTATTTTAGTTTGTAT
This sequence comes from Pardosa pseudoannulata, assembly GCA_032207245.1. Classification (NCBI taxonomy): domain Eukaryota; kingdom Metazoa; phylum Arthropoda; class Arachnida; order Araneae; family Lycosidae; genus Pardosa; species Pardosa pseudoannulata. Next base: position 35,582,646 of record CM063498.1, read on the forward strand.
AGAACATTAGTCAGAGGAGAAATAATTTTAAAGAGATATTTTTTTGTTTTAGAAATGAATCTTTATTTATATTTTCCGTGTAGAATTGCTTTGTTATTATGTATATAACATTTCAAATTTTGTATATGAAATTTAAATACAGATGCACCCGAACAAAGTTATTCTTCATAAAAAATCGAATTAAATACTTGTATATACAGGGATATAATTATTTTAAAATTCCTCACTCCGTAATAAAATTTAAAACCACTACATTTATTTATCAATGAGGAATTTGCACATGTGTGGGATTCGAACAACTTAGTATTTTTCTGATAATCAGAGACTCCTAGATTCTAAAAATATTCTCAACGTAAAAAACTGGGTCCATCATTTAAAAAATTAATTTTAAGGTTAAGCAAAAATCACGTGACATCAAAACGCTCCGTGATTGGTTATGACGTCATCTTTCAGGTTGTCCAATATTTTCTTATTGCTTTTAAGCGAGTACTATTTTCCGATTTTGTTTTTGCAAGTTCCTGAAATTTTCTAGCTATCAAAATTAATTTTTATTTAAACTTGAAGGTTTATTTTATCGATTTAGATAGCTTAGTTATCTCAATTTGTCATAAATGTCTCTTCTACCTGGATTTACCAAAGAACAGTCAGACAACTTCCCGAAAATTGACAGCATGTCAATGTTTTCGTTCTTATTAAAAAAAATCTGGATTTTATGGGAGCAGAAATACGGGTAATTAAAACCCAAAGGTATGTAAAATCATTTATATATTTATCCAATTTTACTTAACATGTAATAATATTTTATTCATGCTAATCACAGCTCTTCTGTTTGTAGACATAGACAAGTCAAATAAATATGCATATATCATATACATATACTTGTAGTAGCATCGCTCTTTATAAATAGAGATAGATGTAATATATTAAAATAAAATTAGAGGAGGTATTTTTTGTGACGATATTTATATGCTTTATCAAACATTTATTGTACTTGAACTATGTGATAATACTCAAAAATTAGCAGTTTTAAAAATAAAATATCACTGGTTAATCAACAGTCCTTTTAAAGGTATATAAGTATTTTTATATACATTAATTGTTCTAAATCAGTAATATTTAAACAAAAGCAAGCATTTATTTACCGAAAAATGGTCTTCACAAACCCATAGAAATGATTTATATGATAATATGGGCTTTAATTTATCATTCCTTTTCATCACAGTTGTCCAGATTTTACGTGTATGTGGGTCTTTCGGAACGCTGAAAAATGTCTTCCGATTGCAATTATTTGTTGTATTTTTACAGACTGGCACAATACAATATTTATAATGTGATTTTTTAATGCCAGACATAATAAAAAAATTTCTATTATATGCGATACTTTACACAGAAACAAATTTAAAAGTCTCCTTTTGACATGTAAACAGCATAGGCGCTCGTTGGCAACGTGAATGATGACGTCACAAACTCCGCGGAGGATAACTATCGTTTTTGAGAGACGTTAAAGAATCCGCTATAAAACCTATTAGAAATCACTAATTAGGCCTCCAAATGAGAGAAATATAGCTACTTTCCTGCTTACTTTTTTGTCTTCTATCGTGCAGCGGGCGTTTTTTCATGAATCGCGAGAAATTTTATTTATTCAGAAAAATCGCAGTAAATCGAAAACTACTTTGTTTTTGTGAATTGAAACTTTTTTTATTTTACACTTAAATATATACTGCATGATTAATTTACAAAAAAAAAAAAACAATATTTTTACGAAATCACAAAAATAAACGATTTTTTAAATTAAAGTCCGATAAACTGTCAGCGCATATTTCTTCATCACTATCTTTGTCACAACTGCTCATTTTATCAGTTTTGTATTCAACAATAAAAAAACCAAACTTCAAATTGACAAAACATGACTTGTACGTTCTGGAGCTAGAAATTATATTGAAGACGAAATAACTCAACAAAAGACCGAGTAACTCGACAATCATAACTTGTGGAAAGAAAAAAATGCAAACAACACTCATATAATGTCGTATTTAGTAGATTTGAGGTGGCTAGCACGTATCCAACAAAAATATACTAAATACGTATTTTTACGTGACCCGTGCTCCAGTGACAGACTGCAAGAAACGTAAAAATACATTGCCCGCACTCAAAGTGTTAAGAAATATGTTGTTTTGAAGTTCATTTACAACATTACCATTTTCGTACGAAACATTATAAAGTTTAGAGAAGTTTATAAGATATAAAAGACTTCCCAATAGACTTTTCATCCGATTAGTTCATGTCAGATAGAGAATAGTTTATTTAAAAAAAGATAAGAAAGCTCATTTTTCATTTTCATTTGTTTTTAAATTGTCTGTCATTGTGAGAGTATTTATGATTTAATATTAAGTGGAAAATTAAATTGTGAATAGCATACATTTTCATTACTATTAGGATATTATACACGGGTACAGGGCAGATACTCTATGATACTCTATGATATGGGGAGTGTAGCATCTTCTTGTAGACTGTATCAGAAAAACAGTTTTTATTTTATCTAAAAAATTTCTAGTACCACATCAAACAATCAAGTTTTAACTACTATAATACTACAGCGAATAACTTATTTAAGAACTTGTAGAGAATAGCATCTTACACTTATATCAAAGAGAAATCAAGCTGATTCCGCCGGGACTAGAAACTGTTAAAAATGCAATTTTGCAAAGAGCGGCTATCACTTCTTACCACAACTAGCCCTTTATGTTTACATGAATGTACTACAATTATCTTACACCAATCTTCCTATCATAGTTTTCTATTTTCCAATTACGTTTTCCTTATAAAGTGACCACTCCCCTTCCCAACAACATTCTAATATTCTTATTAATAATTTCCAGAGTATTAATATGCAGGAGATACCGCACACACACACACACGTGTTTATCTCTCTCCCTGTACACACACACACACACACACACACACACACACACACACATATATATATATATATATATATATATATATATATATGTAATAATTATTTCCTCAAGTCACAATAATTATGAAGCTCCTATTGTTTTAACTTGCCCGGGCTACTGGGCAAGAAGAAGCCAAATGAGCTTAAATAAATAAGTAATAAAGATGCAGTCAGCCCCACATTGAAGAGAACGGCACACAAGTCCAAGTCTAATTAAAACTATAAGAATTGCTAGAAAAGGACATCTTTACTAGTCAACAACAAACAAGAGAAATACACAAAAATCACTTTCTCGAACAGAGGTGTACCCAAGAGCGAAGACAGATAAAATTTCCCAAGAGACAAGAAACTTAGTCAGCGAATTTAACTGTTAAGATCAGGAGAAAAGCCATACCATTGGCTATCGACAGCTGGAAAACGTGTTGAGTGGACAGAAAATTTACATCTATTTGACAGAAAGTTTGGGGAAATGTGTTGAAAGAATTTTCAGGTGTGGAAATCCCTTTGCTTAAGACATTTAAAGGCTGAAAATAAGATTTTAAGGAATTAGAATGGGAGAGAGGAGGCTTTTTTAAAGCAATATTAAAGTGGAATAATTTAGATGTATTACACACATACACACACACATACACACACACACACACACACACACACACATATATATATATATATATATATATATATATATATATGCTAATCGTAACGAGATTTAGTTATATGTCTGCAAATTTGGGAAAATTTTTAGTGATATTATTTGTAGCTATTTTCAATGATATGACACTCACTTCCATGACACATATTCGTTACAAATTTTTCCTAATGGAGTTGAGCAAAAAATTATATAACCTTTGATAAAGTCTTATAACTCTAACTTAATAATTTACAAAGAGATTTGTACTGTCCACCTAATCTCAAAAGACACGCAATGATAATTTTAGACGTTTTCCCTGCTGTTATTATGGGTTTGAAATCAATAGAAAATTATTGCGACGGCTTTGCAGCTTGAATTTAGCTTGTTCCATAACCCACATCGCCGTCATACTTCAGTGATTTTCACGGGGGTACCGATATTTCAGGTCCATTGCAGCTGCACGGGGTTAATCGACTTTGACGACGCTATTCCCTAGATCACTGGAGTCAAAATGTGGAAAGGAATTTTAGGTATGTTTGTGAATTCATGTAAAATGCATATGATAACGCCTGAATAGATGTTATATAAAGTAAGATGAATAGAATACAGTAACAGTAAAATAAATACTAAAAATAGTAAATTCCGTGTATAGCATTTAAAATATTTTACTTTTACTATTTAATAGTCTTTTTTATTAAAATGTGTTTAAAAATATAATATAAAATATTTCTGTAATGAGTTTCATTTAATGCAATGCATATCTAACAAGAAAATTTATTCGATTATATAGCTAATTTAACAGAATCCCTAGAGTTTAATCTCAATGTTTAAGTGTCTTATTGGAAGAATTATCTATTTGTCTAATAAATATTTCTAGTTAACTTCTTTAGAGATAATACTACGGATTTATCTTTATTTAAAATTCAATAGCGGAATTGCTGTAAACCTGTTTTTAAGTCTTTAAGCTGCTATGTATCTCATAAGGTGGTCATGTCATAAAGTTCATTAAATCTTTAAAAGGAAAGTTAAGGATACTCTGTGTCATCTAGTTTTAAAATTATGACTTTATTAGCTCTTTTTCAGGATATTCTTCATTTTTTATCAATGTGTTAGTTACACATGCATTTCTAAGAAGCCATTTTAACCTAATATTTCTATGGAATTTCTATTGATAATTAAATAAGAAAGTAAGTTCGAAATGGCTATTCACTTATTATCCTGTGAGGATTATTTACCAAGAGATTAATTTCAACTACTTAATGTGAACACAACAGTTCATACCCAGCATTTAACCCTTTGAAGTCCAATCTACAGTGAATAACTCAGGTGCTTTTTTCAAATGATAGGTATGTTATCGCAAAAATGCGATTTTTCAAATACATGTAAGTTTATATTTTTAGTAAGTAGAATATTATACTCATGCATTCGCAAAAATCTCTCTAAAACCATTTCTATCAGTGATAAAAACTAAATAAACAAAATAAACCTAATTAAAACTGAATGAGTTTTTTTTAGACGTGGCTGGCTTCTAAATTAAAGCATTAATTAATAGTACCTTCTCGGTTAATGTAGATTTCAAGATGAAATATTAAAATTCTTGTGCAAAACAGAGAAGGATGTTAAACTAATTTTTTTTAAGATTTGTATTTTTAACTTCTAGCTATAATTAAATAAGCGTATTTTATGTTTTATATCTTAATGGTAACAAGAATTATAAAATAATCAGGATAAAATTATGCTTTCGAATAATTGTTTTGGGGATGTTAGCCCTATATTCTCAATGCACCGACATTATACGAAAAACAGTTTACGATTCAAGGACTGATTGGAGCTTAATGTTCCGTTCAAAAGTGATTCCAAAGTGTTATAAACAAGTTGTACTGACGGGCTGAAATTTAGCCCTCTAATTTTCGCTCCCGTGAGATTTCAGGTCTGGAGAGTTTAAAAGTAAATCACCAAAAGTATAAAAACAATATATTTATTATTCTCTGAAATATGATTATTTCTCAATCTATATACCCGATGACAGTACCAGACTATTTGGAATGTGTCAAATCAAACTATTTTGAACTCGTAACCTATTTACAAAAAACAATATATCAGATATTGAAAAAATAAGCCGGTCAATCTTAGATAGTAACCACCAACCGTTTGATTCAAAGGCATTTTATTAGTCAGATAACTCCCACTGATAAGGGCCGAACGATGGCCGAATGGTAGAGCACTGCTTTTCGGAACCAGAGTTCGCGGGTTCGAATACCACTGTCGGCATGGATGTCGTAGCCGTTCGGAATCGGCTTTAAACAGTAGGTCCCGGTCTCATTAGCCCTTGTGTGCAAAACAGTAGATAGTAGTGCTCCAAACCAAACCAAACCCACTGATAAGAAACGACATCCATCAAGAGAAGGCACAGTTTGTTGTTGCAGAACAGATGAAAACAATAAGAGATGTAAGAAGGAAACTCGTTACTACTGTCCATATTTTGATGTTGGAATTTGTATCTCATGCTTTGAATTTATCGCACGAGAAAAAATACTAATATTTATTTATATTATTCACATGTGTAATAAAATTATCTTTCAATGTTTTCAATATTCTATAAAACATTTATTTTTATATAAAACCAACTGTTAGTGATAATAACCCTGAATGTTGTCTCTTCCTAAAAATTTAATTTTATTACATTTAGGTGAAAATAAACCCAAAAGTTAGAAATAAATACATCTATAATGTATACACATAGTCTTGTATAGTTTTATTAAATAAAAAAAAATACACACTTTCATGATCATTTTCCTCATTATGTATGAGATCGTTAAGGCGTTAAAGTATTTTATGTTGTTACTTGGGTAGCCGAGGTAGCTCAGTTGGCAAAGACAGTGTTCTCGTCACTAAAAGTTTGCGGGTTCGGGCCTGGAGCTGGCCTAATATCCGCCGTGTTTGCTAAAGGTGACTGGAGAAAGTAAAATATGTTCGTGGTCACAAAGTTCTCCATGTTCTCAAACGATATCTCTGGGGTCGTAGGCCAAGCATTGGGGATCTTCTGCTTGGTCCTTACTTCTAAATTACGAGGACCCAGCGGCGGTAATGTTACTCGCATCCGTAGCATACCTTAAATTTCAAGTTCCCCTCGGGTGGTACTACATAGGTAACAGGTTTACAGCCTTGTTAAGGCTTAGAATAATGTCTGTATCGCCTGCTGCGTTGGAAAAAAATGTTACTTGAACGACTTTTAGAACGTTTAAACTAAAAGATAGCCGAATCTTCCCTTTAAGTCTTTTACAATTGTAGCTTACTTAACTAACTACTGAATAAATCCCAAAATTGAAAAATCTTTTATCCTCCTATTTTTTACCCATTTATTTGCATGATTCTCTGTCAACCATCCAATTGTTATAAGATTTAAATATATCATTCCTCCCGCTGAGGTGTTATTATTACGCCTCTTAAACTATCACATTCACCTGGACGATATGATATTTCCTTTTTACTTGACTTTTATTCTTGCTGAAAGAACATAGAATGAAGTTAAAAGAAGAAATAAAAAAAATACGAGTTATGATGGATGACATAGAGAACTTAGATAGCGCACTCCACGCAGGTTTGCTAATCATTGCCTAAGAATGTACCAAGAATTAACTGAAATATAATAGTGGTTTCCTAAGGAGTGATGAAATATTTCTCGATAAAAGATGATTGATGCATAAGTCGAATTTTCTGTTGCACCATTACATATATTGGACGGTTAAAAATTTAATTTGAACATGGTTTGTAATAAAATAAAAAATGTATCAGAAAACATGAACATTTCATTCGTAAATCAGTTAAATAAAGCCTTTTTTTAAATCAAAGTCCAAAAGTTTAAAACTTATTATCTAATCTTTGCAGCTATTTAAAATCGGATTAAAACAGCAGATTTTAGCCTTTCTCAAGATAAAATTCATGGTATAGATCGTATCTAATGAATCATATATAATTTTTTATGTTTATTTTAAGAATTTTTACTTTAAGGTGAATTGACTAGTACAGTGACAATTACTGCACTGGAATGGATGTTACAGAGGAAAGGTTTGGCTTGGTTTGGGTTTGATACGGACTACTTTTTGAAACAAGAGGGCTAATGGGACCTACTGCTTAAAGCTGATTCCGAACGGCTACGAATATCCATGCCATTGTGGGATTCGAACCCACGAACTCCGGTTCCGAAGGCCAGTACCCTAACAATTTGTGATTTTTTGTCATTTGTGAAAAATACTGATGTACTTAAGATATAAAAACATTTTAGGTAATTTAATAACTGTTAAAATTTTCAGAATATTCTTGTGATGTAATCTTAGTAAAGCTAAATTTTTGGAGTGTCTGCCTTTTTATGTTAATTTTTGTAAGTATTATTGTGCTTTTTGTACTATGGTTTTAAAAATTCTGTTTGTTTAAAATTGCGAATTTAAGTGTCTACATATATAAACCAGAATTAAGAATGTATAGCCTTTAAAATCTTCTTTCTTCTGTATAAATTATCACTAAAGCAGATAACATCTACGGTAAAAAATTATGCTGAGGTAATGCCAACAAACTTTGCTTTCGGAATCATTTCCAATATGCAATTGTAGAAACTCTCATTCGGATTATGCGTATACCCGAAAATATCTCCCTTAGAGTATGCATTTAACACTCTGACTGCTCAATTTGTAAACCGAGATCTTTTTAAAAGATGATTATTTTTTGTTGCATAATTTAAGTATATATATAAATTGGAGAATTGAAATACTAATTTTTTTTTCTAGAAAAGATTTTTAATATTGACTTTTATCATGAGAAACTAAGCCTTCAGAAAAACAAATTTCAGATGTTATCACATAAAAAATTTATTTTTTAATAAATTTCAATTCAAATACAGTTTATTTCTATTTAAAACATACTATCTATAATTCTACTATCTCATATAACTATATTTCTAGTCATATAATTCAATTTATTACCTAATTAAATGTCTAATACTGTATATAATTTAATCCACTGGTTAAACGGTGAAAAGGTGGAATGTGCTTCTTAATAAAGGAAGAAAAAGAGATGCCCGCGAAAATCGCGTTATGAGCAAATTTTGCTTCATTTGAATTGCACGTGGAAATCGCGGGATAAATCGCGGTTAACAAAAGGGTTTGCACTTACGATTTCAAATGAATTTCAATAATACAATTTTCGGTTAAAAAACGCTCCGAAAATAGTATCACATTTTAATGCTTTTGAAATATGTAAATAGGTCGATTTTTAGAAATGCATTTACTAAGATGTATTGATGCATTTATTAAAAAGACGCTGATATTCATTTTAAAATCTATTTCGAAGTATTCGTTTGCTAACAGATGTAAATTTACTTATATTTATGACTTTATCAAAAATATAAATAATCTACTCAAGAATATGTTTATTTAATTTTAGAATGCATTATTATATGGGATGATCTTCGAGACTTAGCTTTATTTTTTAAATAAACAATCTATAATACCATAATATTATTTTTAACTGGAAGTAAAGTTAATAACGAAGTTTTTTATTCCATTTGTATAGAAGTAAAAACTCCTTTGGAGAAAAGTAAGTAAGTGTTTTTTTTAGAATAATTTCCTGGATATGTTAGAAAATCACTGAATTTGCTGTGAAAATAAATCAAAATATTTCAAAACGCAAGAAATACAAACAAATATATGTTATTTTAAATAACCGCTTTTATCACTATTTACATGTGTCAATTTATTTTTTTTATCCGAATGAGATGGAAACTGTGTAAAATACAAAGCTATTAGCATTAGAAAAATTTCCTTAATATTTAAGCCCATATTTAAAAGAATCTTTTTATTTAAATTCTACTACATCTCTGTACATTTTACTCTCTTACTTCAAAATGTAAAACGTAACCAAAGTTAGCTTACTCAAGTTTATTTATTTCACATTTTACAGAAAAATAATCATACATAGGAATGATTATTTTTTTAATTTATAAGTCCACGAGTTAAGTTTAAGGCAACTGAGATTCAGTTTTAAAGAGATATGAATCATCCTGTTGAGAAAATGTTAAGTAAGCTTTTTGATTTTAGATAACACTGCGATAGCGAGTTTAAAGCACGATTACTTTCTTCTCTTCCAGCAAATAATGAATTTCATGACTACGCACAAAATCGTGCTATATTTAGTGGCCTTTTAATTTAATATACTAATAAATAAAGGAACTTAAATCTTTATTCCTTCAAAGTTTTAACGTAGATTATTATTCTAAGGAGATGAAATGATAATTTACTTTTATTGGAATGCAAACGAATGAATTTATGAACACAATTATTCGTAAAGTACAGCTTGGTGTATAAAAGCAGAATTTTTGAACAAAATTATTCGTAAAGTACAGCTTGGGGGTATAAAAGCAGTACTTTTCCCACACGGCTATGAGTTCAGTTTTAAACTATAAGGCAAATTCTAATTTTTTCCCCATGTTTGCAGAAATGAGAATTTTCTGCATTGTCTCCTTAGGGCGACCTATACTCTTTAAACGGGAATAAATGGGGCCCATCCCCTGATGTTCATAATTCTTTCAGAATGAAATACGAAGACAAGAGATACATGATTTTAAATGACGTTGGTATTTTAGAATAAATTGAAAGTAAATCCCGACATGTACCGAAAGAAAACGCGAAATAACACTTTGTGTGGGTTTTTATTTTCCTGCAAGGACAGACGATCGCTCCAATATTGAAAATATTGAAACATTTTACAATTAACTTGTTTATGGCATCATCCAGCCACTGCGCGTCAATATGCTATTGTAACCGAACTCCATTAAAACAATATATTTCAACTAAAACTTCGAATTACAATTTTTGTTATATTGTTAAAATCTGATATCTTATTTATAGATTAGAACTTGGATTTTGTTTATATCTTCTTTAGTACTAGAGGAATAGCATTTTAAAAATAATTCGAGTATTAATTTTAATACCAGAAATGTTCTTCTGGAAACCAAAATTTGCTTGAAATTTTTGGTTTTTAATTTCTACAAAATATTTTTACATTATTAAGAGATTATTAACTCATGTCCGTAGAATTTATATTTACTGATATTATTACTATTATTAAGTATCTAGTAGTTATATATATATATATATATATATATATATATATATATATATATATATATATATATATATATATATATATATATATATATTATTCTTAAACCAAGAATATGATTTGGACAGTGAAATAAAGATTTATTTTGTTGTTTACATGTGCTTTCCATATTTTATAAATTAATTAATTAGCCTAAACGTTTGGGAAAATATCCGTTGTTTTTGTATTTGAGTTACCATATCTTCCGAAATATGTTTCAGATCACCATTATAATGATCTAGTCCCTAAAAAAAGTTTTAGAAACATTATTAAGTTTATTAAATACTGATACAATGGTTTATTTTGGAGCTATAGTGTTTTGTATTTTCTCAAAAAAGTTAGTAGTAAATATTTAAAATTTTAGCTTACATCATTTATAGAAAAGTCCAATGTACCTATAAAGCAACTCAAAGTGATTTTATATAAAAAATAATGAAAAAAAATATTTACAAATAGTTTATTTTTTTCTGCTTAATTTTCTTTTACGATGTTATCCTTGATACACAACATAAGAATTGATAAACAATGTACAACCATTTGAATATATAAAACTACAAACTGTTATTCTTTTGTCAGTATTTCATATAAAAGAATAATCTTATGTTATTACAAGGAAGAGCTTTAACATACATTTCAATTTGGGGAACTGAAAACTCCGAGATAAATTCCATCAGAAGTAATATTATGATATTTTCTAAATTAGATGTTATGAGGAATCAGAAATGGTAGAGAATACAATTGTATTTAATGATAATGTATATAATACATGGAAAGGGAATTGCCAAATCCAAGTACATTCAATTTTGAGATTCAATCAAGCAATACAGTTTACGGCTCAAAAGGTTCTGCTTAACTGCCAACACAAGAATAATCATTTATGATTTACTGATTGAATCGTGTAGCATTAAGAATTTAGTATTTTGAGACTTGTTCAATAATTTAGCTATTATGGAGTAGTTAATAAGATAGTTTTTTCTCTAAAATTCTATAATATCTAAAATATTGATTTTTTACGAAATCTCGAAAGTTTAATTACAGAGGGGATTCACATTATCCATGAAATGAAATATAAATGTCAGAAAAAGTAGCTGGCATCATATTGGAATAGAGTCTAAAAATCATCTGTAGCATAAAATATTTAATGCTTTAAAATGTCGCTAGGAAATAGAATGATCGATGGCTATATTTTGAATTTTTCGAAAAAAAATTCTATTATTGTATTGTTAAAAAAGATGTGATAACTATTGTTTAAATATTTCTATGGTTGAAATAAGTACCATAATTAATAAAAATCGAAGCAAAAGAAAAAGTTTCATTTACAAAAAAAAAATAAATAAATAAAAATAAAAAAATACATACTCATTTAACGTATATACATCTGCTATTAAATCTAATTTCATATTTGATGGTTTAAAAGAAAGTACAACTCCCACAGAGAGTTATGGCAAACACTTCAAATATTCTTTTGTGAACTGTATAAACAAAATTATAAAATTTTATTTAACTCATAAGTTTTATTTGACTAAAGACAAAATTGCATATCCATCTACGGTACGCACATTTGCTATTAAATCTAAATTTACATCTTATGTTTTAAAAGAAAATACAACTCCCCCAAAGAGCTATCGTATACTCTTTAAATATATTTTTGTAAATTGTATTTCATGTACAAAATTGGAAAATTTTATTTAATGCTAAATATAACAAGGTATTTCAATATGCTCACCCCCTAACGAATCATGTTTCTCGCATTAAGACTACGTACAGATTGTTGTATAAAAATTATTTGGCAGGTAAAAATTGAAAATATATAATTTTATTTATGAAGATTGCATTTTATCTAATTCGAATAGAAAAATCTATTTACTACCTAAAAGAGGATAAAAAAAAAATTAAAATGACAATTTAGATACGTCATGGAAAGTTTTGGTAAAGATTTTATGGTTACTGCCGGATTCTCTTAGAATAGAAAATTTAAAATAAAGAAGGTAGGAAAAATGTGAAAATTAATTCTAAATGCTATGATAAATATGTTTTAATATTTATTTTTGAAGATGAAATTCAATCTCTCTACAAAATAAACTTTACTGCATTAAGTTTAATCAGGGTAAGGCAACAAATCATACCTCTGAATCTACTGCTCTATTTTCTGAAAAATTGAGAAATAAAATTGAGTATTAGACACACATACTCATTCTACACTTAAATACTGTGCATATATTAAAAAATGGGTTAAGGTATTCTTAGCAATGTGTTTTAGTAACAGGAAACAAATGCTCGAAAGGTAAAAATATCAGTCATCAAACTACCATAATTATTAAATTTTTTTAATTCTCAGATTAAAACTTAAAAAGAATATATCTCATTAATGTATTTAAAATGATGTAGGGACAACTATTAATATTTACCAGTGTTTCATGCAACAAAGAATAAACAAAACAAAAACTTTAAAACAAAGGTGTAAATTCTTTATGTACATTTTAAAGAACCTTTTCGATTTAAATATTAAAGTACAAAGAGAAATTTTACGCTTTAAAAAGAAAATGTAGAATCAAAGGCTTCTAAATTTAGGTCTTTGCAACTATTCTTTTGAACTTATTCAGATGCAAAATCAATTTCCAGAGTAGTAAACAGTATTATATAGTTTTTTGTGGTATAAAAGCTGTAGATTTACATTACACAATAAAAGTACTAATGCTTGTTTTATACAAATCTGTTTATTGGAATTTAGCTTTATATACTTAAAGGATTTTTAAATATATTTAACACTTCTTTATTGCCCTAAAATAGGTTCTTGAGATAAAGTATTATTTACTTTTATGCATTCGGAAACTAAATATTCTCTTTTTTTATAAAATAGCTTTTAAGTTACTACGCATTTATCCCCTAGAAAGTTCTAAAACAATTTTAAATCGGGTTTTAGAAATGGAACATTTGAAAAGGTTAAACTTCTATTTTTGAAATGTTAAGTTTAAATACTAAAATGTTTTTAAAAATTCACTTCATAAAAATGTTGTTAATATTTATATATAGAAGACTGTTTTGTGGAACATAATATTTTTTTTAATATTTCTAAAAGAAAATTGGTATTATTTATGTAGAAATGTTAAGGAATATAAATTTTTATAATTTCCATTGTGTATATTTAAATAAACAAAAGCCAACTAAGGTTTGGGATGATTAATCTAATTTTGAAAAAGCAACCAAACCACCATTGTAGTACATATTATACATTCTGCTGGTAAGGGAATTCGGAAGCAAAAGATTATTTTTCAAAATTGCAAATTTAAAAGATATAAATTTACTGAATTTTGAAGAGCTTTAAACTGTAACTCAAGAACTTGTATCACCATTGTTTGTTAGAATTAATCAGATATTTATTACAATGAACTGAATAATGTTTAGTCGCTGATTAGGTATAATCTAATGTAGTCTAATCGAACATTAGTGCTGGTTAAGGTCTTACGCTACTCACTAAAGCTGATTAGAACCCACAATGGATGCAAAAAATTATAATACTTATTTAGTTATCGTTTAAGTGTAATTAACTGTAATTTAGTAACCCAAAATTAACAATCCATAAAATACTATTTCTTTAGCATTAATACGCATTCCTTAGAAATAACGGAAATATTTTACTTTGTAAGAGCAGAATACTTTTCCTGAACCCAATAATTTGTAAACTAGCATCATTTTATTATTTGTATCATTTCAATTTATTAGTTAAAAGTATTAGACAAATACAGTTATATAAAATTTTAACTTGGAAATATGATTTAAAACTATCGAAAAGTCAAATAAAAGAAAGTTATTCAGTAAAATACATTTTAAATTTTCAAGATTAGTAAGGAGAACAATTGGAGAACAATTCTTTTACTTAGAAATTCTTAATCAATCCCAAAACACAATTTTTAAAATACGTTTCTTTAACTGAAGTAATTTCAATTTTTACCAACTGATATATAGGATGCAACTCCAACCATTGGACTACAATTTGATTGTAATTTTAGATAAAATTCACAGTAAATTTAAATAAATTAGCTATTGTTTTGTATTAAAATTTGAAGGGAGTGAAGCAAAAATGTAATAGAAAAATAGATTTATTAAAATCTATCTCATAAATTTGCAGGCAGGCATACACATTTTTGAACATACCAAAATCTTAAAAAACCGTGATTATTTAGCAGTCCATCTCTGCAAGAATATATTTTTCTAATCATTCAGTGCACTTTGAAAGTTGAATATGTAAAATGCTATCTATGCATACGATATATTTCATAAATTTGCAGGAGTATAGATTTTTGATTATACCAAAATCTTGAAAAACTATGACTATTTAGCAGCCCAACTCTGCATGAATTTATTTTTCGTACTCTTTATATTTTTAGTACACTGTGAAAGCTTGAATATATAAAATGCTATTTATGCATAGAATATCTACAATTATTTATTATATTCATTAATTTTTGGCTATTTTCCCAATAATTTAGCCTTCTTTTATCAAACTTTCAACTAGTACAAATATAAAACCAGTCTTATATGATAAAACCTTTGTATTGACTAGAATATAAGTAAATATATAATTTTATAAAATATATATCCGTTTGACAATAAATAGTATGAATTTCATTTCTAAATTTTTTATGAACAAAGTAATGGAAATAAAAAAACATTAAAAACCGAAAACTATGAAAATTGAAGGAACTGCAATTTAGTTACTAAACCTTCTACTATTAAAATCTAATTTATATCAATCTTAATTTAGACAGACCTTAAGAGGTTATATAAAAATTGGGATATGTCAAATTATAATTAATAAGACATGAAACAATTGAGATACGATATCATGAAGTATATTCATAATGACTCTCTTTTTTTCAATGATATCGATTTTTCGACTTCTGCCAATTCGATATTCTGTGCGGATATTGGAATTCTGCTGGGTTAAGGGATATTTCGGGAAAGAGCTCGAAATTTTCCGAAAAGAAATTCGATATTTTTCGCTAAAAGAGATAAAAGTTTGTTAAAACTTTTTTGGGAAATGACAGATGACATCGCTTGAACGGTCTATAAATCTAAGGCGTAAACACAGATTTCATTTCCTAGGTTTCCTTTTATTAAATCTGTAATATCACTTTTTTTATTTAATACCTCTCTTTCCTCTTACTCGTAGGAGTTTATTACGAGTAACGTGTTAAGTTTTCGGCTGTTAAACGTTATGTTACAAAGAAATTTTATCAACAGGTAGAAATTTTTCGATAAGTTCTTTGTATTACTTTGCTTGAGAGTCATCTACCTATAGTAAAGAATGATAAAATATATCTGGTCAAATACAGTGCCTTAAAGAAAGAATTATTCGATTATAAAATTTATACCACAATTTTTAAAATAAAAATAAAAATATTTTATTGTAACAAAATGTTAAATTTTGTTTCTGAAATTTTTAAGTTCGGGTAAACTTGTTAGCAAAGCTGATATGAGTACATAGTATTTGATATCCTTAACATATTTTCTTGATACCTATACTACGAATTTCAAAAGGAAGAAATCGCAAAGGGTGTCTCGAGCTCGAGATTAATTCGGGTGTTTTTTTTCTTTCCCCAATTCGCAGTAGAAATAAACTGAATTGAAAAAAAAAATGGAGCGGGGGTTGTCGCTGACGATGTTAATTACATTTTTTTTTGAAGAATAAAAGCTACTTCCTTTAGAATCGAAATTAACCCCAACTTCGGGTTTAAGACTTCTAAATGTATACAGGGTGTTTCCCAAAACTACCACATAATAAACTTTGCACAGCTAGATTCCTCGTTTCGAGTGCATAAAAAACTGTCCAAAGAAGCGTTCCTGTACGATCCATAGTTTACAATAAAAATGCGAAAACTAAAGTATGACGTCACTGCCGGTACAAGAAAAAACACTTTATTGGACATACCAACAACAGTATTTGCATATCTTTCCAGACGATAACATTTAAAACGTTCGCCACGCATATCGCGTCATGCATGCACACCCGTCATGGAATGACGTTAAGCCGCCGTTAAACTTGTATTTAAAAGGCAGCATCTTGCAGCTACCTGTAGTCTTCAGATGGTGTCGTAATTACCGCTCGTGAGTACTGCGACATGTACCTGATATTACGGCCGATGGAATGGAAATGCCTTAGGAACTGTTAAAGAGTATGCCTATGCATATACTGCTGTTGATATGTTCAATAAAATGTTTTTTCTTGCAACGGCAGTGACGTCATACTTATTTTTTCGTAAACTATGGATCATCCAAAAACGCTTCTTTGGGCATTTTTATGTACTCCCAACGACGAATCTAACTGTGAAGAGTTTATGCGGTCATTTTTGGACACCCTGTATATGTGTGTTTCTTTTTACCAAATTTATTTTTCCCAAAAATGCTTTTTATAAAATAATTGCTAAATATAACAAGTAGGGAGTAACAATCTTGAAGTTTATGCTTAAATAGTTGTGAGAAATAGACGTTATATAAGTGATACATAAATAAATATATTTAATTTATTATAGAATATGTTTACGTTGTCTAAGATCCCAACGTAAAATAACTTATATCGTGTGACACCGAAGAGGAAAAACCATTGCCTTAAAGGGATTCCAGGAAAAAGTAGCTTTAAAGCAAATTAAGCTTTCAGTTTTAACTTATTATTTCAGATCATTATTTTAGTAATTTTACATTAGAAGAATTATTTTAGTGGGTAACTTCTGTGTATGTGAAGGTTGCATACCAATCAGGTACAGGTTATCTAGTGCAGTGGTTACTGATACGTAAAACTGTGGTCACTTAAGGAGAGCTATGGAAATTTGGAAGACATAGAAATTGTTAATAGCCGAGAAACTATAAAATAAATCAGATAATAAATTACCAATATATGTGACACATATATTGGTAATTCAGATCATTATTTTAGTAATGTTACATTTGAAGAATTATTTTAGTGGGTAACTTCTGTGTATGTGAAGGTTGCATACCAATCAGGCACAGGTTATCTACTGTAGTGGTTACTGATACGTAAAAATGTGATCACTTAAGGACAGCTATGGAATTTTGGAAGATATAGAAATTGTTAATAGCCGAGAAACTATAAAATAAATCAGATAATAATTTACCAAACACAAGGAAACATGCAAAAATACTTTTACTATAAATAATATGTTTTTACAAGCAATAAAATAGTATATTAATAAAATAGTATAAGTAAATTCAAAACTTTACACAATTGAGTATATTTTATTAAGTGGATAATCTGATATATAAAATAATTAATAAAAATTTTCGTCGGAAGTACAATTTGATTATGTTTTGTAAGAAAAAATATGAATGTACCTAAAACAAACCTAAAAATGTAATTTCTTCTATTAAAAAAATTCCCATTTCAAAATTTTTAATATAAATTTGATAATATAAGTCATAAAAATTCAAATATAAAAAATTAATTTTATAAATGGTATATTCTTTAAAACTATATGCTCCAAAAATGTAATACAGAAATGAAATATACGAGATGCCCTATGTACAGTTTTAAATCATCATAACTCTTTTCTAAGAAAATAAAGTACCTAAATCTTAATTACAATTCTTCCGCTCTCTCAGTTGTAATTTTCAGGAAAACTACGGAATATATAATGTCCAGAATACATATGGGTGTCATATCGCATACAAAAGTATGGCATGGTGCCATGAAAGATTTACTTAATTCACTTTACTTCCTCCCAAGCGAAACCTTTTCATTTTAACAACTAATGATTTGTAACTCCGCAATGTGTGTCATGGTATTAATTATGAATGTAGAAATATGTTGCTCTAAAACCAAGGAATAGGATGTTAAGGAATTGTTTTGTTGTGCGTGTAACATGTAATTTATAGAGATGAGAAGATAAAATACAAACTCTTTTATTATGAATCCATATTTAATGAAACTTTAAAGAAAATTTTATGGATGGTTGGTTTAATATGAAAATGCCAAAACTATTTTGAATTGGACATAAAGCAGAATTCATCGAAGATTTGTTTTTCATAGAACTTCTTGAAAACCTCTTTTTTATTGCCAATCATTTATTTTAAACAATATTACGAATGTTAAAATTTTACAAATATTTTAATATATTTTATAAATATTCGACGGATCACGGACTTTTATTTTAGAATAATGTTATTTATTATTTTTCCAAAAATCTGAATGGTTATAGAATTTTCTTTAATGTTCGATCTAGATGTTAATCGAATATTCAACTTTTTTATAAAAGCTGAGTACAACCAATTGTACTCAGCTCCGTTCAATTCTCGATCGAGTTGCTTCTGTTCTAATAAATCCAATTTGTGGTGCAACCTAGCCTTGTAGTTATTTTGATCTTCGAGTTAACATTTTATTACAGAATTTTAAATAAGTATAAAATATTCAGAAATATAAAAAGAAATTCAAGAATTTAGAAAGTAATTATTCTAGGTATTTTTAAATAAAATATATTAATAAATTTACAGACAATAAGTACTATTAATTTCTGAAACCTCAAATTAACAACCAACATTTAAAATAAATTATAGCTTCACATATTTATTTAACAGATTCAAAATACTAAATACATTTTATTTTCACAGGATAAAAAATAAAATTCTAGACTAATCCTAAACCCATCAATTCCTGTTTCTTACCTAATACCATTTCCCAACTCCTAACCATAACTTCAAGAATTCTTGAAAGTAACTTCTCACTATATTTACATTCACCGATTTTTCTCTTTTAAAAAAATCAAACTTCGGAAAAAAGTGTCAAAGGGAGAGATTTTTTTTCTTTCGTTTTTTTTTTCAGAGCTCACTTATCATATTACTTTGGCCACTTAAAAAACTACTTTGTAAGTCTTTAAAAGGGGGCAAAGGAAAAACTGTGAATCGTCTCGAAGTTTTGTTAAGCACTTTATAAAAAATATATTCCAAGAGAAAGGAAATAACTTAGAGAAAATTCTTGACTATATGCCGAGATTGATTATAAGGCTGTTGCCATTTTTAAAAGAAAATGAGGTTGTGATATTACAGAAAATGTCTATCACAAAATTAAGTAGAGAGAAAATCACACTTATATTTATTTTCAAAATGACGTAAGTCAAACACTTATATTTTTAGGCTAACATAATCGTAATATTGGACATTACAGTATATCCTATATAATGTAATTAAACATTACAATATATCGGAAATCAAATGTTTATCAAATTTGCGTCAAATATCACCCATCAAAGTGCTCTTGGGTCACTCTGCATACCTTAAAATGTCCCCAAACAACAGTATTATTAAGCCATAAAGAATAAAATTAACAATTTAAAATTTACTAATTTAGTATTTAATAATTATATGGTAAAACTTTTTCTTAGCGCCAGAAAAATTTGGTTAAACTTTTAGTTGCGTTTTTTAGATATTTTATCAAAACATTAATTTTTCACCGGTGTCAGTGTAGATTTAATGTGCA
Source organism: Pardosa pseudoannulata (assembly GCA_032207245.1). Taxonomy (NCBI): domain Eukaryota; kingdom Metazoa; phylum Arthropoda; class Arachnida; order Araneae; family Lycosidae; genus Pardosa; species Pardosa pseudoannulata. The sequence goes on from CM063498.1 coordinate 35,602,878, forward strand.
GACTGTTTAACACCTTGAAAAATAGCTGACATAAACATTTATATTGCCGAATCTGAAAAAAAAAACTATTTATTGAAGGTTCCTTTCTTGCAAAACATCCTTTTTGGAGAAACTGCTAAAAGCACAGTAGATACATTTGCATGATTTAATCACTCTGCTCACCTTAAAATGTTCATTAACATCAATATTATCAATATTAAAGAATAAAGAATAAAATAAACAATTTACAATTTACTAATTTAATGTTTAATAATTATATGGTACAACTTTTGCTTAGCCAGAAAAATTTGATTAAACTTTTTGTTGTGTTTTTACGATATTTTTTTAAAACATTAATTTTTCACCCGTGTCAGTGTAGATTAAATGTGCAGAATATGGAAATACAATTGTTTAACACCTTCAAGAATATCTAACATAAACACTTATACATAAATATGTACATAATTCTAAATATGATGCACATGCTTGTAAAAGCAGTGCCTATTTATGCGTTGAGTTAAATTACACAAGGCTGAAATCTAGATGAAAAAAAATTCTTTACGACAACTTTGCAAAGAACTAAGCATTTCTGTACAGAAGTATTTTTATTTGATATCAAAAAGATAAACTATTTTTTTATTATATTGCCGAATCTGAAAATAAAACTGTGTATTGAAGGCTCCTTTCTTTCAAAAGATCCTTTTTGGAGATTCCGCTGAAAGCACAGTAGCTAAATTTGCATGATTTAATGAAAACTTCAAAGAAGATACCTCATCTCTATGGGAATTTTATTTGGTAGAAAAGAGTCATATGGAGCTGTAACTTATTTCATATTCATCAAACGCACTCTGTGAAGTTCATATTAATAAGAATTCTTACATAACTGTAAATGCTGTTATAGAAACTATTCAATGCATTTAGAAATAATATTAGCTCAATATACTATTTTTGATTTTGTTGTAGGCCCCTTCAGGTGAGTAGTTTTTGCCGTTTTGTAATACCGTTTACACTTTTTCAATATGAAGAGAAAATTTCTTAGTGCTAGTCAAAAACATGTCACATAAGGAAACTTTATAAATATTTAAAACATCTCTTTCAAATATGATGATGGTTCCCAATTTTTTAATTTTTCAACTACTCTTTGATGAAAGAATACCTATAAAATGTGCTCGGATAATAGAAAACCTTAAATCCTGTACTAAGAAGCAGTCATTAATTAATATTTTTTCATAATTGATTTAACAGATTAAATGATTTATGAATAAATCTGTATAATTTCATCCTTTTTACTAAGGCAGATAGAGATGTTAGATAACTATGAAATTTCGAAAAAAAAGGTGCTATTAAAATAAATTATCCTAGAAGGGAAAAAATCTGCTTATTCATTGAAGAGATGACATATATACAGACATTGTTTTATTTCTTAAAAAATATGAAAATGGTTTATCTTGTACTTTATATGTTAAGTTCAGTTTTTAAAACTGAGCTTAAGTGCATATATTTAATTCGAAAACATAAAGTAGACGTGTGAAAATTTCATTAAAAACAAAAATTAAATTTCTTTGTACAATTTTCATACAGAAATATTTATATTAGAATGATGTAAAATATTCAGTAATAAATACAAACCTATGTAAATTAGAATGATGTAAAATATTTAATAATAATTCCATAATTGCAAAGATAGGAAAAAAATCTAGGTATTGAATGAAAGTTCGTACAAAATCTGCAGAATATGAAAATAAACATGTTAAAGAAAAATATCAACCTTAATTCTTAGGTGAGGCAGAACTGTTTAAGGCTCATTCTATTTTAATTTTAGTATAATTTTAAGTTTATATAGAATATGTATGGCTACAAAATATACTTATAGTTAATTTACTAAAGGTTATTAGTTTTTATTGTTAATTAAACTTTC
>CM063498.1:35612274-35664774 GCA_032207245.1 Pardosa pseudoannulata
TTTTACAATGAGCTTAAATCTACGTACTCTGTAAAAATCCTAGACACTTGAAAAGAGTGACAATTCAATTTAAAAATCTGTCACAGTAATTACATGTTTTTAAAGAACATTTCTATTAATTACAAACTATCCAAATGTAAGTCTTTTTTCCTCACAAATTATGCAACACCTGTAAAAAACAATAACACATCACGAGGGATTAAATCCTCTTGCGGAAAACTCGAGCAAAACTGAAAGAAGTTCTTGTCTAAGTAAGCAAATTAAAGTAATACCTGTAAAAAGATATTTCTTTTCCAGTCTTTGGTTGCTATGGTTACAAAGGACTAAGTTGAAGCGATAACAACCTGTTGCCAGGTCCAGACGCTTCTTTTAATGTTTTTGTCTTCTTAAAGTATGTGTGGAAGGTATTTCTGACGTCTGGAATTTTTTTAAACTAAAGATGAACTGAATAGGCAATTTTAATTAATGAAAAATTGTCTGGATGATGGATTAATATCTACGCGTTGATAGGTACTAATGAAAAAATTTATTTAATATACATAAAATTGATTAAGCTATCCTGGAGAAAATTAAAAACGAATGAGTAAAATATTTTTTTTGTTAGCACTACGAATAAGCGATACAATTTCAATGTATTTAAAAATTATACGAAACTAAACTTTCAAAAACCGTTGATAAATATTTAAAAAGGTATTAATCATTTTTATATTACTAAAAACTTTTAAATAAAAGAATTTTAAACTCAAATTATTTGAGCTAAAATCTGAAAATCATCATTGGTAAAAATTGATGGCATACTTAAAAATTACACGAAACCTCATGAAGAAACAGTAATGTTAGTCTAATTTCATTAATATTTCCAAAACTAAAATTAATATATACAGCTTTACATGTACCGATGTGTACAAAATATATGAGATTAGTATTTTACAATATTATACTGGAGCACTTTTTTTTTAAATAATTGCATGTACTTTTTAATGTGTGAAAATTAATGAAAAATAAAATAAAATAAGTAAAGCTCAATTTTAGCACTGATATAATCCATAAAAATGTTGAATTATAATAAAAAGAAAAAAAGAAAATTTTTAAAAATATAAAGTTTTTCAACTTGGAATATTTGTCGTAGAGAAACTTAAGTTTCATAGGTAAACAGAAATATTGATGTTTGCAACTTTCATTCTAAAATGTCAGATTAAAACAAATGTTATTCTTCGAAGTGTTAATATTTAGCTAAATTACTTTCATTTGGTAATTCTAATATAATGTAAAAACGCAATATACTTTTCCCATTTTTTTATTAATCTCATTTGACAAATACAGACAATGGTATGTGTTTTGTATCAATGCGGAAAATAATAATAATTACTATCTCGAATTATCAGGAACAAAAGTTTTGTGGAATTAACCCGAGTGGAACACATCTAAAAAAATATTCCCCAAAATACGCCAAAATGTCAGTGGCCAAAGAGTTCTATGATTTTTACCTTTACTCTTTGTCGACTAGAATGGATAATGGAAAACCCAACCTCGTTATTGTCCCTTTACTTCCGGTTATATATAGATATATAAATAGATATTATAGATTGTTAATTTTTAATACACATAAAGGTCTTCAAGTCTGGAATATTATCCCAAAAGAAATAATGGATTCTAAAAGTATAAATAAAAATATTATTTGAGAGACTGATTTATATTTTATTAGGAAAGTCATCCAAGATATTTTAGGGGTGCATTGAGAGATACATCTGTTACCGCGAACGAAATACTTCGAAATAGAGATTTGTAAAAGCCATGAAAAGCTATCAGTGTCTTTGTGCCTCAGGGGGTAGGGTTGCATCCCTCAAGAAATGTCAGTGAAAGAGGGGTGCAGTTCCTAAACAATAGACCTGACCCTCCTACCTCAAAACTCCATGGGGGAAAGCGCTGCCAAAAATGTACATTACATCCATTTTCGGAGCTTTCTTGCAGGTCGAAAATTGTACGTTTTGAAGTCATCACCGGCTTGGCGGAATTGTACGTGCGAACTGCTTAGAGGGTTAAAACAAAGTATAACTCATACAGAAACATGTGAAGAGTTCCACATCTAGTACCATTTGGGCACCGTATACTACTTTTTCTAATTGCACATAATGGCATTTTCTTAAAAGATAGGAATACTACAGAAACAACATTTAAATTTATTTTTAAACTATACATAAAACAGCTAATTGCTTAAATTTAAAAACATTTGCATGGTTTCATATAATGCGGAAAGTTATTTATAATTTGAAAAATAAAATTTGAACTAAATCCAAAGTTAAGCATTGGGGGATTATCTGAAATAACTCGAGAGTGTAGTTTTGTTATTTCCAGTTAAGTTGTGGCTAACTTCAGAATAAAAACTAGCTAAACCTCTTAACAAATTGGACGTCCTGTCATCTGTTTATGACTTATTTTTAGATCACACACTATAAATAAGGTTCCCTTATTTTTATGTACGACTTTGATAAAAGATAGATTAGTCTTAGAGGACTCACATTTTCGCCTCCAAAATCCCCAAACCTATTGCTTTACAACAACTGGCTGAGGTTAAGAAACCAATTTATGCTGACAAACATAAAGATATTGAAGACTTTAAAAAATAGAAAATATTTCTAATGAACAGATCTGATTTCTGTAGTAATATCATTTATGCTTTTACCTCCTAAAAACTGAAAAATCCTTAGATGTTCATGGTGCTCATCTAAGAAGTATGCCCTTAAAAATGTGCAATGAATTTTAAAACTTCCTCTATCATACACGTATTATAGCAAAAGAATATTTTAAACTTAATTATTAAATGGAATTTTATTTCCTGTCCTGTTTACAGGAGAGCGGTCCAATATGGGTTAACTCACATAATAATCATGATTATAGGAAAATAAGGCATAGACACTAGTTTTTAAATACTGATTTTTTAAAATTAGAAATCGTATACAAAGATTTTGACTACATTTTACAGAGTTAAACATAGAAACTGTACAATGGTGGGGCTAATATCACCATAACGAAGCACAGGAACAATTAAAGTATGGAATAAAAGGAATTCTTTAAATTCAATTTACAAACTGTTAAAATCCATACAAAAGAGCTCACATTTTTCTGTGAAAATAATTCACAGTAATCCTTTTGTTTGCTAAAATAATATTATTCATGTAATCGTCTAAAAAGCATTTAGAAATATTAAATTACAATTGCGAGCCCTTCTCAATTCTGAAATACGAATAGAAATATATATCCTCTCAATCCATTATAGTTGTCCGAATCATTTTAAAATGTCATTCCATAGAATTTCTGTTCACTCTTTGGCGGAGAATCTTCTATAAAGTAGTTTTTGAATAAATAATATTCAAACATATTTTTTTTTCATTTTGATTCAGACGTCAAATGGACTAAATCTCATAAAAGTTTCCTAGAATAAATTGGTTTTTCCCATAAATATTTATAATTTTGCATTAATCAAATACTCTCTTTTTATGATGCACATCAATATAAGTATTCCAATGGATTAAAAAAGATGAAATGTTGATGTTTTAGAGATCACCTTAAAATGACCGATACGCATAATCTTCAAAATATTTTAATGAATCCTTTTAAAATTTTCGTATACAAGTAATGATAGTAATGCTTTGTGCTAGAAACCGAGATAAAATTCTTATGTTCTTATAATTATTATAGTTTCAGTTAGTTTTAAACAGTATATTAAACACACATTTTGAAACGTTTTCAGCAAAATTACTTTTTTAAAAAAGAAAAACTTTTAATCCTGATAAATAAAGGTCAAATTTTAATTTCGAAACTTTTATTTAGGGGATTAAAGTCTGAACTGCTATGAAAAGAGAAAATTATTGTCTGTATATTACAAAAGAATTTTCATTAATATTTTAAAGGCCCTTTTCATTAAGTGATATTTTTAAAATAAACATAAGAATTTGTTAATTAAGGGCAGGAATGATGTTACGACAGAGATCCACAAGAGAGTTATGATAGCAAATAAATGTTTTTATGGCCTACGAAAATATATAAAGTCAAAATTAATAAAAAGAAAAACAAAAATTTTACTTTACAAATGTCTTATTAGACATTTGTAAAGTAAAAGTTTTGTTTCATGAAAGTTTCATTAAAGATCAGTTTTAACTTATGCATGTGAAACCTGGCCAACAACTTTGCCAGATGAAAATATACTGGCGACCTTTGAAAGCAAAAATTCTTAGAAGTATATTTGGAGGAATATAAAAAAATAATATATGGCTCAAGAGATCAAGTTTAGAATTATATAATTTATATAATGAACATGACATAATAAATTTCATCAAATTGCAAATAATCCATCTAATCAGAATGGACAATGACCAAACAACAAAAAGGGTCTTCGATGTAAAACCTGCAGGAACGCGAAGACGAGGAATACACTACCTGAGATGGGCAGACTGCCTGGAAAGAGACCTTCAAGTACTTAAAGTAAAAAACTGGAAGAATTTGGCCTCCAGAAGGATGTCTTGGAAAAAGCTTATTAAGAAGGCGAGAGCCATCCTGGGCTGTCATGCCACTGATAGAAGAAGAATATTTACTGACAGGGAAGATTTTTAACCACAAAATATTAAAACTAAGAATAGTAGTGTAATGAAAGTCAATTCTAATAACTAAACTTATATTTATGAAAAAATACAGCTTTTACGCATGCTATTAAGTACTTACTTCAAAATGCGTAACCACTAAAATGTAGATATTTGGTCAAATTTAGTATTTTGAATTGCCATTCACACTAATAAAGTTTAAGCTATACGTAATTAAAATGCTTTATTTTTGTTTCACCGTTGTATATCATAATGCAAACTTTTCGACAAAAATATGTTGTTTTTGGTAAAAGAACGTTCTAAAAAATTTTATGAAGAATTTGTTTAGTTAAATAAAAGTTATGATGTTAGTTCTAATTTTTTTATTTTCTCTAAGATATTCGTTATAGTTCTTTTCTTAAAACGTATAACATGTCATGCTCCAAAACTTCAGTTCTGCAAACTACAGTTTATTTTTCTTATATAAAAAGTTGGTAACACTTCCTGTTATTATTATTTTCAAGATTAAGAAGATTGATGGATGACCTGTCAGTGTATATAAAATTTAATTTTTAACTATCATTTCTGACAATATCGATTTATCACATATGGCATTTTGAAAGTTGAAAGTAAATAATTGTATGATATGCGAATAAAAAATCACAAGAAACTACTTTACTTCAGGCAATACATCATATTGTTTTCTATACGGAATAAGAAAAAAAATCGATATCATAATAATCACATGTAAACTTATACTTTTTTGTTTAAAAAAAGATAAAAGAGTAAGTTAAGCGTAGATGTTTTCTAATTGAAAAAAGAATTTGCTTAAGTCTATAACTAATATTTAAACATTTAATTTATTTCATTGTGAATTGTCTATCCGTTCTCTATATAATTATTTAAAAATAAAAATAGGGGATTATTTTAACTTAATGCGATGCTTCCTAAGAAAGCTGACAGAGGCTACTAAGTCTTTGCCACATCTTTCTACCACAGTGATGTACCGGCTGAGTCATGCCATATCATCTCTAACATGCATAATGGCTGTACACGTGTTGTACATGTTAGTCTTTACACCAAAAGTTTGAATGTTACCGGAGATTATCATGGGAGAGTAATTGTTTCTTCCCTCGCCCCTGCGTCGTGCAGTACCCTGTGGTACCTACAACCAGACAGTTCTTCATAGATACAGCGTTGTGGTCCGTGTTGACAGTATGCACCAAATATAGAATTGGCTCAAACTTTTTCTGGTGATGATAGCCAGGTGAATATTCTTTCAGTGGTCTCTGTTGAGGCTTCTGTCATTCGACCCCATTCAGTATTATGTAGCTCTACTAAACTCTGTGGTAATCGGTATTGCTTTGAAATTTTTAGAAATGAAATTATCATTTTCCAGCATCGTGAGATTAATTACTCTTTACTATCATATTATTATAAAGCAGTTAATTGATGATCAGTTTCAATATATCGTGGTAAAATTGAGACTTTAGTGCTATCAACTGAAAATTCAATCTTATTTAGAAAAAACTTCTGCAACGTATCTTCAAGTTTCTAGAATTGGCTCAAAATTTTTGTGGCGATGATAGCTAGGCTAATATTCTTTCAGTTGTCTCTGTTGAGACTTCATGTTGCTCTACAAAACTCTGTGGTAATCGGTATTGCTTTGAAATTTTTAGAAACGAAATTATCATTTTCCAGCGTTGAAAGATTAATCATTCTTTTAATATCATATTAATATATAGCAGTTAATTGATGATCAATTTCAATATATCATGGTAAAAAATGTGACTTTAGTGCTATTAACTGAAAATTAAATCTTATTTGGAAGAAACATCTGCAACGTGTCTACAAGTTTCTAGAATTGGCTCAAAACTTTTGTGGCGATGATAGCCAGGCTAATATTCTTTCAGTTGTCTCTGTTGAGACTTCATGTTGCTCTACAAAACTCTGTGGTAATCGGTATTGCTTTGAAATTTTTAGAAACGAAATTATCATTTTCCAGCGTTGAAAGATTAATCATTCTTTTAATATCATATTAATATATAGCAGTTAATTGATGATCAATTTCAATATATCATGGTAAAAAATGTGACTTTAGTGCTATTAACTGAAAATTAAATCTTATTTGGAAGAAACATCTGCAACGTGTCTACAAGTTTCTAGAATTGGCTCAAAACTTTTGTGGCGATGATAGCCAGGCTAATATTTTATTAATGGTTTTTGTTGAGGTTTCTGTCGTTCGACCCATTCGGTATAACGTTGCTCTACAAAACTCTGTGGTAATCGGTATTGCTTTGAAATTTTTAGAAACGAAATTATCATTTTCCAGCGTTGAAAGATTAATCATTCTTTTAATATCATATTAATATATAGCAGTTAATTGATGATCAATTTCAATATATCATGGTAAAAAATAAAATTTTAATCTTATCTACTGAAATTATTCAATATTATTTGGAAGAAATATCCGCAACGTGTCTTCAAGTTTCTAGAAATTAATTAAAATACATTCTCTTATATAAATGAATATATCCATTGAAAAAATTAGAAAATCAATGAGAAGATTCAATATTTAAGACATCCAAAGTTTTATTAATGTCCTACTTCTTAAAGATTTTAAGCTTACATGCATGTTATAGAAATTAAGGTACAAAGATGTATCTTAAATTTTCAATGCATAATGTGGAATTAGTCGTTTAAATATTAAAAAATTCAGTTTAACATTAATTTTTAAGAATCATAAAAAGTGATCAATTATTAATGTAAGTGTAATGTGTTTAATGTAAAATTTCTCAATCTTGCAATTTTCTTTGGATTTTAGAAGTATAATTACATATTTCTATTGTTCTGCAAGTATGTGAAAGATTTATACCCTAATATACTGAATTTAAAAACAATTTTATCTAAAAAATATATCGATTCGTTTGAAATATATCAGGTATAGAAAAATAAATTTAAATCTGTAGTTTTATAACTAATTAAAAATTAAAGTTTGTTCCTCATAAGAATTAAAGATGCGAAAAAAAATTGTGTTATTACAAACCAGGAAAAAAATCAATAAAATGTAAATGGAGCACCATTTTGATCCAAGAAAAACAATCATTTTTAAATTTGAGTTTTAGTTTACGGGCAATATGTTGAAACGCATTAGCATTCTGCCTGTACCGCCATACTTCGGCGATTCTTGTATTTACTAAACGATTTCTCAACAAAACAATCATGAAAGACAGACGTCTGGAAATAAGCCAAATCTTTCTCTTCTTGATTCAGCTTTTCCGACTCGTCAATAAAACGCTAATGCTTGTCTTCGAAATAGATATGTATAATCACAGTAAATCATATTTGAAGTGGAAACCATTAACTGAGATTAAGGGTAATGGTTGAGAATTCAATGGTCGTGCCGTGGGCTTTTGCAATTCACTCGAAGGGTTTTCTGTAACATTTAGAGTATTTTGAATTAAAGGTCCATATAGTGTGCATATGTGATGAATAATAAGAGAGTTAAAAGGACCATCTGGACTACAATTAAATGTGTTTCAGTATATTTTACAGACGGATGACATTTATGAAACAGGATTTACAAATTTTCTATTTACCGAAAATGTTTCCAAGAAAGTTGTTTGAAAACTATTTTATTATAGTAATGATAAGATAACACTGACAGGGAAACATTTAATTGCAATTAAACAGCTTTTGAATTTTTGTTTTATAATTTACCACCTCGGGATGCTGACACTAGTATACCGGTATCTCATCAATCTAAAATATCTAAAATCTTATTTATCTATATATATATATAAATGAATTTGTGTCTGTCTGTCTGTGTGTACTCGATAGACTCAAAAACCATGCATCCAATCGCCGTGAAAATTTGGGAAATTCTTAGGTATATCAATGGGAAGGTTTTTGTAAATTTTTAACGTTCGAAATCCATTCCTTCCCCCTTTTTCGAGAATTTCATGTCATTATTCCAAGCATTATTTTCCCTGGTTAAAAGCAAATTTTTAATTTATCGCATCATAACTAAGTGAATGAAGCAATATTTCTAGCAAATCATCCCAAGTAATTGCTTTAAACGCAGTTTTCCTCGGTTAAAAGCAGGAGATTAAAATTTTTAATTTATTACATAATACATAGGTGAAAATGATATTTTTCTATCATTATGACGTCATTCCTTTAAATATTTCATTTATTCATTTCTTATTTTATATTATTTAAACATCGTCCGCGTAGTATCAGTTCGATTTGACCTGGAAGTTGAGATATAAAGTGATTCACTTTCATTTCTATGGGACGCAAATTATAGCATTTTTATATAAGAACTAATTTTAAATTTAATTCTTGGTTAATTTTTAAGTTGCAATGAAATGTTTATCAACAATATTCTAACAACAAAAAGTTAAAAAATATATCTATTCGTTTGAAATATATCAGGTATAGAAAAATAAATTTAAATCTGTAGTTTTAAAACTAATTAAAAATTAAATTTTGCTCTTCATAGGAATTAAAGATGCGAAAAAAATAGTGTTATTACAAACCAGGAAAAAAATCAATAAAATGTAAATGGAGCAACATTTTGATAATAAAAACCCAATCATTTTTAAATTTGAGTTTTAGTTTACGGGCAATATGTTGAAACGCATTAGCATTCTGCCTGTGCCGCCATACTTCGGCGATTCTTGTATTTACTAAACGATTTCTCAACAAAACAATCATGAAAGACAGACGTCTGGAAATAAGCCAAATCTTTCTCTTCTTGATTCAGCTTTTCCAACTCGTCAATAAAACGCTAATGCTTGTCTTCGAAATAGATATGTGTAATCACAGTAAATCATATTTGAAGTAGAAACCATTAACTGAGATTAAGGGTAATGGTTGAGAATTCAATGGTGGTGCCGTGGTCTTTTGCAATTCACTCGAAGGGTTTTCTGAAACATTTAGAGTATTTTGAATTAAAGGCCCATATAGTGTGCATATGTGATGAATAATAAGAGAGTTAAAAGGACCATCTGGACTACAAACAAATGTGTTTCAGTATGTTTTACAGACGAATGACATTTATGAAACAGGATTTACAAATTTTCTATTTGCCGAAAATGTTTCCAAGAAGGTTGTTGGAAAACTATTTTGTTATAGTAATGATAAGATAACACTGAAAGGGAAACATTTAATTGCAATTAAACAGCTTTTGAGTTTTTTTTATAATTTACCACCTCTGAAGGCTGACACTAGTATATCGATATCTCATCAATCTAAAATATCTAAAATCTTATTTATCTATATATATATATATATATATCGTATTATATATAATATATATATATAATATAAATATATATCTATATATATATATATATATATATATATATAAATGAATTTGTGTGTGTATGTCTGTGTGTACTCGATAGACTCAAAAACCATACATCCCATCGCCGTGAAAATTTGGGAAATTCTTAGGTATATCCCTGGGAAGGTTTTTTGTAAATTTTTAACGTTCGAAATCCATTCCTTCCCCCCTTTTTCGAGAATTTCATGTCATTATTCCAAGCATTATTTTCCCTGGTTAAAAGCAAATTTTTAATTTATCGCATCATAACTAAGTGAATGAAGCAATATTTCTAGCAAATCATCCCAAGTAATTGCTTTAAACGCAGTTTTCCTCGGTTAAAAGCAGGAGATTAAAATTTTTAATTTATTACATAATACATAGGTGAAAATGATATTTTTGTATCATTATGACGTCATTCCTTTAAATATTTCATTTATTCATTTCTTAATATATATTATTTAAACATCGTCTGCGTAGTATCCATTCGATTTGACCTGGAAATTGAGATATAAAGTGATTCACTTTCATTTCTATGGGACGCAAATTATAGCATTTTTATATGAGAACTAATTTTAAATTTAATTCTTGGTTAATTTCTAAGTTGCAATAAAATGTTTATCAACAATATTCTAACAACAAAAAGTACAAATTTCAGTGACTGAATTGGGAATTATTACTCAGCTGCTCACAGGCTACACAATGCACTTACTGGACATTCAGCTATTAAAATAAACTGCTAGATTTGTTCAGCATTTCTATTAATATGTCTTTTAATAGTGTTTCTAAACCTTTAATCGAAATATTTTAAACTCCAGATTGAAGGCTGGGTGCGAAGCAGCTAGTCTCTAATAAAAAATAATTCATGTGGCTGGATCAGAAAATATTGTAATTGGAGATAAAATGCAGTAAAAGTATAATAATTTACACTACTTTTTGTGTAGGAGGTATAGAAAGTATGATTTTGTAGAAACATAATTTTAAGATATTTAAATTGAATTAATTTTTTTTGTCAACACGTTTTACAAGTCTAAATTTTTCATTAATGCTGCATATGATTATGGCTTTCATTTAAAATATCGGGTAAATTATTACTAATGTAATAATTTAGTTGTGAATCACTATGGTCCTTTGTTTGAATAATAATACCTAGGAAGGAATCTAATATATAATCTGGTTTCGAAAGACTCTGTACCTTGTTTGTAGTGGAATCTGAACTCAAGAAATTGAACTTAAAAGGTTTTGAAATGCAGTTCAATACCTCTATTGTCATTGTTTAGCTTAATTTAGAGTGCTACGATCTACTTTTTTACGACGATCTACTTTTTACACTAGGTACTACAATCTACTTTTTGCTACACACAAGGGATAATGAAACTGAGACATACTGCTTAAAGCCGATTCCAAACATTACAAATGCCAGCAGTGAGATTCAAAGGACTTCGGTACCGAACACGAAATCATTGTCTGGCAATTATATAGTTTGAACTGTAGTTATAAACAACTTTTATATTTAACAGCTGATTTATTTTAAACATTAATTAATCATTTTATACCTACCGTGACCTAGTGCATAAGGCAAAAATTTTCACCATATAATATCTGTACATTTGATACTCGACTGAAAATATTAAGATATATGTATGAATTTTTATTTATATCTAATAGAATGTTGAGCCAATTTACTTCTACTGTTAATTTAGAGAAGGCAACCCTCCCCTTATCTAAATGAAATGTGGACCCACCCGATTATTGTAATGGGGGCAACGCCCTTTCTGAGAAAGCATTAGCTTTCTTTATTCAGTCTCTGAGAAAATGTAGAATACAAGATAATTGACTTAAAATTCAAAATAATAAGTTGAGCAGCTGTTATAAAAATTAAAAAAAATTTCACCTTGTATTTTAAGATTTTAGATAAATTTTGTAATCATTAATCACTTTAAAACATTCATTAATTTTCCTTAAAAACTCATATTTCCTTCACATAGCTGCATCATTCTCGATATTAATAAAAAGTCCATGTCAAAAGTGTTCAAGAACAAAGGAATTTTGGAGTAAGGCCAAAAATACTTTTTTTTTCTTTCCGGTCTTGTCTTTCAAGCTTAACGCTATTCATTGATGGAGATGCATTCAGTCTCAGTGAGTCCCATTCCGAAAGACAAAACCGCCAAATTAGATTAAAAGTTATGAAAGGTATTCAGGCGTTAACGTTGACTCTCTTTAAAGGTAAAAACAAAAATGTTCTTTGGAAAATGTGGCATAGATTTAACGTCACAATACTGAGCTTTGAGTTAAAATTGTTTTCGTCAGGTTTTCACGTGGCAGTAATATTATTCGTAATAAATAACTAGGAGTAAAGTGCATAAAATGTAATAGTAAAATAGAAGAAAAATTTCTTCGCGTGACCATGGATCTCCTAACGTTTACCATCACATGATATTCCTTTTATTTATTGTAATATATGGCATATATTGGTTTGGTTTGGAGCGCTACGGTCTACTGTTTTACACACGAGGGCAAATGGGACCGGGACCTACAGCTTAAAGCCGATTCCGAACGGCTACAAACCTCTATGCCCGTAGCAGAATTAGAACCCCCGAACTCTGGTTCCGAAGAGCAGTGCTCTATCATACGGCTATGGCATATATTGAAAACAATTCTTGTGAAAGTTTATTGTAAAATCACAAATATAGACCATGCATGGGCAACACAGTTGGCGGGCTGCATAGGACGAGCATTTTATTCCTGGTAACTATTTTATACATATTGAGGGGAAATTTCGAAACAACGAATTACTGATACTATTTTTGTTGTTAACAATAAAAAAGTCAAAAATTTATAAATATATATTAATATCTATAAAAATAGTCAATAAATCAACGGAAGAATAATATTATATTAGGGATATTAAATCAATGTAATCATTAATCGGTATTTTTAAACTACAAATTTCGTAATTTTGACGTGGGCTTAAAAGTTTATTGGTGACCTAACGTGTGGTTAGCCCAGATACAGGCTATTCATATTAAACAGTTTCTTCATGAATACGAAGTTTTACTTTCTGTAAAATATTCTATAATAAAATGCAGATTAAGTTACTTTCAATGCATAAGTGTTTAAGTAGTAAATATTAGGGACAAGATTAATCTTAGATACTAAAATTATATTTTATGTATTATTTACAATTTAAAGACTTATAGTGAATTTTGAATTTAAAGTTACAAAAAAAAATGTCCTCACATGCACATCCATATAAGAATCTTTTGTTTAGAGTAAAATTTTCTTAAAGGCGTTTTTATCAAGATAGAGAACATCAATAGAGAAATTCAATATCAAAATTGTACTTAGTTGTAATTAATGTATGTAAGAATAAAAAGGTTGCCTTCTTAGACTAAGTTTGTTTCTTGGGCAACAAATTGTGGGTGAACCTCTGGTGTAATATTGAGTGGAATCGAATTTAAAAATTAACAAAAGAGGAAATTTAGCTGTAATGAAAATTAGATGATTTTGTGTGAATAATTCCCAAATTTAGAAAACCCATTGTTGTTAAGAGAAAAATAAATTACATTTTATTTAGAAATATGTGTGAAATATTGCTTAGTATATAGAGGAATTTACTAATAGAAAAATAAGAGCCCAGTTCTCAGCCAACCTATATTAATGTACAAAATTCGCAATGTTGTAAAAACTGGAGAAAATAATAAGTTCAGAATATAAATATATTATTTTTGACTGTGCTAAATAACTAAGATAAATAATAAACATAATGGAAATAAATTGATAAATATAAATTGCTAAAAAGAAGTTATATATAGAGAAATCTTAATGTTCCAGATAAAATGTTCACTTAAACTATTGAATAAATTATGAATTCAAATAGCTGTATGAAAGAATATTGTCACATAAAACACATATATTAATTTATTTTGACTTTACTTTAAGTAACTGCAAAGTTATAAAAATTTTAAATTAATTAAAACTGACAATCCAGATAAAATGTTCACTTAAACTATTGAATAAATTATGAATTCAAATAGCTGTATGAAAGAATATTGTCACATAAAACACATATATTAATTTATTTTGACTTTACTTTAAGTAACTGCAAAGTTATAAAAATTTTAAATTAATAAAAACTGACAATTTTCTTTTCCGAATATCGGTTTTAAAGAAATTTATTGTCTGAAATCACATAATCAATAGTTCAACTTATCTGAAAAAAGTGTTTTAAAAAATTTGAGGATTTTTTGATGACGGAAAGGATTGAATGTTCATAATCAATCAATTTTAGAATCGAGAAATTCTGATTTCGTCTTTCATTTCTGTTAGAAGCGATCCCATTTAAATTTTTCTTATGGCGTAATTATAAAACACACCAGGAAATATAAACTACATATAACACCTTAAAAATCCAACTAATAATAAAAATAAAAAGTTAAAATCATAGATTATATTGAAATAAAATGGGGGATTTTATGTTCAAGTGCAGAAATGAAAATCAATTTAAGTCGATTTAATTCTCGTTTTCAAGCTACACAAAGCGTACAACTAAACTCAGATATGAGTCCTATTTCTCTGTGTACTTTCAACTATTACCGAAAGAGGCTGTAGTTCGATATGGTTGAAGAACCGAGAAATGAGTTTCTGATTTATACTAGTCAGCTAATGGATTTTAAATCAAGAAAGCTTAAACTATTAATAAAAAACCATTATGATTGCAAATAAATATAAAAATGTAGTAAAAGTAATAAAATATATATATATAATATATATATATATATATATATATATATATATATATATATATATATATATATATATATATATATATATATATATATATAATTGAAGTTGAAGTAATACAATATTTATAAAGCAAAATGCAAGTTTCAAATTAGCAAAAGATATGTGAAAAGCAAGTTCTTAACAAAACATTAAATGTATTCAATTACATTTAATACATGACTCACATTGATAGTATTAGAATTATTTATGTGAGATAATTAGAAATATATTAACAGTGACAAATATTTAATTAGATACGGACACATGCCTGTGTTTATACTTATATATATATATATATATATATATATATATATATATATATATATATATATATTTATATTTTGTATATTATCCAATATACATGTACATGAATATTCGTACGTGAATACAAATCATTCATAAACTCACAAATACTCCCAAGTATTTATTAATATGCATGTATATGTATAAACACACTTATATTTATATTAAAACTGAAATTACACATCGTTCAAGACGTATGTCGCAATTTTAAGAATCTGCTCCAAGGTATCTTTACAGAAAGATAGAATAGCGATTTCATATTTATCGACAGCATCATTTAAATTATCTACAAACATTTTGTGTTCTATTAACTTATTCTATATAATTTCTAGGAAAAAATAGTCCTTTTACAGACAGGGATAAATAATGACTAAAGTTGAAATTTTGCGTAAGAAAAAGCTGAAATGAAATAAAGCTGAAAATTTTCGTCGCATAAACGAACATGTATATCTAGGTAATCTAAGAAATATTTTCATTTATTCACAACCTTATACAATTCATGACTTAGAACTCAACGAGAATATTAAGTTAAATTAACATGAACGCGAATTAAATTATTATGAACACAACAGTAAATTATTTCGAACACTTTATCATTAGAATGGTTATGAATAAACTGAGATTGTTACAAAACTGCGCATAAATGTTAACAACACATAATATTAATATATATATATATATATATATATATATATATATATACATATATATATACATATATATATATATATATATATATATATATATATATATATATGTGTGTGTGTGTGTGTGTGTGTGTGTGTGTGTGTGTGTGTGTGTAAGGAAAATTCTCAGGGGTTTTCAAAACTAAAAATCCCCGCGTCCGTTTGCATTCCCCTTTTTAACCCCTAACCTAAATTAATCACTGGGGCTACAGTTTAAGCCCTCGGAGGAGGGGCCTGACCAATTATAATCCTACATGGCCCTAGCGGACAATTTAGGAAATTTCCAAAAAAATTCAATTTTCCAAAGGAGATACACGCTGTCGGAGACAGATATTTCTAGAGATATTTTCTAGCAGATGTTGACCCAGGTGTTGCGTGTCTCGTACATAGAACTTCATGCTAGCTGACCCTTCAGTTTGTCCTATCCCTATGAAGAAGTTGGAACCCGTTCTTCAACGTTATCTTAATAAAGGTCTTTAGCTGAAACGGTATCATTTTTTATAGGAATGACTCCCCAACACACACACACACACACACACACACACACATATATATATACACATATACATATATGTATAAATATATAAATATATATATATATATATATATATACACATATATATATATGTATAAATATATATATATATATATATATATATATATATATATATATATATATATATATATAAACGCAACCTTACGTGTAGAATTGAACAAATTCTCATATATATAATAAATCAAAATTATTTCACTTAAACATTTCTTAAAAATTCTCACCTTTCCATTATTATTTCTTCAAATCTATTTTCCTACCTGTCGCTTATAAATGGCTCAGTTTTTCCCCTGATGTGAGTTACTTTTATTGTTAAATTCGCTGACTAAGTTTCCGTTTCACTGGGAAAGATTTTCCTTTCTACGTCTCACTCTGGGGTGCAATCCCGTTCAATCAAGTGTTTCGATGGTCATTCCCTTGTCTGTCTTTGACTGTTAAACATGTCTTTTTAGCAGCTCTTGAATAAAATTTAAATTCGACTCAGATTTGACATTCTCTTTCATGGGGCCACCTAGATTAATTAGGCTTTTCCCAGGAAAGTCAATCGAATAGGGCTTAATACATATGTGACTGGCAGATTAATCTTCATCTTGTTATATATGTGTGTTTGTGTGCTAGTGTTGTGCGACAATATACGTAAAAGGCAAAATTATACTGAGAGTAATAATTCAAGATATAAATTATTGGCTCTTTTACATTACCTTTTTATTTTTCTTATATTTTATAAAATCTGCACACTTTGTTAATTTCTAGACATGATCGCAATTAACATTAAAAAGCCAAATTGATCTTTTCAAAGAACTGATATTTGATACTTGCTTAAAGTATTATAGACTGGCATTTTTCCAATATTTTCTATTTGCATAGTATTTTCTCCGAAAATTTTTTTTAATATTAGAAAAAATCGAGGGGTCGACAATATAGTGTATTGCAGAACTTCTCATTCTTTCAACGACGATTTTGTTGATGTAATGTATAGGGTTATTATTTAACTTTTGGCTCCAACATTGACTCACTTTAAGCTTAATATATTCGATATATAAATAATGAGCAATATACAATGAATTTAACTTTCAATAATTTATTTGGTTTTAATATATCTGATAATTTCCCTTACATAAAACTTTCAAAAGCATAGATTAGAAAAGCCATATTTCATTTGTTTTCGAAAGCCTTATAGCATCTACCGAAATGACACTTTATTCTAATACGATACACTCCAAAGTATACCGAGTAATGTAATTCGCGGCAATATTCTGAATATCTATGCATAACAGACACTTGTATAACAGAATATGTATAACAGACACTTGTACCTTACTGCTTGTACAGTCTGCTCATGTGTGTGCCAGCTACACACACATATATGCATACATATTATTTGTGTATGTATACCTGTTTCTAACAAATATACCCATCAAATGCAGATAAAATAGAAGTATGGAAATATATACAGAACTGCAATATCTTCTAAGTCAAAGTTTTTAGCAGCTAAAGTTCCTGAATACTTTGTTCCAAATTTTTAAACATTTCAGCTAAGCATAATTGATTTATAACTTGATTTTCGATTTTTGTATTTAGGATACTGTAACGGCCATTAAAACTAAATATCCTATATAGTAATAGCATAAGTTGTCTTTCTCGAAATTATGAAGCGGTTGTACTTGGAATGGATAAAAGCATCCATATTGGATTTTTGTTGAGTTGGGATTAGCAAGGTCCGAAATCCATCCCTTCCCCCTTTTCTAGCCTTTAATGACATTATTTCAAGCCTTCTTTCTCCAGTTAGGATCAGGTTATTAAATTTATCAATTTACCACATAGAAAATAGGGAAAAATAACATTTTTTTCTAGCATTATGACTTCATTCCTTTAACCATATGAATTAATCATTTCTTATTTTAAATTTTTTAAATATCGTCTGAATTGTTTTCATACGTTTCATCACTGAACTTAGATATGGCGGAAATAATTCTCTTTTACATTTGGCTTAAATAATAGATTAGGTGCATATGTGATAATTTTAAATTTAATCATCGGTTATTTTTTATTGCAATGAAAATTTTGTCATCGGTATTAACATCAAGTTGTATCTACTTCCAGGGTGTAATCGAAATGATAGTTTCATTCCTTTACTACCATTAATTACTGTGAAAAAAAAAAAAGAAAAAAAAAAGGAAGCACTTAACGATAATTTTGATTTAGATAAAAATCTTTAAATTATACTTATAAATGAATTCAACGTGATTATAAACTGCATTCACAGTATCAGGAGACTTTAGAGGAGTACGAAGGTAAACAAATTATTGAGCACGTACCAGATAATTTTCATCCAAAAAACAAACCTTTTTTTATCTGCCTTATAGGGTACTTTACAATTCTGGAAAATTAAAAACTTTACTCATCTTGTCCGTTTTAAAAATAGTATTTAAATATATTTTATAGCCTCCTTAATCATGTGAAAGTATAGATAAATAATCTCAATTAGATAGATATTTAATTTCAAAGAATCTTCCCATTTGTTCCCAAATATAATACATTTTCTGACATAAAACTCGACTAGAGAATACTAAATTAAATCATCACGAACACGAATTAAATTATTATGAACACAAATTCAATTTTTATGCATTTCGTTTCAATTAGTTATGGTAAATTTTGGAAAGTGATCTATAAATTAATTAGCTATGCAGTTTTACTGACAGAGTACAATACAAAAGTCAGAACTGTTGTCTCTAGCGATTTACAATCGATGTAAGCCATAAACCATACTTCATTTAAAATGAAAAAGTTAATTTGAAAATGAAATCACTTCTAAAATTGTTTAATAGAAATTTTAAACAAACATTATTTAAATGATTAAATTGGTCCACAGTTTTAGGAAAAGTTTGTCTGCTACCAAACTTTACATTTTTATTTAATAATTAATTCTGTAACTGCAACATTTTTTAAAATTTTATAATTTATATTGAATTCTATTTCTGTAATAAAAGAGGACGTAAATCATATATTGAATTGAATGAATTTCGTATATTTTAGACATTGGGCATATTGTGTTAAGTATGTAATAGATTTTTCTTATATCATTAAAAATACGAGAGTTATTCAGGAAATAAGGGCCGTTAGAATAACAATAAAGAAGGATTTGACAACTTGACTTGTGGTTTCAGGAAATCTAGGAAATTCAACTTTAGTTTTGCTTACTTTACGCATTCGATACTATTTCTTGTCATGTTTGTGCTAAATATAAGGCGATCAATAAATGTCATTATTTTATTCAAATTCAATAAAAATATTTGTTTGCGGAATTTCCCAGCATTTGTTACATTTGTATGAAGCAGCTTCATTTTGGATATCCGAAGGGAAGAGGGAAGGGTAAGTGTCTAAACACTTTTCACCGCATTCTTTCAAATATTTTCACCTTAAACACTTTAAACCTAATAAGTGTAACTTATTAGTACTCTCGGTTAAATATTCTTGATATATTCTAAGTTAATTGTAACAGTAATATTCTAAGTTAATTGTAACAGTTAATTGTAATTATTTACAGTAGTTTAGATCGTAAAATGGTGTGGAATGTTCAACAGTGGACGATTAAATATGCACAATGAAACTCTGCCTGTACGCCCATTACTCCTTACAGAAGTTCTGAAGACCACAGTGAACAACAGAACCTTGCGAGACGGACAGTAAACTCTCGACGAATTTCTCATAGTGTTTAAAGACATTCCATTTCTTTGCTTAGTAAAACTGTATCTTGGATATAACAAAATTTATATGTACGATGGGTGGCAACGGAGTGATAAACAAAAAATTCAGAGAATTGGTCGAGCATTGATATTCTTTATACAATGTTAAAGAGAAGGTGACACTTTTCTTGATTGGATTGATGGCTGGTGATGAGACTTGAATGTCTTACATCCTCCTTTGGGATCCTACAAATGTTTTAGTGGGTTTTAATGGCAAAAGGCAGTACAATAAATTACAATCTATGTTGTCGTATTGTGAGATTTTTTTTAAATTGTGGTCATTCATTCAAAACAGGATGCGAAGAATCTTTTTGGAGGAATCGTGTTTCTTCCCAACAATGTTCGCCTCAATCAGTTCCAATTCAAACCTTTGGATCATCCGTATATTAAAAATTTCCAATGATGAAAGAGTTCTACTTTTGAGAAGTGATGAACAGTTGGGGAAAGCAGTGACCACTTGATTTAACCCTTAATTTGGCCGCTACACCGGACATGTATATTTATAACTACTGTATAACATAATTGTCAGTGTTCGCCAAGCGGACATTAATTATCTCAAAAATGGAAAATAATATATTTTTTTTTTGTTTATTTTACAGAGATCCTAATATCTATAGACACATGGGAAAATAACAGAAATTAAAAAATATTTGAAAAAACATCTTGTCAAATTAAGAGTTAATGAACTAGCAGCGAATGAAATCAACATGGGAGGTTAGCATTTCTAGAACAAATAAAATTGTTTTATTGAAAGGGGTGATTATGTAGAAAAGTGATAAATGCTTGAGGTATATGCAAATTTTTTTTTATAAATATGGTGTTTTTACTTTTTTTTTATAACTAAACGGTTGTTATTTTCTGGATGACCTTATATATTATTGAAATATTACTTTTATTATTTTTTTATTTAATATTTATAGTCTCTTTTTTTATCTCTTTAACACACAAATGTGTATGTATAGATAGGTTACTTTTTGGATATTAGCTTAGTTTATTAAATTTATTAAAGAGGGAAATACGGCAAACTATAGTATACACAATAATATTTAAAGTAAATTGTCTACGATAAATATTGTTAGAGTATTTTAGAGGATTGAGATCTCAGTTAATTCTAATTGTACAATCAATAATTTTTAATGTTGAAGTACTTTCTAATATTTAGCATGAAGTAAGGCGAACACTTCAGAGAAGATTACTAATAAGTTAATTTTGTTATTAGTAAACAATGAAATATGAAAAATAAAATAAAATTGTATCTTGGGTACAACAAAATTTATGCACGATGGGTGGCAACTGAGTGACAAACAAAAAATTCAGAGAACTGGTCTAACATTGATATTTTTAACACAGTTAAAGAGAGGGTGACACTTTTCATGATCAGATTGATGCCTGCTATGAGACGAATGTCTTACACCATCCGTTGGGATCCTACATATGTTTTAGTGGATTGAATGCCAAACGGCAATACAACAAATTACAAGCTATGTTGTCGTATTGTGAGATTTTTTAAAAAAATCTGGTGATTCATTCAAAACAGGATGAGCGGAATCTTTTTGGAGGAATTGTATATCTTCCCAACAATGTTCGTCTCGCATTTTGTAGAAACTCAATTGTTGAATTGATTCGAATTGAAACCTTTTAATCATCCGTATATCAAAAAATTCCAATGAGGAAGGAGTTCTATTTTTGAGAAGTGATGAAGAGTTGGGGAAAGCAGTAACCATTTGGTTTAATGAACTAGCAGCGAATGAAATCAACATGAGAGGTTAGCATTTTTACAACAAATAAAATTGTTTTTTTTGAAAGGGGTGATTATGTAGAGGAGCGATAAATGCTTGAGGTATGTGCAATTTTTTAAAATAAATATGCTATTCTTATTTTTATAACTAAATGGCTGTTATTTTCTGGATGGCGTCATATATTGTTGAAATATTACTTTTATTAATTTTTATTTAATATTTATATTAAATAAAAATCTTTTTTATCTCTCTAACACACAAATGTGTATGTATAGATAGCTTAGTTTATTAAATTTATAAAAGAGGGAAATAAGGCAAACTATAGTATGCACTATAATATTTGAAGTAAATTGGATGTACGAAAAATATTCTTAGAATATTTTAGAGGATTGAGCCCTCAGTTAATTCTAATTGTGCAATCAACGATTTTTTAATGTTGAAGTACTTTCTAAAATTTAGCAGGTTTTCACTACAGAAATAATTATAGACAATTCTTTTAGTATGCTTTAAATAAGGTGAACACTTAAGAGGAAATTACTAATAACCCTTTTAAAAAGAATACAAATGTTTCAACGACTGTTTTCATAAACCAGACTTGCTACAGCAAAATGGAAAGAAATACTGACTTTATACTTTACAATATGCTGAAAATATATAAATTATATTTAAAATATAACATTATCACGAAATGAAAGTTTTATTGCGTAATTTTGGTAACACCTTATCATGCAGTAAAATTTCATCTGTAGGCGAATACCCTTGAGGGTAAATGCAAATTAACTTAAGTTTGCTAGAGTTCACGTGTGAATGAAAACCATTATCAAATTTCAACTGAATTCTGCGTCTAATTTCGAATGGTTAAATTTCTGTCTGTGTATAATCAATTACACGGTATTATTAAACAAACTTTTGATATTTGTCGTATCATAAAGGCTTTATTGATAATTAAATACTAAACATTTTTCGTCTCTGTGAATGTAGTTTAATCAATATACACAAATCACGTTGCAGCAATCGTCACTTGCAATTCGTCTCAAATTTAAATACTTTTCCTTGCTCAAATTTTATAGAATTTTACTAGATGTCTAGACGAAAGATTCCGCAAATGCATTCTGAACCGTAGATGAGATTGAAATTGACGTACATAGCGTTTCATAAAGAAACTTTTGAAATCAACAAAAAAAATTAAATGGAACAGTATTATAAAATCGTAAATATCACATAAGCGTTAAAAATGCATTGACATAACACTATTATCCTCTATATATACTCCCATTACAAACATTTTCTATTCACCGAAATAAAATTAATTAGAAAAGTAATACTAATTAACGAGTGGTTATTAATATTACCACTCGTTGAATTAGAATATTAAAAAAATTCTTTGGAAGTAAAAGTCTTACTTATTTTTAAATGAGTATAATAAAATTTAAGAAAAGTAATATTGTTTATTATAATAAGATTACGAATAAAACACAATACAATTTTGAGTATAATTTTAATAAGGTGTTTTAATTACTAACCTCTCTGAAAGACCAAATAGCTTATAGTAATGTACGCAGTATTTTCCTTAAAATTTCCAAAATGCAACTTTTTTACCAATGAATTAATTACAAAATATACGCTGAATTTGGTATTAGAGGTAAATATCTATATCTTTATCTGAAACCCAAATCCCATAAGTGGAGTTAAAAAATAGTAAAATGGACATCATAGCATCTATTTGTAATAATTGCTAACATTTTTCTTTGTACCAAACGAAAAAAAAGTTTCTGGGTTTGAAATTGTTTCTATATTTATTCAACAATTGAATGTCCTTTAATATTTAACCAACAGAAGGCTTTAAATTAACAAATCACGACAAAGAGCTAAAGTAAAAATATTTATTAAAAGCATTTCTATATATAGAATTTTAACATATCCCCCTCTTAAGTTACGTGCAACAAAGGGCAGAAGTTAAACTTCTTCAATCGGTTACAAAAGAAGCGTGTGTGTTTTTGACATTTCCATCAAGTTGGATGAAATAATAAAACTTTCCATTAGGAGAAAGCTTTACCTACAGAAAAGGTAGAAATTTCTTTGGTTTTTACGTAACTGATTTATGATATATGTTCACACATGCTTTGCATCAGTAATTCTGAAAGTCTGCTTCGTGTGCTCCTGTGGTTTATTTTGTTTTTCCAGGAGTTCATTTCTATGTTTTATTTAATGTAAAAATTATTATTTCTCCTTGCAACTAACACTATAGTGAAAAGCTTTTTTTATAGACTTCATATAATGATTAGCTTCTAATTAACCCATTTTGTACCACATCAACTAAATATTTCTGGAAGTTATTAAAACTTAATCCATATCATTAATATGGTGTAAATAAGTATATAAAACCAAAATTTTGAAAATTTTTAAAAAATTTTTTTTTATGTAATTTACTGTTTTATAAATAGGACAACGGTCCAATACACTACTAAAACTCAACAAATATAACTTACATTGCATTAGGCTGATGCATAGATCAAATTTGGGGAAATAGTTAAGACAAAGTCCAACATTACATTTTAAGCATACTGTTGTTTGTTTTCCCTTGCAGTTATTGAACTGGCAGTAAGAG
This sequence comes from Pardosa pseudoannulata, assembly GCA_032207245.1. Lineage (NCBI taxonomy): Eukaryota > Metazoa > Arthropoda > Arachnida > Araneae > Lycosidae > Pardosa > Pardosa pseudoannulata. Next base: position 35,636,604 of record CM063498.1, read on the forward strand.
AGTATGGTTATCTTGCAATCTCCTGTTTTTCTGAATAGAATAGACATCTATTTACCCCTTGTTGTGTCCAGGTGTGTGAACAGGTGTTTGAACTGGTTTTCATTGAAAGATAAGAAAAGAATGTGCGCTATCAATGCAATATCGAATTCATGGAAAAATAATCGGGATTGGACCGTCGTCTTAATTTTAGGGCACCTTTTTTATACTTACAAAATACACGTGTAAAATATATTTTTCAACAAAAACTTTCAGCTACATTATTAACTCTGTTTTTGAACTAAAAGTAACCTCACAACGTTTGAAAAAAAATAATAATAAATATAAAATTGAAGATTAAATAATGACAATTTTTAAGAGGTTGCTGTAAATAAATTTTACAATACAATATAATTCGATTTACCAGGTTTTTTTCATTACATTGATAAAGTGTGTCTATTTTAAAGATGTTAAAATAAAATCCACTTAGAAAATATTTATAACTTTATTATTAAATAGAATTTTATTTTCTGTCCTATTTACAGGACAACGGTCCAATATGGGTTAAATTAACTGGATAATGGATAATATTTAATTTTATAAATTTTGCTCACTAGGTGAATTTAGTAATTATCTATTAGATACAGGTAGGTAAGTTTTATGTTTCTTTGACTTTTAAAATATCCAAATATGTAACATGGCTAATTACTTCTAAACTACAGTATATTGTATATTATAACTATTTTAACTACACATAATATTAATTAAAAATGAGTAGTATTATGTATACATTTTGATTTAATTGAATGAAACTTTAAAATGATGTCTTTATAGTCTTGTTAGTTTGGAGCTCTAAGTTCTGCTGTTTTACTACACAAGGGATAACGATCTAATAGAACTTTTAGGGATAACGCTAATCCAAGCAAAGCATAAAAACATAATGCTAAATAAAGTTTTGCGTATTCTACTCTAAAAATGTTTCTAGTGCTCAACCATTCTTTCTTGAATATGAATAATAAAACCTGACAAAAATATAAACATAACCGAAAAAAAAACAATCTATGCTAAAGTAAAGCCACATAAAATTCATTTTTGTTAGCGTCTTCAAAATAATCTGTATTTATATAAAAAAATCATTTTTGAAGACCCTGGTGAGAGTCAGGTTATGACACATGCTCTTATGATATAACAAGAGTCATACAACATAAATTTATTGCCTACAGGAGAAAAAATAGAAGTTTTGAAAAAAGCTCATTCGAACAAAAACTATTAGCAAACATCAATGTCTTTTTGACAGGAGCAGGGAGGTGTTGTCTATTATTGCAGTTTTTCAATTTTGGAGTTGAAATGGGAATTGAATTTGGGAATGAGTATAAAACTATGATATATATACATACTTACCGCTTTGTGCCCAGCTTTCAGTGTAGATAAAATGAAGGTTATATTACTTTTGAAACTCAAATTATTATTGAGTTTATTTAACGCTTACAGTAGAAGCAAACAACACATTATCGTAACCAAAATAATGACAACTTATTTTTTATTCTTCGAAAGCATGTTTCGCCTTGATTATGCTCTTACATAACCATTGTCAAAATCAATAAAATTTGATAAATTTAGTCTAATGTCTAAATAATAAGCAGAACATTCTAAAAAAATGGCTAACTGAACTTGCATTATTCAGTGATGATTTCCTGTAATTAAACATTAGAATAAATTTTTCACCCATTAAACCACTTAATCTAAATCTACGTTTGAGAGACGTAATCTTGCATTTGGCTTAATCTGATTATCAAGGACCTCGACAATGATCTAGCTAAATGTAAATATCACGGGCAGACCAAATGATGCAATGGTTGTAGTTTGTAATTTGCCCCACCATAAACAGGACAGACCAGGCTGGTGATAGGTTATCTCTTTGTCCAAATTAAGTTAAAAATTATTCTTGGTCATGTTCGCACTTTGAAATATTTTTTCTTAAATAATACAATGATTGATTTTGTGGTATATCTACCCCAATTACTACATCCGGGTGTTAATATTAATCAAGTAGCCTACAAAATTTAACCAATTCTGGCTTACACATACGTTTACATCCCGTTAGTCTTGTGCATTTTCACAAATAAAGACCAATTTTCCAAATCATATATTGGCTTTAAGACTATGTGATCTGGTTGTCGGTTTCTATCCAGGCAAAGGTAAACCGTAGGATAAGGAGTTTTTAGGCACAGCTTTAGTATAAGATTCCAAAATGTTAGGGGAATTTTTCAACTTATAGAAGTTCTAAGGGATACAGATTGTGCAGAATTCAAAATTTCAATCTATATTTATCTATAGTGTTCTAATCTACAAAGTTCACATTATCTTACCTGTTATATTATTTTTTAAATTATATTTTATAATATTCGTATGCCGTTTATACCATATTAACCAGGTTTGGCTTTGGGAGAAACATTTTCTAATAAAATTTTGACAGAAATTTCGAATAGATATAAAATATCAACATGCGAAATATATAATCATATTACGGAATTCCGCAGGAGATAACTATTTCGAACTGTAACGAGCTTCCATCTTAGTGCGATAAAACGGAAGTAGGAAAATGATTTAGATAACTACAGACATGAGAGTAGATATCTGAAAGTCATTCTAACACCCAGAACCCCAGAAAGGAGGCATTTAGAGTACACCAAATAAGATTAGAAACCGTCATTTTATCCGCTATCTTTAGGTATTAACTATTCACAATGTTTTCAATATAATGTTCTATAAGAAGTTTTTGATTATACCTCGTGGTTTATTTTAAAGTTATGTTTATGTTAGTAATGTACAAATATTACTTTTAATGTTTCTCTCGGTATTATGAGATGAATCTACCACGTGGCGTGTTGCATGAATTATTTTTATTTTTTCCCAAATATTGAAACCCATTTAGCAAATGTTTTGGTCTAACCATTATCTGATTTGAACTAAGAAATACGAATAATGTGCAGGGAATTAACCGTAGTACATGGACTATGTGAGAGTGCAGCTATATTTAGGTTGTCTGCACCAACGAGGACCATCTACCTTAAAACAAAGGTTTAAGATGTTTTGGGTGTCCCCGGGTGTACAATCCACAGCAGCTCTTTAATATACAATGCATTATAGTAAATACAGTTAAAATATTTCAAACTAACAAATACAAATACAAAACAGACAAAATAACACTGGAAATACAAAACAAAAGTAATAATCATAAAATTTAAAAAAAAATAAGTTAAAATAAAAATTGATAATAATTACAAGATAAATGCATATAAATACAAAGTCGCAGTACAGTGAAAGCTGCGAAACTGATTTGCTCGCCGCACTCACACGTTGTGGGTTGAAAGCACAAGTTTTTTTCGCAACTCCAAGAAGCGTGTGGTGTGGCCAGAGAAAATAAGTGCACTTAAACTTCACCAAGTTTTGGAGAATTATGATTGGTCTCCCGTAGGCGATTAAGGACTATCCTTGGAATCCCGGTCCTTCTGGAAAAAGGACCCATTGTAAAAAGGACAATGGAACAACGAACAGGATAATGGAAAAAGTGTAGGGTTGCCTGAGTCGAAAGAAGGAAGGTAAAGAATGCAGCGTTCTGTTGGACATTGGCAATTTTTTTTTAGGCGTAGCACGTGGAGTGCATCTTTTACTTTTTAATTTATATATATATATATATATATATATATATATATATATATATATATATATATATATATATATTTCAATATTTTCTTGTCGTTTCTTCTAATTTTGAACATTGTAATATAGAACAGTGGTTCTATACAGTGGTATTAAAAGCAATGTAAAGCAACTTGGGGTTATCAATGTCTTCTAAATGACAATGCAATGTACTACACCACAACAGACTAATATATTTGATCAGTAGTGAAATAATAATTATTAGAATAAATATTTTTTTACATATCATTAAAAAGTAATTCATTAAAAAGTCAATAAGTTTGCAAAAAATTGAAGACATATCTGTTTTTTCATGAACTGAATATCATTGAACTGTAGATTTTATGCTCAATTTTATTGCACTACATTATATTGATCTAACATCAATAGTAAATTTGGAAATTTAGCAGCATACATAAACTGGGGTTCTGTTAAATTCAACAGAAAGAATAACAGATGCTAATAAAAGAATTTTCTAGGTTTAGTCTCAGTCTAGTTAAAATACTTATTATCGATATTTATAATAAAAGAAATGTTTTTTCATTTAAAAGTTTTAATTTTATAAAATTGAGATTTCAGAGGATACACAATCTTTAACTTTAAATGGGACTTTAAACTTTAGTAACTTAATATGGGAGATTTTTTCTTATTTTTCTCTCATTATTTCTTGTTTAATTATTATCGTAAATGCGTGGGATTTTGAGCATTTATTCTCAATTTTTATTCAATATGTTTTTTTTAATTTACTTTCTTTCTAAAATTAATGAGAAATTCATAAATAAAATAAAAAGGGAGAGCTTGTGAAAAAAATTAAAAAATATGATACTTTGTGCGCAGACTTACAACAACTAAGAGTGAGTTTCATTGATAATATTTGATTTTTTTTGTAAATAATAGTTATTAGAATAATTCTCTATTTTTTAAAATATAACAGAAATATAATAGCAGGGGATTGAACTTTTAATACAGCCAAAAAGAAAATTATTCAAAATTCCATTTCAAATACTATAAATACTAAATAAAATAAACAAAAAGGAAGGAAATAAATAGAGCTATAGTATGTCTATAATGTATTAACTGTGAAAATTCGAAATCAATATATGCAAATTTTATTATTTACATTGCGCGCAAGTTGAAAAAACACCATTTTCAGTAAAATGAATTTAAAGTGTTTATTGGTTTCATTTAAAAGCCAATTGAAAAAACACCATGTTTTGTAAAATGATTTTAAAGTGTATATTGTTTCCTTAAAAGAAAGTTGAAAAAATACCATTTTCAGTAAAATGAATTTAAAGTGTTTATTGTTTTCTTAAAAACAAGTTGAAAAACACCATTTTAAGTAAATAAATTTTAAAGTGTTTATTGCTTCCTTAAAAAAAAGCTGAAAAAATACGATTTTCAGTAAAATGAATTTAAAGTGTTTATTGTTTCCTTAAAAACAAGTTGAAAAAACACCATTTTCAGTAAAATGACTTTAACGCGTTTATTGTTTCCTTAAAAGTAAATTGAAAAAACACCATTTTAAGTAAAATAATTTTAAAATGTTTATTGTTACCTTAAAAGCAAATTGAAAAAACACCATTTTAAGTAAAATGATTTTAAAGTGTTGATTGTTTCCTTAAAAGCAAGTTAAAAAAAACACCATTTTAGGTAAAAGGATTTTAAAATATTTATTATTTCCTTAAAAGCTATGATATAAATTAATAGATTACAAGGATTTACGAGTTCTAATTCGATTATTACAGTAGAATTTGTTTTAAATGATTCCCGGACAAATATTTTATGAATGAAAAAATAAAAAAAAAATAGAATTTTCGAAGATTTAAAGGAGATGTGTAATTTTAATATAAAGGAAAAAATCAAGCAAGACCATGTCAATTGATTTCAGTACATAATGTGTGAAAGAGGTGTAGGTCTGATTAATCTTCGTGTAGTAAAACTGTAGTTTAAAACAAGTAGTAACCAAAAGAGAGGGACGAAAATCATATTCGTATAGCGGAAGCCAAGATTACTTTATGAATAGCAATTCGAAAGTTGCCGGAATCGGTTCTTGCCGGAAGAAGTATCCATCTTACATGGATGCTTCTTCCGGCATGGTATCTTCTTCATGGTAACATGGATACTCGCCAGTATCCATGTTACTCAATCCATCGGATAAGATGGGGGTTAAGTGCTAAAGAGTCAACAAACAATGATCAGTAAACGAAAGAGTATTATTACTAACTTAAAATAAGGCATATTTTTTATTAGATACGTCAGCAGAAATGACATTTTATGCATTGGATGTAGAGCGATTTTTAAAAATGTACTAATAATTAAAATTTTTGAATTATTTTATAACCTTAACATTTGTTCTTTCGAATTAAGCAATAATTACTAACAAAAAGCATTATTACTAACTTAAAATAAGGCTTATTTTTTATTAGGTACTTCCGCGGCAGCAACATTTTATACATAGAATATAGTACGAGTTTTAAAAATGTACTAATAATTAAAATTTTGAAGTATTTTATAAGCTTAACAGTTTTACTTTTCAAATTAAGAAATAATTACTAACGAAAAGCATTATTACTAACTTAAAAAAAAGGCTTATTTTTTATTAGGTACTTCCTCGGCAGTAACATTTTATACATAGAATATAGTACGAATTTTAAAAATGTACTAATAATTAAAATTTTGAAGTATTTTATAAGCTTAACAGTATTTCCTTGACAATTAAACATAATTAAAATTAATTATTTGCATTGAAACTAGTTTGTTATATTCTTATTGCTATCTAATTATAAAAATGCAATTAGTAACACAAAAAATAAATGGAATATTGTCGTCAGCAAAAAAACACCCAAAAAAAGTAGGATTTCCAAAAAGTCTGCTTTCGATAGCTGAATTTAAAAAATAAAATTTTTCAAACGTATTTACACGAGGATTACAAGTTATCCTCTCTTCCCATGAGAAAACTTTAAAAACTTTTAAATCTTTGAACAAATTCTTTTTTCCTCTAATATTTTTAAAGACTGGGTCTTTAAAAAATCATTAATTTTAACGATACCTCTATTATGATGAAAAACGTTTTTTTAGATATTCAGAAACATCAGATTAAAGTCTGAAGAACATGCTATAATTTAATGATCCATCATTATTCTCCAGTATTCAGATTTTTTTTTCTGCTCGAAGATACTTTGCTAACAAATTAAACATGTCTGTAAGTTATGAACAAGATGTAATAGCAAAAAATAAAAATATACATCCATATATACCCACTATAAAAGTGCATGTCTATACGTAAGCATACATACATACATACATATATATATATATATATATATATATATATATATATATATATATATATATATATATATTATATACCGGGTGGCCATAATTAAACTGACATAGCGCTCACGGTGTTCTGTAGCGCGACCTATTTGTGAGAATAACGCCACATTTTGTAGGAAGATTAAGCAAGACGGGGGACGAACGATTCCGTGAAAAAACAAATTAGTTCCAAAAGTCACCGATAGGGGAATATTTCGCGCTGTGTTATAGAAAATAGAGTGTTAACAAATACAAATTAATACGGAATAAAATTACCTTTTATTATGCACATTTTCTGATTTAGTTCCAGTGCAATATGGCAACACTTTTAAAAAAAGTATAAAATCTACATAAACACCGATAAAGTCTCGTGATCTGCAATATCACGTACGGTGAGCAGAAGAAGAAGTTTCTTTATTCAAATTTCACGTTACATCCATTGGCACAGTGCCAGCTGCTTGGGTTTTAAAAGGCAATGTGTTGCGTTTCGAATCAATCGGATTGAAAATTTATGTGCATGTATCCTTCTTTAGTCGAGCGTGCGTTACTGGTCAAATTCTTTTACCTCAACCAGTGCAACACGTCAACCGCTCTTCGTGCTTTTCGAACGCACAGAAAAGTGGGTAAAGATAACTGTCCTGTGTCAGTTAATGGGCTAAAAGCAATGGTTGCGACGTTTGAGAAAACAGGTTCTCTGAAGGTTCAGTCAGGCAGAGGATGAAATCCTGTACCACAGGATACAATCGAAGCAGTTGCCACGGCGATTGTCGACAGAGGACCAGACAATATTGCTGCCACCTCTAGAACTCGAGGAGTAGCTCGAAATATGGATATGCCTTACAGTACGGTATGGAAAATCTTACTAAAGATTATCAACTTCTATTCGTACAAGATCAGCCCTTTGCAGGAGTTACTGTATCCCTACCATGATAACCGATTGACTTTAGCTCTCACCTTTCTTGCCAGAATAGAGGTGGATGATGCTTGCCAGTGGAAAATCTTACGGGGAGACTTTTAACTGAATGACAAATCACCAAATGCAGTCTCAGCAATTCCTTTACATTCACCAAAGGTAACTACTTCGTGTGGGTTCACAGTGGAATTTATCGTAGGTCCATTCTTCTATGAGATTATTACCCCGACAGGACCGGAAACCTGTTCTGTTACCGGAGAGAAATATCGTCACTGCTGAAAAGCTTTATCATTTCGGCACTTCAGCAAAGACAATGCCTGGGGGAAATCATTTTCATGCAAGATGGAGCCACTCCACATGTTGCAACAGCTGTTACGACAGAAATTCACAACAGAAAGTATCATTAACCGCTACTTTCCAACTGAATGGCCACCTCGGTAGTCTGATCTTACACAATGCGACTTCTGGCTATGGGGTTACCTTAAGTCCAAGGTCTATCAAGGAGTGGTCCAGGACCTAGCTACGTTGATGGAGAACATATCACGGACTGTACGGGAGATTCCTGCAGACATGTTACTTTCTATTGTTGTGCATACTGTGCACAGAATGCAATATGCCGTCCACAACAACTATAGCCACATTGAATCTCATTTAAATACAACATAAAAGATAATTTCCATATTGATTTGCATTTGTTAACACTCTATGTTCTATTACACGGCGACAAATATTCCCCTATCGGTGACTTGTGGAATTAATTTGTGTTTTCGCGGAATCCTACGTCCTCCGTCTTGTTTAATCTTCCTACAAAATGTGGCGTCATTCTCGCAAATAGATCGCGCTACACAACACTGTGAGCACTTTCAGTTTAATTATAGCCACCCGGTATATGTATGTATATATATATATATATATATATATATATATATATATATATAAATTATATAAATCTGTGCTGCATATATATATATATATATATATATATATATATATATATATATATATATATAAAATATAAATCTGTGCTATATATATATATATATATATATATATATATATATATATATGCGTGCGTATGCGTGTAATATTAAAATTCTGTATTAAAATATTTTAATATTAATTTAAATAACTTCTGTCTTAAGTCTACTTTTGATTTCATTATCTCACACCTTTCTTTTTTCGGCCTTTTCTGTTCATAAATTGTGTTATTGGTTTTTGTGCGGTGATTCTGATTTTTCCCTACAGACATCCTATAGACTTAATCCAGCCTCTGTCTGTACTTCTTTAACCAATAGTAAACACGTTCTCTTTGGCATGGGTATTTTTTAATCACAGGATCAGATGTCCTTAGGGATCATTAGTAGTTTTTTTACCTGAGAAACCCCTACTTAAAAATTTTGTGCACGATGTTCTCGGTGCTCTTGCCTGTTGTATTGCTTGCTGTATTGTCACTAGTAATAAAATATGTTGTTCGTTTTTGATGAATCTCGCCCCCCACCATGTGTGTGTGTGCCTTTGTGTGTGTTGTAATTATGTATCTATGTATGTATGTATGTATATATATGTATATATGTATATATGTATATATGTATTTGTATGCATGTATGCATGTATGATGTATGTATGTATGTATATATATATGTATGGTTTGTATGTATATATATCTATATCTATATCTATATCTATCTATCTATCTCTCTCTCTCTCTCTCTCTCTATATATATATATATATATATAATAATATATATATATATATATATATATATATATATATATATATATATATATATGATAGATTTGTCTGTGTGCATACTGACATTCGAAGAAAACTTCTTTACAAAATAAAATATATAAAAATTAGCACTGTGGTATTTTTATATATCATCAAACTGTAAATGTAGCATGGGATTTTTGATATCACGTTGTAGATGATTGGTATGGATTTTTATTTATATAGATTATATGTTCGAAATTATATGTCTTTATCCGTGTAGGACAGAGTGAATTTTTTATGCATAAACATACAAATTATGTGCAAATAAAAATCTACAAGATATATTTTATCTATCCTTAGGCATAGACGCTAGGCATTAATAAGTTAAATATAGGTTTGTTTACAGAATAAAAGTTCTGTAATATTTTCAATATTCCTAACTTTAGTAGGGAATAATTTTTTTTGAATAATTTTTAAATAGTTTCTGTTATCATGTATTTGTTAATTCATTCTTTTCTTAATAAAGCAAGAGGTTATTTTTTAATTAGGTTTACTTTAATTACCTAGGGTATTTATGCTAACTAACAGGGTGCTTTTTTAAAATACTGGAATTTGTGGGTTTAAATGTATCTGTAAGTACTCTTGGTCATACTCTTGGATATTCTTGGTGATCTGGAATATGATTTTTTAAATAGTAGATCTGAGTGCATGAAACCTTTGAGTAAAGTATAATTATCAAACCAATTCAATAAAGTTGTATGCATTAAAAAACTATTAAGAAGTCTTTTGACGGGCTTAAAACATTAATTCTACATTAATAAAAAATAATTATTTTAAAATATAATAGTAATTAGATGCATAGTATTTAAAGCGGTAGAATCGAAAATTGATTGAAAAATTAAAAATTCATAAGCGCTTTAATATAGAATGAACTAAAAAATAATTACCGAGATAAAATGTTTCACAAAAATGCATTAATATTTAGAACGTAAGATATTTTTTCGACCTTACTAAAATTCTATTTAGCTTATTTAAATATATTAGAAAAGAATATTCTAAAAATAAAATGCATTCCTTTCATTGAAAGTTGAAATCAATAAATTACTTTTATCTTCCGTTATTTTCTTTTAACATCATTTTTCAAAGAAATTACAAGTGTCTGATAATAAAAAATAAATCTTACTTATTTTCCATCAATTTTATAAACGTGAATAGCTTGAAATAAATTAACTTCATATCAAAGAAGGCGGAAGAGAAACAATTAAAAATACTTTGGCATTACAATTATTAGATTTTAATTACTTTCAAGATTTTTTAAAATGAAGTATGCAGGAGTAAAATAAAAAGACTTTAAATGGCCTTTGTTTTGCAGGACAGGCATAACAGAAAAGATTATTTCACATATTAAATATCCGATTAAGAATGCTTGTTTAATATTTTACTAAAATAAAATTTGGCTCTTCAAATCAATTTATTCTTCTCTTTTGAAATTAAATTTTGAAGTAATTTTAATAGCCATATTATCTCTCTCTGTGTGTGTGTGTGCGTGTTCGTGTGCGTGTGTGTATAACAGGGGGATTCAAACAAAATGAAAATTTTTGAGAGGTGACGTTCACTGTAATGCAAATAGGTTTTATTACAAAATGTATGATTTAAGCCGAAATGCAAATACTCTACAGGATGAAGAATAGTAAAACTTTGGATACGAGAAAGAAATGAAAAATTAACGTCTATGTTATAAAAACAATTTTAATGGCTACTTTTTAATAAATGAACGAAAGAGGAACCGTCAAGAGAGACACAAAAATAACATGGAAAAATGGATTTGCGCACTCTCTGTTAGATTACAAGCATATTGCGAACCTTCCCAGCAGCAGTTGAATATCTAACTATCGAAACCTCTACGAATGAAAACGAATACAACAAAATGGTGCACAGGTTTGACATGATTTAGTTTCTCTCCCCTCATGATCAAAAACAAATTTGCTATCTCTTAAGTTTTAGAATTAGAAGATATGCTTCTCAACAATTTCCCCATACTTTATTTTAAATTTTGCATTCATATTTTTAAAGGTTTATATCCACTAAATAGAAATGTATTTTTTCATGATAAATTCTATCCTTTAACGAAAAAGTTTGTATAATTATATACTAGAATGGAAAAATCGATTTGCGCACGTTCTGTTATATTCCAAGCACATTGCGAACCTTCCCAGTAGCGGTTGCATATCAGGATATTGAAACCTCTACAAATAAAAGCAAATGCAACGAAATAGTGCACAGGTTTGACAGGATTTAGTTTCTGTCCCCTCACGGTAAAATCAATATCTCTTAAGTTTTAGAATTGGACGATATGCTTCGAAACAATTTCTCCATATATTATTTTAAATTTCTCATTCCGTATTTTTTGAGATTTATATCCAGTAAATAAAAATCTATTTTTTCATGTTAAAATCTGTCCTTTTACGAAGATGTTTGTATACTACAATGGAAAAAGGGATTTGGGTACGTTCTGTAATATTCCAAGAATATTACGAACTTTCCCAGTAGCAGTTAAATATATGGATATCAAAACCTGTACTAATTAAAGCAAATGCAACAGGTTTGACAAAATTAAGTTTTTGCCCCTCATGTTCAAAAACAAAAATCAATATGTCTTAAGTTTTAGAATTTGAAAATATTATTCTCGCAATTTCTCCATACATTACTTTAAATTTCTCAGTCGTATTTTTTAAGGTTTATATCCACTAAATAAAAATGTATTTTTTCATGGTAAATTCTGTCCTTTTACGAAGCAGTTTGTATATTTTTATACTACAATGGAAAAATGAATTTCCGCACGTTCTGTTATATTCCAAGCTTATTGCAAACCTTCCCAGCAGTGGTTGCATATCAGGATATTGAAACCTCTACGAATCAAAGCAAATGCAACAAAATGGTGCATAGGTTTGACATTATTTAGTTTCTGTCCCCTCAAAAATCAATATCTCTAAAGTTTTAAAATTAGACGATATGCTTCTCAACAATTTCTTCATACATTATTTTAAATTTTTCATTAGTATTTTTCAAGGTTTATATCCACTAAATAAAAATATATTTTTTTCTGATAAATTTTGTCCTTTTAAGAAGAAGTTTGTATATTTTTATACTACAATAGTTCTGATATCGATAAATGGAATAAAATGCATTATTGGCTCCTTTCAAGCCTCTACAGGGTCAGATAATAAAAATGATCAGAGATTGAATGAAGGGAAACATGAAGTCTAGACACTTTTAATGAGCCATTTATATCCGATCAAATAGCTAACATGTTCGTAAACGGATCTAATGGTTAACAGAAGAGTCAATTAAAGTAATGACCGTGACAGTTGCTTTGTCATCCTGATATTTAGGCTAGTTTGTTTGCCTAGTTTGGAATTTATAATGGAAAGATAAGAGACGATTTCAGTCTCAGAGGATTTCAATAAGTGAATAATGTAATGGAAACAGCATAGACTAGATAAAATGATTATTTTAATGAATGGAAACTTGTGAAATGCATCGATGGTATTTTCTTATTTTATGTCATAAAAATGTTTATGTCTAGAAAACTCATTATCGATTCAATTCGGTATAATATGTTTAAATGCTATTTTTAGCGTTTGTTTCTTATCCAATCATAGTTTATTCTTTCTTTGAAGCAATACAAAAGATGTTATTTAATAAATAAAGAGATTTGTCTTTTTATCTTCTACTGTGTCAATTTGTACTTTTCTTGTGTTATTGTTTAGTTGTATAAGTGTGAGTTTACTTCACTTGACTTCACTGCTTGTATAAAACTTGGTATAAAACTATAGACATTCACATTATAATCGCTATAACTACACATTCACATTATCCATTTCTTAAATATCTTGCACGATGATTGTGAACGAAAATGTTGTATATTTAAATTTTTATCATTTACAGTAATTAAAATTTTTATTTCTGTTTGGTCTAAAATTACATATTATATTATATTTTATATTTTGAATTAAACTAAGCACAAGTGATTTACATTTAAATTTCTCATTTTACATTGCCTGTGTTATATAATGAGATAAAATATAATATATTTTAGTATATGTTTTCCTTTTTTTAAATATAAAATAATACAAGATTAGATTTATGTGGATCATTGCAGTTGCAGCAATATAAAGTTGTATAATTTTGTGTATACATCAGATACCTTTTCTTCAATATAAATAATTCTAAATTTCTTATAAATTTATGATTTGTTAAAAATGTAAAAGCACAAATAATCAGTTAAAAATTGCATAAAAATTAAAAAATAAACGGAAATTATAATTTAAAAAAAGAAAAAAAAATTGCTGTCTTTATATGATAACAAAAATAATTTATTACACGATTTTTCCATTTGCTTATAATAGCTATTTTTTTACGCAGTAAACTAGATGTAAGTTTTAATTGTTTTCTATCGTAGCAAGAATATTGTAGTATTACAATTAGCTATAATATACATAACTATATACCCCACTATAAAACATCATATACACGTTTTTGTCAACAGAATATCCACAGATGAAATGTCAGAATAAACTTAATATTTATGTATCCAAAATTTTCGGTCTTACTTTTTTTCCTTACCAATGTACCATATGCAGTATGGTACATTGGTGTGTTACCATTTTTCATTTGTGATGAGTCTAAAACACCCATTATATATATATATATATATATATATATTTATATATATATATATATATATATATATATATATATATATATATATATATATATATAATATATATATATATATATATATATATATATATATATATTATATATATATATATATATATTATATATATATATATATATATATATATATATATATATATACATAATATATATACATATATATATAAATATATATATATATACATATATACATACATATATATACATATACATATATACATATATATATATATATATATATATATATATATATATATATATATATATATATATATATACATATATACATATATATATATATATACATATATATATATATATATATATATATATATATATATATATATATATATATATATATATATATATATATGCATATATACATATACACATATATATATATATATATATATATATATATATATATATATATATATATATATATATAAACATCCAGTGCTTCCCTTAGCATAAGATAAAAACTTGCGGAAATTTAGGAGAACACTTTAAAGTGTAATAGAGTAATATCTCACACTATTATCATCGTTATACTCGACACGAAATGCAGTTCTTACTATTAGGGAAGGAAATGGTGTAAACCACACACCTCGTGTTTCAAAATGAAAATTATCAAGATTCATTACGTCTGCAGTTCGGGAATAGAATACATAATTCTTATGAGCTTTTTAAAAATACATTACTTTTCACGCAATTTTACATCAAAGATTATAAATTCCCAGCTGGGAGGTGTGCAAAAGTGGAAAGATCTTTGACTGACTTTTGGTGATGCATTATAAGTGAAAGAAAAATTAGTAGTTTTATGTAAAGTATCAATCTTTTTATTTGATGTTTTGAAACATGAAAATAAAGTATGGGTTAACTGAATATTTTATTCCTTCGGTTGTATTATTTGTATGCTTTATGCATCCTTTTCCCCACAGGAAATATCATCCGACCATGACCTTACTAATGTTTAAAGTATATTCTAAACTTTTGGGTATAGACATCCGAGCAATGGACTCCGAATTTAGAGCTTATTCTCTAACTCTTCGACCATTATTTGTTTAAATTTTTTTTTTTTTTTTTTTTTTTTTTTTTTTGATTTTACCAATCATTTGTTATATGAAAGGCACTCAAGGTGATATCTACTAGATAACGTCGGTTTGAAAGAATAAAAGCGTACATTACAATGAATGGGGTTTTAAATGTCTCATATTAAACCTACAATTCTAAAGGTTAATGGCCTAACACTAAGATAATTTTCGGAATAATTAGAAATGAGACTTATAAAAACTAATTTTGAATGAATGTTATTAAAGCAATCACTGTGCTACATGGATGCCTCATTTAAGAACCTTTCACCATGCAAATGATACATTAACTTAGAGAAGTAATATCAGTGAAAGACACTGTGGACAAAGTGGATAACAAAAGGCATTTTAAAAATAAGAATTTTCTATTTTCTTACTATTCTTATTTGCGGAAAAAATGAGCATATGAGGATAAACAAACTACCGTTATTTAGTGTTGTTCAGTTACAGTTACCATACAGAAAATATATGCTTTAAAAATTCTTAATGAATGAAATTATATTAGTATTTCGGAATTCCTAACACACTATGTGATAGTCTAATTTTACACTTCACTATATTCATTCCGGTCATAGGAATAAAAAATAAAGGATATATTTTTTTTGTTGAAAAAGTGAGGTATAAATGTCCTTGAGTACTGAATAATTAGTTCTGGATATTGTATTAATATCAACGTTGAAAATCTAATTCAAGTCGGTTCTCGAAGTATGACACGAATTAAAAGTTGTGAATAGTACCAAGTTAAAATAACTGAAATTAAAATTTCTGCGTGTTACATCATAATGAGTAAAATAGACAATTTATGTTTATATGGTTATATTTCTTAATTACTGATTTCATTTAATGTTTTACTGATATTTGTTATCTATTAACATTTTTGCTACTGGTGTATTTGCATTTGAAAATACCATGATCTATCTATATTGTAAGGAATTTGCACCCACGATCTGTGTTTCACATGTGTGCCCTTCATGATATCTGCAAAATCGCCCCCATTGGCCCCATCCACCTGGCGTTCCTTGAACTAAGGGGAAGGGGCTCATAATGTTTTTCGGATGTATCGCTTGTTAGTTTTTGCAGGGCATCTGAAAAGAGGGTTTTCCCTTTTCAGAAGGGCTCAAGTTTCCAGAAGCTGACCCCCTCCCCCCAAAGATGAGAGAGAAGATCTGCGGCACTCGGGGTCGAGGAGTCGACAAAGAGCCTGCGACTGGGGAAGATCTCGCAGTTTGATGTGAGAGAAACACTACGGTTTTATTCTGACATAGAAAATCTAATATGGATACCATATTTTTTAACCATCTTTTCATATTTTATATTCAAATATATAAACAAATATATAAATAGAAATATATAAATAACAACCATAAGATTTTTGTAAACAAAAATATATTTTTTAGTAGATAAATTTATAATAGTATCGTGAATATGAAAAATCAAATACAAATAGTAGTATTTAGCTTTAGTTTTTTCCCGTTCTCTGGTTCTGCATCGACGGATGTAAAATCTAGTTTTTGTCTAAATTTTTCCAGAATCTATGTAGTAGACAAGAATATTCGGCTTCGTTTTTCTGTATATACCGTTATTTTTGTACCCACAAACAAAGCATGTTGTTAAATTAACCCGTACTAGTACAGGTAACATCAATAGTAACGCTTAACATCAATCTTCAGAAAACGTACTAATACGTGACCAGCGCTCAAGTACTAATCGTCAGAAAATGTACTAGTACGTGTCCCGCATACAATGTGTTAACTAGCGATTTGAAATAGATCCCATTTACGTATGAAGATTACTTTATTTTAAAATGAAGTTGATAAAAATAGAGTTAAAATATCTATAAAAATTCAACGAATTTCTACAGCAGAGACTATATTAGATACAATCTAATATCTAATATGGTTAAGACAGGCTCCGAGACTCAGAACTGTGTTACTTTTGTTTATACGTTAATTTTTCATCAATGTTGTAAGTAAATGTGGTTTTTTGTCCTAAAAGATTCGGAGTAATTTAATGCACTGTCCAATTTAATGTACCGAACACACCTGTCCCAGTAAAGTAGGAGGCCAGGTCCCATGCTAGTATAGAGCCACAGAAAGTGGTGTGTTGTATTGTGACACATCTGAAAAACCTAATCAGTTCCCCTTAGACAACCGGCTCCTAAGGAACGCTAGTTAGAAGGGATCAATGGGGTTATTTTGCAGATATCGTGAAGGCCACACATATGCGAAACACAGATCGTGGGTGCAAATTCCTTACATATACTGACTTTTAATAAGTTCTATGAGAAATTACATTTTGCAGTGGTATACCATTATTGGTTCAATTTAGTCATAAGTTATATTTCGTTCTAACTAAAATATTTTTATCAACATATGTTTAATTGTGATGCATATGAAGTGGAGAATTCAAATATATTACTGACTTTTGGCGGATCCACTTTAAACTGAAAAAAATACTGCTAATCATCAAATTATGTACATACTGGTGCTTCAATTGTATAAGGCGATATCCATCTGAGTTACATAAATCCTACTGTTTAAATTTATGATTAGTCAGTTACAATTAAATATTAATATAAAGAAATAGTAGTTAAGAACTACAGAAAAACTAGTTTGGAAATTATAGGACAGGGGACCTTAAAAATTCCTTACTCACTGTGTAGAGTATTATATCAATGCTAAAAAGGAAAAACAAGAACCATATTTTGATATGTAATGTTAACATTTGAATAGTAATATAGATATTTAATCTTTCACTTTGTATATCAAATATTTTTATTGTAGATCCTTATTTTTTCATATCAGACCACATAGACCATTACTCTCAATCCTTATGCTAAAATATTAGAAACCAAATACAGTATTTTTAGGGCAGTACAGTGATAACAAAGTAAACATAATTAGCTCAAAATATAATGTCACAATTATATTACTAACAAACTATGAATCTAGATTAAAAGAATGAATGCTTTTGAAAGAAATATTTTCTCAATAAACTTATGAAACATGTAAAATAGATCTGTTTTAAATGTGATAATAGTGTTAAACAAACTTTATAACCCTTTCATACAGTTATTCAGGGAAAAAAGATCCAAAAATTAATATAAATATGGATTTCATGCTATTTATTTTAATACATGGAAGGAAAAGTACAAAATACATTTTAAAAATTTACAAACCATACAGAAAAATGACTTTAGGATTAAGTTCTTGTAATATATCACAGTGAAGCTCATGTGGAAAAAAAAAGTCTACTGGTAGTGTTATATTTCTTTGAAGTTTTGTCTTTAAAAATCTTTTATTTATGATGCTTGTGTTTCCCCTGATTAAAGTCATGTGAAGGAGATGACAAATACAAAAGGCGATAGGAAGACACATAAATTACTTTAAACTACGACAAATACTTTAACTTATAAAAAGAGATTTTATGGAAGGGATTTATTCTTCTTTTTCATGATTTGTTTGGCTATTTTTCAATTTGATATCATGTACGTCTGATTACTCTAATTTGTTTTCAAATTTGTCCATATCTTATCGGATTTTCCTTTTCACATTTTAGATTTACGTCTGCTTGAAAATCATTCAGTTTTAATGTTTTTTAATTCCCAATTTAAGACAGCTATCAAGTTATTTTCATTAGATTTCCAGCTATATATAATTCTTCTGTCTATGTGTTTGTAATAAACTCCTTCGGATGGACTGAGTTTGGGGAAATTTTGTTCAGGTAATTAAGTTGATTCGAGAATGGTATAGATTAACAATTTCATCCGATAGAAAATAGTTTTTTTTTATTAAAAATCCAAAATTGCGTGCTTATTAAGGTTATTATAAGACCTTTTAAAGCCATTTACTGCCAACGTACATGTGGCGTAGAGGTCCGAACAATGGGCTTCAGTAGGAGAAGTCCAAGGATTGAATCCCCGTACAGGTGATGTTGGGATTTTAATTTAATCTAATTACGCTTATATTTCTGTTTGTTCTAGAAGTTCTAGAACATACTTTAATTTACTGGAATGGTGTTCTAGACTATTCCATTAACATATAAAATGGCATGTAACTCAGATTATGAGTCAGTTCTGTATTCTGTCAACTACGGGGTTGAAAGCTTAATAAAAAGTTTTGTGTTTCTGCTATTTGAGTTTCCTTTCTATTAAACATTGTGCAAGTTTGTAAGGTGTAGCGTTGAAGTTAGTATCATACGTGATTTTCATGAATTATTTCAACATTCAACAACAATCACCATAACCTGCAATGTTTGTAAATGATTAACGTTATAACAAATTTTCTAAAGCAATTATTAATTTAGAATTATCTAAAATTTCGTAAATTTTGGAATAAATAAAATTTGGTACAGATGTTAAAAAATAATTCAATATGTCGATTTGTATCTGAATATTGATCAATAACTGTATGGCATTGTTACCACTAATATGATTCATGGTCCATGTGGTGCTCAAACCATCATGACGCCATCTATGGACAATGGAAAATATACAAAACGTTTTTCCATGTTTAAACGATACTATCACCAATATCGATCATTATCCACTGTATCGTCGTACAGACTTGGACAATAATGGCCAATTACATCAATTGGGCATGTCAAACGGTGTAATTGTTGACATTGATCATCGCTGAGTGCCGTTGAATTCTTAAATTCATTAAATTTACATGGAATGCAACCACATAACTATTTAAGTTTGGTTTATCAATTCCTTTGCTTCGAAATTTGAATACACCAAAACTATTCCATCAAAATCATCCAATTTATAATTTATTTAAAAATATTTTTCAATTTTTGTGTTTACAACTTTAAAATAGGACAGCGTCTATCGGATATATATATATATATTATATATATATATATATATATATATATATATATATATATATATATATATATATATATATATATATATATATATATATATATATATGTGTGTGTGTGTGTGTGTGTGCATTTAATATCAAAGCTTGTTCTTATTCTCTGATTACAATTAATATGACCTATTAACTTCTAGGTCTAGGACATTTTCATCGCTTTAAGTATTCATGAAAATTTCTTCTAAATGTTTTTGCACAACACCCATTTGTGAGACAAATAAATGTGAGTCAGACTTTCTAAAATAGACAAACTTCTGCTTTGAATTTTACTATTTAACTATTTTCTTTCTCAACCATTCTGGCAACCCGTCAAGCACATTATCTAACATTAACTAATTATTTTACCGTTTGGGAAACAATAGACATTGCATTTTCTACGAATTCTTTTGCATGAAATACAAATTAGTTAATTAATCATACATGAAATATGACTCACGGGGGCCAATGCGTTGTCTTAATAATAATAAATCTTTCAGAGCTATCGGGCAACGAGATTTTTCAAATATTTCAGGCATGAATTAATGACACACGTATATCAGTTTCATGTCACGAATATGCAGAAAACTTTTTCCCCCTTCTTTAAAGACACAGTACTGCTTCCAAACATCCATTAGCTTTAAATATGATGTTTGAGGTAAGACTAATTATTCTATGTTACCTGGTTCATTTGCATTTTCACGACTCCTTAACTTGGGGAGATTTCATCTAGTTCTCATTCATAGCTGACCATAGCTGAACTACACGTTGTGAGATAAAGTATGTTATTTCAAAAGATATCGTTCGGGTTATATACACAACTGAGACACCCAAGACTAAATTGTAACTAGAATGAATAAATTAAAATTTATAGGAGATATTCCTCATAGAAGTAACAAATCATCTTTTTTCTTTGAAAAGAAATACACATATTATTTACTTACAGTACCATTTTACAAAAAATAAATTTTACAATCCAACTTTTAATTCATTACACTCCCAATATTACACAAATAATGTCTTATAAATTTATTATTGTTATAATAAAAGTTACTTTGTTATCACATTATCAATGAATAATAAAATGTCATAATACAGGTTTTCAGAAAATGCATTCAAAACTTTCATTGCAGAAAAGTTTTGCAATTTTTTATATCAGTCGCTTAAAATTCTCCTCTTTATAAATTTGAAGAGAATCAAAATCACCATTAAAAGTCTATTTCAATCAAAACTTAAATTTAATTTATAAATAAACTCTATTTAAGTTATAACGTCTATTTAATGCATAAAATAGATCGAAGAGACAAAAAATCTAATTGAAAAGCTAATACTATAGTTTTTCAAATAAATTAGTAAAAAAAATTTCTAAATTTTCACCAAAAACTGTCAAAAACCGCCCAGTCAGAAACATTAAAAGTATATAAAAAATGATACTGAATAGCTGTTTATGATTTATAAATTCTCTACATCAGAAATATAGAATACTGTGTCATATTTTAAAGTAACTATGAAAGCAGAATAAAAGGTTATGTATTATGAATTTGTGTAAAGGGAAATATTTTAATAAAATTTTTTATAAAAGTCTCTATGTTTGTAAGGGAGATATAAGGAATTTTAACAAACGGAAATAGTAGAAATAAAAGGTTTTAAGTTTAAATGGGAGTCTAAATGAACTTAAAAACCAAGTGGTTTCATATTTTTTTTTTAATTTTTCAATTTGCTAAATTAATCAGTTTTCAGAATTAGAGGTAATGCTTTTATCACACAAGAGAAGAGACCAATTTTACATGAATATGTAGAAACAGCATTAAAAATTGATAGAGTACCTTTTAATTTCCTATGTAAAGAATTCAAAATTCAATTATGATATTTAATCCTTTTTCTTAGCTACTATAAATTTTGATAAAACTAAAAGTTCTTCGATACTAATGGCTCTTAGAGCTACGTAGTTTTTCAAAATTTTTTCAATTCATTGATTTTTATTTATTTCACTTGTTTGCAAAAGCACGTGTGCTATATAAAAATTTTTCATTATCGTTATTACTTCATGTATAAAGATAAAAGCGCTAATCTCAGAAACATAAATTAAATTGACTGTAACGGAAAGAATGAAACTCAATAAAATTTTAAAAGCCTGTAGATAAAGTGCTTTAAACTTTTACAGTCTGCTTTAAGTACCTATAAATAATTACGGCAAGAACGCATTTTATAGACATATCAACTTTTCATGATTATCATTAGATGTATAGTTTTCTGTGCTTAATACCTTTTTATTGCCGTTATTTTAGATATCTCAAATTTTTAAAAATATATTATTTTAAAATACGGCTTTTCTATTAAATTTATAAATGTTACAAGCAAGAAGAATAAAATATTAAAACTATACAACTAATACAAAGTTTCAATTATATTGCTTCTTTTATCCTATTAAGAACTGATATCCTCAGATAGTTAGTGATAATACAAAGACACTTCAACTCTTTCATGACCATGAAAAACTCGTTTAAAGGAAAATTTTGCTGATTGCTTTAAAAAATATCTGCAGCTAGGCAAAATGATATTTCTGTAGTACGCTCAAAACAATGGTGAACTTCAATATCTTCTTAACACTCAAAATTCGCTTATTTAAAGTAATGTTATGATATACTTGAGAGTACTAATTTTAATCGAATTTCCTCCTTAAAACTATTAAGATTAATTTTGTTTAGAAATAGATGATGCATTAAAATCATGATATTATTATATATGATCCTTTATGTCGTGAATTTCTAAAGATTTATTTTTACATTCAAAAGTCTTTCCTAATTTTGTATGAGTTATTTCAGGTTTTTATAGTAATGATTAAAATTTAGATCAATCATATTAATTAATAAAATTTTTAAATATAAAAATATTTTATCCATTAAAATGAAAAAATTTTAAACAAGTTACTATATTTCATGAGTATTCTTTTTCTATAAATTGGTGAAATTTTTATTTTTTCTTTAAACATTTTAAAGAAAAACTGGTAAAGAAAAATTATATCTAATTAGTGTGCAGCAAAAAAAAAGGTATTTATTTTGGTCTTTTTTTGCCTTTATTCCAGAAATTTGTATCAGTTTTTATTAAAATTACTTCTTTCCATCAATTGTTATACTAAGATATTTCTATAATTTACATCTGTGCATAAATGAACACACGAACACACACACACACACACACACACAAAGAAAGAAGTAAGATGGAAAGAAGTAATTTTTTATTAAAATTACTTCTTTCCATCAATTGTTATACTAAGATATTTCTATAGTTTACATCTGTGCATAAATGAACACACGAACACACACACACACAGACACATACACACACACATATATTTATATATATATATATATATATATAATTATAAAATTAATTCTGCTGGTCATATTAAAATATTAGAAAGCTTAGCCCTGTGGAAACCCCCTTGTTCAGAAAACTAATGACTGAAATCGGCCGAGCTGGGTCCCACCTGCTTGACCGGACAACAATATCGAGGCGACGCAGTGTCTGGGTTTGGTTTGGTTTGGTTTGGAGCGCTACGGTCTACTGTTTTGCACACGAGGGCTAATGAGACCGGGACCTACTGCTTAAAGCCGATTCCGAACGGCTACGAACATCCATGCCATAGTGGGATTCGAACCCAAGAACTCCGGTACCGACGATCAGCGCCCTAACCAATCGACCAGCGTTCGGCCGCAGTGTCTGGGATGTTGACAGTTCGGTTAAAAAGGCTTCACACCCTGATCGGTCGCGTAATGATTCCGGAGCATTGACTTGAGAATTCCGTAAAGGGGCAAGTACCTAATGAGAATTCCACTTATTAACTAGCTGTAACCTTAGCTGGAGTTCTCAGGTAACTGAAATCGTAATTGACCAGTTAACGGTTGGCAGGACCGTGACTAACCTCCCATGTATAAAAAGCCAAGAATTTTGCGACTCGGAGTTTTTCAACATTTTTAAGTAGGTGTGTTGACCTCGTGGAGGCTTCCGCGACGTCTGACCGGAGCCAGCTTTTTAGCAATAACGTTCGGGAGACTCGTAAGGTCAGCTCAGAAACGGCAGGGTTTTGGACACCGAACGGGGGATAAATTAGGTCCGCGTTGTATCCTGAAAAAGCCTCCCCTTCGTGTGAGAATATTTAATTTTTTTACGACTGTGATCATGCTGGATATGTTATCCAAACAACAATCCTTTACATTTCGAATTGTGTTGGAATATTAGAATCCCTTTGTATATATCAATTATTTACTCCAGAAAATAAAAATTATTTTCAATTCTGTTATGTCTCTGATCCTTCTTCACGCTACTTCATCAGTCAAGAACATTGAAGGCGTCACAGCAGTGGCATATTGAGGAAAGGGCGAGTTCATCCTAAATTTTGTTTTAAGAGCTCAGAAACACCATGTTACTCTAGCAATTCACAATATGGAATGATACATCGTAACACGTGTGGATTTTTAGGTTGGCCCCACAGCGAGATGCGGAGACGAAATCTTTCTCAGAGAAAGTAGCTTAGTTAGCGATATTAAAAATCAGACAGGAACTTAGATCATTGATAATGTAAAATATTCACCTGGAACAGTTGGAAAATGTGGGGAATCGGCAGTTAATTGGAATTTATTTCAGTGTTAGCTTTGGGAAATGGGTAAGAAGAATGGGTTGAGAGACTGCTAAAAGAATTTTAAGTCACAGCCACTCTTTTAGATAAGATAATTTGTGGCTGGGAAAATAGGTATAAAAGAATTGAAAAGGGGGAAAAATGGGAATTTTTAAGAGGTATCTTAACTTTTAGATTTCGGCTGGTACAGCAGTTGTACCATAAATATTTAGAGACCCAAAAGTCGGCTAGGGTACAACAGTTGTACCGTAGATATTTCTCCCCTTTTGCAGTGATGGGGTCATTACTCACTTGTCATTTGGCCAGTCCCTCCCTATTGTTGAAGTTTTGCTGAGTGCATCACTATCGGGAAAGAAGAATGTGATTTTGTTTGGCGGCATGTGAAACTACTGGTGCTTTTTGTCCATGTCCAGCAGTTGTTTGTAAACTAGTTATTCTTTCTTGTGAACCAAATCCGTTTGGAAGCGAGTCAAAGTTTCTTTCCTTCGTCGTTTATTTTTTATAGTAACAATGCTTTATGAAACAACGTTTATGTACCTTTCGAAAAGTTATAAAATGATAAAAAATAACTTGTTTGCAAAAGTGCCGATAATACCGAAAAAATGTCAAATAACAACTTTCAGACTGGTTTTAGAGTAACCCTGCATTGTACTCCCAGAGAGTGACAATAGAACAAAACATTTTTCCCTCATGAGAAAGTGGAAGGAGGGGGCTGCCGATTTGTAGTCCAAACTCAGGTCAGCTGCCAGCCGAAGCTTAAAGGTTAAGTGAAGTAATTTTGATATATTACACATGTGTGGATTTATTAGTTTGGGAGGAAAGTAACAATTTAAACAGCACATAACCTTTATGAAACTTTCCGTATGCATTAGGTGTATAATAAAAACTGAGTACAGACTCTATTTAACACAGGATTTTTTTACGGATTGCAACATAAGTGTAACAATGAGTTACACTACTGGACAACGTAAGCGCGGGAGACTAACTGGAGGACGAAAGAGATGTCAGTGACCCCCCCTACGACCCCACTGGACAAGAAGGTTTGCTAATGCAGGTCAGTCGTCTTTGGCCCTGACAACAGTGGTCTTGCTCGGCAGATTGAAGGCCCCTTCAAAGGAAAAGCAGGCCAAGACAGAGCGAACGGAGAACTTAAGTAGAGGCAGGGAATGCTCAACTATTTTTTCCTCTGAACATAGCATCATCATCGACAGGGAGTTGCTCCAACATTCCAGCAGTTTACGGTGTCTCCATATTGAGAATTAATATGTTTTATTTGAGTCCCCAGATTGTTCAGAAATAGAATTGTAAATAAAGAGTCTGCAAAAGTGTAGTCAAAGTCGCCCAGGAGATCAATGGGAAAATAAGTTGAAAGAAACGGGCTTCGTATAACTTCATGGAATTTTATATATTTCTTATTAATTATATCTCAGTGAAAATACACAAAATATTATAAAATTTGGTTTTGCTATTCTGTATGAAACGTGTAAAATTAGACTGAAAATTTAATTTTGCACTAATTGCTAAAATCTATCATTATTTATACAAAGCATGTATGTTATACAAAAAATTCACAAAGCCGTAATTGCACAAAAAAGGATATAAATTAAATAAAGGTTACTTTCTATAGCTTGATAAAGAATAAAATAGTTTCTACTATAGATAATAAATTTTACTGACTTTAGGAAAAATACAAACTTAATAATAGAATGGAATAAAATAATGGTATATACCTCTAACATTATCATTTATATAGTCAAGATTTCCACCGATCATTCATTTGAAAGACATTCTTAGCTAACATTAAATTTTCATTTTCTTGCAGATTTATTGCATTTGTAGAAGAAAATGGCTCTATGGAGGGTTTTCATTGTTGCTACTTGTGGAAAAGCTGATACATTGACTTTTTTTCTTGCTGTTCTAAAATATTAAAGGTTAAACTTTGGATGCATCTGAAAAATTTTGTAAAATTTATAATCCAATTTTTTCAAGCGTCCGTGCAATGTCAGAATAATAAAAAGGTATGCTATCTTATTCTGTTAATTCAGCCATATTTAGTTAAATTTATTTGAATCATTGAGGTATTATAAAAATAACCTTAATTTATTTTATATTCTTAATTTTCAGGCTATATCGTACTGATTTACTGCTTAGCATAAATAATAATACGCTGCATAAATAAATTTTTAGATTGATTTTTATGTGAGATGTGGTTACGCTTAGTTAAAAAATAATAAAATATTATACATTTTTATATTATGCATTTAATTTTACATGTTTCACGTAGAATAGAACTTACAATTAGAACAAATAATCACCATATATTGAGAATTAAATATACACGTAAACAAATTTTTTGAAATATGAATTTTCTAATCTCCCTTAATATTTTATTTTTAACATTAAATTTTCATTTTCTTGCAGATTTATTGCATTTGTAGAAGAAAATGGCTCTATGGAGGGTTTTCATTGTTGCTACTTGTGGAAAAGCTGATACATTGACTTTTTTTCTTACTGTTCTAAAATATTAAAGGTTAAAATTTGGATGCATCTGAAAAATTTTGTAGAATTTATAATCCAATTTTTTTCAAGCGTCCGTGCAATGTCAGAATAATAAAAAGGTATGCTATCTTATTCTGTTAATTCAGCCATATTTAGTTAAATTTATTTGAATCATTGAGGTATTATAAAAAGAACCATAATTTATTTTATATTCTTAATTTTCAGGCTATATCGTACTGATTTACTGCTTAGCATAAATAATAATACGTTACATAAATAAATTTTCAGATTGATTTTTACGTGAGATGTGGTTACGCTTAGTTAAAAAATAATAAAATATTATACATTTTTATATTATGCATTTAATTTTATATGTTTCACGTAGAATAGAACTTACAATTAGAATAAATAATCACCATATATTGAGAATTAACCCTCCGAGTGGAGCACACCGATTAAAAAAATTCTCCAAAAAATACGCTAAAGGTTTATAGTGTCAATGGCCAAAGCGTACTATGATTTTTTTACTTCACCCTTTGTCGACTAGAATGGAATACGGGAAACCCACCCTCGTTATTGTTATAAATAGATATATAAATAGATATTGTAGATTATTAATTTTTAATACACATAAAGCTCGTCAAGTCTTGAAGAGAAAGAACAATTCTTGGATTATTAAAGTACAAATGAAAATATTCTTTAAGATAATTATTTATATTTTTT
>CM063498.1:35669774-35672274 GCA_032207245.1 Pardosa pseudoannulata
CTGATACTGATAACTTCTAGTAAAGTTTTAAAGGTAAAGCTATTAAAAGCGAATTCATCTAAAAGTCCATATGAAACTTTAATAAAAAAAATCATGCAATTTATTCAGAAGTAATCCTAACTAGAAGAAAATTTTCGTCACGCAAATACTAAATGCTGTTTTTACTTTAAAAACCTATCTAAGTAAAAAATATCAGAGTTCAACAGTCTGGAAAAATTTGCGTTTTTTATTATTTAGAAAATTTGGAGATAAATATATAAAAATAACTGTCATTTAGGTTATTAAACAACTTTTTATTTATTACATTACTCCAATTTCCCTTTTAAATGCCAAAATTCTCTAGTGCTATGGAATGAAATAATGCATTTTTTAAGCATATATTAAAAATATTTAAGATCAATCAGAGTAGAACATATATTTAAAATTAAGTATCTAATTAACATTTAACCCGTCATACGACGGGATCAGTAAAATTTTTAATTTTCCAGAATTGTAAAGTTCCGTATGAGGCAGTTAAAAATTAGTTTGTTTTTTGGCTGAAAACTATCTGGTATACCCTCAATAATTTGTTTATATTCATACTCCTCTAAAGTCTCTCGATACTGAGAACGCAGTTTAGATTCACGTTGAATTCACTTAGTCAAACCTTGTGTTTATGTATAAAAAACAAACACACAAACGTGCAAATTCTTAATTTTCGAAGGTATATAACTTAAACATTAGATATTTATTAGTCAGTGAAATAGATGTGATGAGGCGATTTAAATCAGAAATATAATTGATTAATTAATTCGAAAAGTAAAATGCTTGGGATCTAAATCTGACCTCATCACATCTTTTGTAAAGGGGATGGGTTCGAGAATGGAATGGAATCGAAGGGAGCAGAGCAGTCGAGTCGAGGAGACAAGTCCGACTATCAGTGTTCCAGGAGTTGAGTAGAGTTGAAGTCAGAGTTCGGAGGTCGAGAGTTCGACGGCAAGTGTTCAGGACTCGAGGACAGATCTACGGGGATCAAAGGAGTTGGTCCCAAGGAACACCTCGATATCTCTCAACGACCAGAAATTTCCAGCTCATCCGCTTTTCAGTATCACCCCGAGTTATATCTAAATGCCCCATACCAGCGGTGATACGGAGTCCACATTATCATCACATCAATCGAAATGTATCTACAAGAGCTCCCCAGAGTGCAGCCTTGACAAACCCAAAAGATCCACAAAGATACGCATTATTATACATATTTGAAATTGAGATTGGGTCCACTCTCTCCTATATACACAGAGTTAGCTAAGTGATAGGGAATTATTATTATCATATCTTAATTGGGGTGGCACCTATTTTGATTATATTAAAAAGTAATGAAACTTAATCTAAATCTTGTATATTAATATATATATATATATATATATATATATATATATATATATATAATTGTAATAAAATGATTTATTTTTACTTTAAATCTGTTTTCAGTCATTCTTAATTTAGCGTATTAGTTTATTTTTATTTAATGTCTGTAGTCTGTCAGAGCCTGTGGTTGAATTTAAACTTAAAAAATCTACACAACGCAACCCAAATAATAATTAGTCTTTGTGAGTAAAAGAAATAAACAACCACTATAAATTTGATCATAGGTGAATACCTAATTTTAAACTAGAGCTACAAGACAATAGAATCTTAGACTTTTATGAAAACAGTTTGTTGTTAATATCGGTGATAAATTTAATAGAGACCTATTTCTTTTATATGTTTAATTAAATTAAATTAAATTTATTTATTTATTTATTTCACTTAATATATACCTATTTTATATTTCTATTTTAATTCAACATCCATCGTATTTTTTACTTATGCTTTACCGGTCATTTGAATTTTAATGGAATGTTTAGATTTAAGGAGAAGTTTTCAAAGAATAATTTGATTATTCAGCTGATGTTTTAAAATGAGCTTACGCAAAGGTGATAAGATCTGTAACGAGCAGCGTGTTATTTCCCGAAAATTATAAAATATAAAGCAGACAAGAAAAATATTTTTCAGAGCGCATAATTATGAAATTTTAAGACTTATCTTATTATTAATTGCAAGTATACTAATTTATTCATGTAGTTAGCTTAAATTTTCAGCGGAATCTATAGAAATAAAATATTAATATGGAAAGAAACAAAATTTCCGTTCTATTTTATAATCCAATATAATCCATTTGAAATATTCAAAACAACTTAAAAAATATACTAGAATAAATTTTGAAGAGTTGCCAAGTCACCTGTAGTTTTAAAACTTTTTTCAAATTATACTTCTTTAGAGGATTTTATTTCGCTTAAGTCGAAAATTCCTGAGCTAAAAAACAATCCTATCAAAGATATGTGAAGCGGAAAAAAGTCGCATTCCAGAACTTTTTTTAAGATATCGCAAAATAGAGGAAGAAATATGCTCACACAATTTTCGAACGTACATTGCTAACACAAAATTGAAATATGTTAAATCACTGTGAATATTTTAAATT
>CM063498.1:35677274-35697274 GCA_032207245.1 Pardosa pseudoannulata
TTGTAGTTGTAACTGTAGAAGCGTCAATACATTGGCAGGACAACTGAACATATTCTGTCAAAATAATGAGATTATTAACACATTTAAAAACAAAATTGGAACTTGGATATCTAGCTTTAATGATAACCAAGTACTGGCCGCATGTTATTCCTATTAAATATACGAAATATATCTAAATGATTAAAAAAAAATATTAATTTAAATCTTTACACGATAAAGGTGCTCTTTATTAATAATATGTGAACATTTCTGAATGTATTGATCTTCCAGAAATAGCCCAATTTTTAAAGAATATACCTTGTTTTACAAATACAGTTTCAGTCAGAATTTTTACTTTATGCCAAATAAACAACGGAACGATTCTTAAGGAACAAATATAAAACATCTCTTTGGATTATATACATACATACATATATATATATATATATATATATATATATATATATATATATATATATATATATATATAGAGAGAGAGAGAGACAGAGATAGATAGATAAATAGATAGATAGATAGATAGATTCAGTACTGTAATCTGTAAAGTATGCACGCATATTTACTACAACAAGTTTAGCCCATGACAATACTGGACTAATAAAGAAACGATTATTTGATAAGGAAATAAATCATATTTCTAAATAAAACTGAACTAATAAAGTAATAAATTTTACATAAAAGGTAATTATCATAAATAAATATGAATTGTTGACTGTTATTTTTACGTTCACTTGAATTAGTTGCTGAAATTGTGTGATGAAAATTAATAACAGAAGTAAGAGTTGCGTGACGTGGAATATTCGCTAATGATGTTGAAAAGAGTATCCTCGAGTTGCTATCGAGTTTGTTTTCCTGCCGATAGAGTAAATACGCGAAGAGAAAGAGAAAGAATGTATATTTGTAATTCACATTTGATTATTTATTTGGACCCTTTTCTCTGATATCTCTTATTCTTATGGGTGTAAGGCACTTCCGATATCATGCTGAGGAATCATTTTAGTTTTGTTATCCTGAGGAGGTAGCAATTTTGATCCCGATTCTATACCTTTCTCAGCGACAGGACATCCAGACCCACATATGTATCCTGCGCATTTTGTTACATTGGTATATAGAGGAATGTTTAGGGCACCTAACAGACTCGAACTTGGTACACCGGTATTCTAGCTTTGCATGCTGGTCACTAGGTGATCATGGTATTTGTTTAAAATGAAAGTCAATTGAAATCTTCCTTACAGAACACATAAGAAAATATCTGGGAATATCGAAGCACACAACACCGAGCATTATATATGTATATATATATAAAGATATATATATATATATGTATATATATAAAAGATGTTTTTGTAAGTCTGCATCAATCAACTCGGCCACTTCATTCTACAGTATTTATAATTTATGTGGACATTATATTAAGTTATGTCATATATATATATATATATATATATATATATATATATATATTATAAATAAATGTACTAATACACACACATCCATATGTGTGTGTGGGGGGATTTTTGTAATTTATTGCATTGAAGAAGAGTCATTTATGAATACATGAAATTTTGCAAACCATAGACTAATAATACACGCTTTATATTAATACTGAAATATTAATGTTAATAACTATCAAAATAGTTTCAGTAAGTAACACATTATTAATTTTCATTATAGATTTACCTAATTCATAATTTTAATCAATTATGCACAAAAATATATTTGAAAAATCATCTTTTATTACAATATCAAATTCGTAATATCCATAAATCATTTCAAATAGTTAATATTAAGGAATTAATAAAAAGAGAGGATATTTAAAGACTGAATATTTAAATCCCTTAAAAAGGAGTAATATTTAAAGACTTAATTTTCTACTTTTCGAAAATAATAAGACTAAAGAGTGAAAAAGATGGATTAGCAAATTAAATCTTTCAAGAGTTTAATTGAATAAATCATCCCAGAAAAAAAATAAAACCATTCCTATTTGATGTACATATACATTTATATACAGTGCATTTTAAGGTGATATAGATATGTTATAATCTCTCGGGTATAATCCTCAAAAGTGTAGACTTTCTAACTGTTAAACATATATCTTACTGACATTTGCTGAAGTCTTTAATACAACTCGTGTTAGGACTTATACTTGCCGATTAATCTTTATTAGTAATGATGAATGCTTGTTTAATTTTTTCTGTTCCTGTAACTCATGTCATTAAAATTAAGTGATAAATGTTCAGATTGGTAAAAATTGGGATGTAAATCACTTGAAAGAGGGAATACTCATTTTGGGTACCAGAAACTGATGAAAAATGTTTTAATCGCTAGAAATGGAAATAATTAAAATCTTATTAAAAATGTCCAATATTTTTATTGTATTTTTATATGCATATTGTTTTTTGTTTTTTACTTACTATACTTCAATTTAATTTTATTCTTTTTATTAATCAAATTAATTGAATAGTGCAGATGAACGGCAAGTTTTATAGAAATATTTAGGAATATTATTAGGATAGTTGTATTTGTGGGGATGTGTATACATATGTATGTGTATGCGTTCGAATATATGAATATATGAATTGTTCGAATATATGTATATATGAATATTTGTATGGGAAGGTTAACATTTATTTTTCTTAACCCTCGAGGACGCGTGCTTCCCAAAGTTACGCAAGAACGCGCGTTGGGCGTTGGATACCCCGTGCAATTTTTTTGAACAAAATACCAACAAAATTGCTTTTGATGATGAACAGAAAAT
This sequence comes from Pardosa pseudoannulata, assembly GCA_032207245.1. Lineage (NCBI taxonomy): Eukaryota > Metazoa > Arthropoda > Arachnida > Araneae > Lycosidae > Pardosa > Pardosa pseudoannulata. Next base: position 35,680,030 of record CM063498.1, read on the forward strand.
GTGTATTGCCAAACATACATAATAAAAAGTTCAAAATATATTTCGGATTATTTGAAATATTAATTTTTTAAAGTATTTTGGACTGTAGATCTTTTTTATTTGCATTACGACAGCTCAAACATGAGACACACATACACAAGTTAAAAATTTAAATCACATCTTTATATTTCATTATTTTAATCTTATAACAATGTATTTTGACAGTATCTGTCCTTAAACCCAAAACACTAAATAAGAAAGCAAAATTGTATGCAAATGCACTGGATCTCTTGAAACCGAATAAATTAAAAATATCTCTTTCTAAGAAAAATATTCATAGAAAATTGAGGAAATGGATCTAATTAGTCTCTAGATGACCTATAAGACAGCTACTGAAATTTTGGGAAGATTATTTTTATTGGGTGAGTTTGCGTGGAATGTTTTTATAACGATCGAGCCTGAGAGGCACAGCGAGCGTCCTTATGTGTTGAAACATTTTATCACACATATAAGACAATAATAGGTCATTTCTATTTAAAAGTATCTATATAAGTCCAAAAAGGTTTTAATAAGTTTTAAAGTAGTAAATTCTGAAAATTTACATAAGAAAAAAAAATAAGTCGAATTCAACAAAATGTCTGCTTAGAACATCTTCATAATAAATTTCGATGTCATGCATTATTAAAAAGTTTATGGTATTAGATATAAATTTTGGAATTATGTTTGCGTGCTAATTACAGAGCATTAATATGTGCATACAATTTAGTATATGGGCATAAAACTTCTAGTCAAAATAATTTGACATTTCAAGTTACAGACTTTACGAGAAGGAATACGAATCTGTGGAGAAATAAAATAAAATAATCAAATTTTATGTCCTCGGATATTTTTCTTTCATCGACCACAACATAAATATCTCATAAGTTTTAGTTTCAGTATTTAAGGCATTACTTAAGCAAGTAGTAAGACAAGCATTACTACTGACTATGACAATCGCTTAGTACTCCAGGCAAATTCCAGGCAAATACTTAATAAAATTTTGTACTTTGTAAGACGTCTCACACGGCACGGTGAGTCAAGAGTCACTGTGCATCTGTGTAACTGTAAGAAATACCGGTCACAAGGAACGACTAATCACGAGGATTATTTTCTTATTGAAAAGACACCGGACAGCGGTTTAGCTGTGGCTAAGAAAACATTTTGACAGATAAAAAATGCTCCCCTCGAAGTGTAAAATTGCAAGGTTTTTCTAGTTTTTCCCGGGAGAATTGACATCTGCTTTAGAGCGAGTGTATGTTAAGATAATTCACTCTTTTGTATTGAAAATAAGGAAAAATCGAAACTTGATGAATTACATACTTTAATTTTAAAAATTGATGCTGTAAAAGTAAAGATAAGGAAAAAAAAGGAATTTGGAGGGCAATTATTTTTGATATATTACATACTTTCTCTCTCTCTCACACCCACACACACACACACACACACACACACACACACACACATATATATATATATATATATATATATGTATACATATATATAAACATATATATATATATACATATATATACATATATATATACACATACACACACACACACACATATATATATATATATATATATATATATATATATATATATATATATATATATATATAATAAGTGTTAATGAAGTTAATAATTTTCCCTCTCTCTACTCAACTTTATTTCTCTAATTTCTAAAAACTCTCGTCTGTTCAAATTTCTCATATTTCTTGACCTCAAATGACGCTGTTCAAAATATTGATCTCAATTATAACTTTTAGACAAACTGTAATTTATGTAAGCATTGAAAATAATTTGACCAATAATTCACTTCTTTTTAGAATGTAATCAAACACCCACAAACAAAATTTACAACTGTCACATAAACACGAAAGAATATTATATTTTTCAGCAATTCCGACATTTTACTGCATTTTTTTCTCTTTGATATGCATCAGAAAAAGTGTTCCGTGTAACAAAAGCATATCTTCCTACAAACAACATTAGGAAAGCATTGTAATGCAGTAATATCCGCTTGAATTTCACTGTTACGAAAACTGATAAAAATGAGAGAAACGAAAAGAAATATACTATTACACAGAATTTTCAGCTCGATATCAATCTTAAAGAAATACTCCACTCCAAATGCAGCACAACGCGAGGAAATTCAAGGGGAAAGCAAAGATTTCTTTAGTAATGTGTTTCAAAACTTATGTAGAACCTATAAATATTTTTTTGTCAAGAGAGTGAGAGAGTTGAAAACAGATTCGAAAATGCCTGCCTCATAAAAATGTTACCATTTCAGGAAATGTAATTTTATATTAAGATTCTTTTTTTAACTTAAGCGTTCTAAACGGGAGAAGGATATTAAAGGGAAAAAACTTTATATAAAACATGGATTTTTAATGTTTTCACAATAAAATATTTATAATTAAGGGTATATAACCCTTCCCTTTTATTCCTGAAAATTTATAGACTAAATCGCAGAAAAGACGTTCACTCACACACATACAAAACACATCTATGATTAATGCATAAAACTGGATTCTGTCCTCTTTTAAAAGATGGCTGTATTTCAAAAGTTTATAATCTCAGGGTATATAAATCCATCCTATTTATCTGAAAAATCTCATATCGTGTAGCAAAACACTAAACAGTACAATCACCAACAAACCAACTAACCTACTTATGAATAGATCTAAGATCGCGAGTCACTTCATCTTTAATGGATGCTCTACAAGTGTTTAGTTTATGTTGAGGGATCCGTTGTAGTTCAATGCCTTTATGGTGTTTGACTCTCAATAAAGTGAACTCTTATTAAACACAAACGAGCAAAACCATCTAACAATCCTACTTTCAATGAGAAAACCGCCCTCGTGTCTAATAAGGCATCGGTCACCTAACGATTGCTTTGATGCATAAGTGTTACAAAGTTTATGTGTTGTGCTGTCACTGTTGTAGTTCAATACAGTCATGGGTGTTCGTACACTCTCTATGTAATTGGTGAGTTCAATTTTGCATTAAATACAACGAGACCCCAAAACCATCTAAACAATGTACGAGTCAGATTTGGCTTAATGCCAAACGTATTTCGAAATGAAATGATGTCAGGTTTTTGTTTCTGAAAGGCGAAGCTGATCTTTGTGTAGTTATCTTTAGCTTACTGTAGGCCCAGGTTCATCATTGTTAACCTGTTGAGTAGAATTGCCTCTCTGGAGCATTTTCTATGTAGATAAAACACCCCGGCGGTACAATCCAAACTTAGGGACGATGGCCTACTTTGCCAGTCTCCGTTTTCCAGACCAAGGACACTGGGGTGCAAAGAATATGCCTAGGTTAGGTGGTAAAATTTAAACGGAAACCTCAGCGTTTAGTTTCCAAGCATGATTGGTCCTAAATTTGTCTATGTACTAAAGGGATGAAAGGCTGAGTCAACCTTGTCCACCCCGTGGAACAAACATCGCACCTGTGTCTTTGGAGCCCAAAGCGCTACCACAACGACACTGTACTTTTTATGTAGAGAGTAAGTTTAATTCTGCAATAAAAACAACCAGAGCTCTAAGCAGTGTATCATTGTAGCATATCACTTAACTGCTTAGGCAATGAAAATTTTGGAAATTGTTTGAAATTAAATAACGAGAGTACAGTGATTATATGATACCTCATTATACATATAATTCAAACTTTTACGTCCATTTTAAACTATCCTTTAAAATTCGCTTTACAGGAATAACGAGAACAGGACACGCGTACGTCTCTTTAAAAGTTCGAAAATATATAATTGCTTTCGTGGTTCTGGGCTTAATGGTGCTGCGTCGGTGTGAAACTCTAAAAATTATTCGCATAAAGATCTTCGTAAATGTAATGTCGCCTTCTTTTGACTTAAACTAAGAACGTGTTCTACCCTAAAATGGGTCCAGACACACAAATCTAGTACTTAAATATTCACGCGGCATTGATCTCGTAGTTTCTCGTAGTAGATATCCTCACACCCGTTCATTGCAATTTCTAGAAAGCGAATAAAATATATAACTCTTCCTCAAGTTATACGAGGAAGAATGATGAGTGGGAAGAAATTTTTCATATAAACATAGATTAATATGCTAGGTCAGACATAAAGATAATTACAACGCATTTTTATAAATTGTATGAAGAAAATAAATTATATAATTTTTGACGAACATTGGACTTTCAAAATCTGTTATATTGTACCAAAGGATCATAGATATTGGATCAGTTCTACACAAAATCTGAATGAATAAATCAAATCTATTTTTAAAAGTTCATTTCCCAGGATAATTGCTTAGGACGCATACGGAGTTACGAGATTATCTGGGGAATACACTGTCTACCAATAAGTATTTGGACACCTATGCAAATGACGATATCTGCGGTCCTGAGGTACGTCACAGCATCCGCCGGTATACATAGTGTAGGAAACAGCATCGGCATTAGTCGCATGCAAGATGCCTCTTATTTCGGAGCTCTCTGATTTCGAGAGAGGTATAATTATCGGGTATCACAAATGTGGCCGATCCTTTTGGAGACATATCTAGCTATCTGAAATACCCAAAATCGACAGCGGTCTATGTGATTAAGAAGTAGAAAGTGATAAGTGATTGTCAGAATGTGCCCCGATTCAGCAGACCAAAGAAACTGGGAGATAGAGACAGACAAGTGCTGTCCAGAGAAAATCGGAAGAACCGCACCCAACCGATGGCACTGATTCGCGAGGAGTTTCAACAGGCATCCCTTCGTCCCCATTCATGGTAAGCTCAAAACCGATGCCTACTGCACTATTTACAATATGCTTCCTACTTTGTGGCAGTTTTACGGGTTGGACCCCTGTTACTTTCAGGACGACAATGCCAGTCGTCATGTTTCGAGGTTAACCAAGGCTTTGTATGGTGCCAATAGAGTTCATCGAACGGACTGGCGTGCCTAGAACCCAGACCTAAACCCTATCGAGAACCTCTGGGACGAGTTGGATCGCCGAATTAAAGGTTTCACTACCCGTCCAAAATCTGTGAAGGAACATGTATGTCTACTCCAAGCCGAGTGGAAGACTATACCACTAGCTGTAATACAAAGACTTGTGGTAAGTATGTCTCGGAGGGTTCACGCTGTAATTAACTCTGGTGAAGGCTCTACCAACTATTGATTCTGAATAAAGTTATTTTTCTTTTCTATCACAGGTGACCAAATACTTATTGGTAGACAGCGTATAGTGTATAATATAGAATAAAACATTTACTTGCATATAAAATAATTTAACAGATTTTCTCGAATATTAGAAATGGAATAATATATTTTACGAACAAAAAAATACAAAAACAAAAATCGGTCAAAACTAAATTTGAATTTTTTGAGGGGGGGGGCAGATGTAAAAAATAAGCAAATTATATACATCGGCAGAATTTCTCATGTTAGTTTCCCCATAATCGCAAAGTTATTCCCCTTTTTTTCATGCAACCCGAGAATTCATTGGATTTGTCATATTACCATCTCAGGTTCCTGAATTAAAATTAAGCTACACGTCTTTTCTTCTCCTATGCCAGGCATAATTTAAGCGACACACAGGTCAGAGCCGGTGACGTTCAGGAAAGAACTCTAAGCGATCAGATTACTGAGAAAATATAGCGACCATTAAAACAGTACCGCATCCTTATTGTATACAAAAATAATGGAAAAAGTTAACAAACAGAAAAAAAAAAAAAAAAAAATGTAACCAAGTACCCACTAACATGCCTCAAATGAAAAGTTAAAATTTTTATTAATGGATAATAAAATTGTGAAAAATAGCTTGTTTAATATATTACTTCATCTATTAATCCTTTGTGGTAGTTTCAGTTTAGACGGATTTAAAGTTTTTTATATAAACAGGAAATCATTATAAATTTTATAATTACTGAATGGACATATAGGAAACTCTATACATTCTCAAGAAAAATAGAAGTTACAGTGAAACACCATATGGAAAAATAAGTTTCCACGGATATGTTATTTTATATATAAAATAAACAAAAATGAAAACGCGCATAGACTGTTAAATTATAAGTTCCCCTTTAAATAGAAAAAGGGGAAAAATCCACAAAAATTCAGCTTCCGAAACATAGCAAATACTCAGTAACCAGATGCCGTATATATGAAGAGTTACATTTGGTTTATGTATATGGTATATTAAAAAGTATTAGAATCATATGTTTAAGAGTTATATGAAATAGAACTGTAAATTTAAAACAGACGACTCTTGAAAATTATCGATTGTATAGTGTATATATATATATATATATATATATATATATATATATATATATATATATATATATATATATATATATATATACATATATATATATATATATATATATGTATATATATATATATATTATATATATGTATATGTATATGTATATATATGCCGAACGATGGCCGATTGGTTAGGGTGCTGGCCTTCGGATCCGGGGTTCGTGGGTTCGAATCTCACTTTGGTATGGATGTTCGTAGCCGTTCGGAATCGGCTTTAAGCAGTAGGTCCCGGTCACATTAGCCCTCGTGTTGCAAAATATAGACCGTAGCGCTCCAAAACCAAACCAAAATATGTATATATATATATATATATGTATATATATATATATGTATATGTATATATATATATATATATATATATATATATATATATATATATATATATATATATATATATATATATATATATATATATATATATATATATATATATATATATATATATATATATATATATATATATATAGAAGCAATTTCAAAGTTTTGAAATTGTTAAAACAAAAACCTTCATAATTTTATAATTGTCATCATCAACCAAAATATATAAATAAATAAAAATGCCTATCATCAATTTCAGTCCTGTTCTTCTAACTAAAAAATTAAGAGGAAAAACACAAAAAAAAATTATAATTCAGAAAAGCTTTATTTTATAAATAAATCGCAGTAAAACAGGGCGAACATTCGGCTAATTAGAAAGCAGAAAAACAAATGAATAATTTTATTTATTTAAATCGGTATTAAAATTTCCGAAAATAGGTTGAGATGTACATGATCTTTAGGTTATATTAATTCGAATAATTGCAGACAAAATCCATGTAGAAAAGCTAGCTCATAAAATATATATTAAAAAAATGTATATTAAAATACCACTTGATTATAATTATTGGAACGTTGAGAGTATTAATATTTTTTAAAAATATTACATCTTCAGCTATTTCTAACTTAAGTAAAATGACTTTGAAAGATATTTTCGATAAACTGAAAACACTTTGGTGATACTTCATACGTGAAAAATAAATTTTACTTAAAATTATTTTATTGTTCTTTTAACAAAATTATATATATTTGTTAAGCAATTTGTAAAACTGGGAATACTATTCATAATTACATAAAAAATCATATAATCATAACATAATAATAAAATGAAATATTGATGTCATTTTATTTGTCATTTAGTTTACAATGTAATAAATTTATCCTAATTGGATATTGGATCTTATCAAAAAATATTCTTTTATCTTCTAATGGGAATAAGAATAGTATCTTTATATTTTAATCTCGAATTATTGAATCGTTAAATATTTTTGCAAATAATGTGTGGCAGTCTAAAGTCCTTTAATTGGAGCGCAGCGAATAAGAAGCACTTTTCCCTGATACATTTGCACCCAATTTTTTACAGAGATATACGTCTAAGAAATTCAGTTTGTACTGGTATATAGTGGTATATATATTTACCCATGCGCACGTAAACATAAATAAGGAGGTCAATTAAGGGCGGCACACGAAATGTATTTCCATTATCTTCTGGAAATGGGAGGTGTGCCAGGAGTGATAAATAAATGATATGCATTTTCCCCTAACGCGTGCTCGATTTTCACTTTTCTTATACAATGTAATACCTCAAGTGGCTCGGTACATTTCTTTGACAAAATTATATCAGAGAGGTGAACAATTAATTTATCCAGTGTGCTTTACATTTACACGCCCTTAAAAGACACTTAAGCAATATTTCTAGGTGGAGTAAAAAGGGTTTTTCATATCTACAATCCTTTATTTATTACTACAATATGCAGAACATTTTTACTAATGATAAATTTAAATGCTTTCTGAAATCAAATAGTTTTGACTTTATGAATATTTAAAACACTTTAGACGTATTTCTAATAGTCATATCCATCTAAAGGGAAGCAGCAGCAGTTTACTTTAAAACACATAAAAGCTGCTAAAAACTAGTAATTTTTCAGAAAAATCAGTCAATTTTGTACTGAAAATATTATTATAAAGGTAGAATCCAAACTTAGGATGCTAATTGGCTAATTTCTGTTTATTTTTGGAAATGATCTCCAAAATGTTATCTCCAAACGATGGCCGAAAGGTACAGCGCTGCTCTTTGATACCAGAGTTCACGGGTTCGAATCCCTCAGATATAATGGATGTTAGTCGCATTTAAAATCGGTTTTAAGCAGTAGGTCCTGGTCTTATTAGTCCTCATATAGTAAAACACTGTAGACTGTAGTCCAAATCAAACCCAAAATGATGCCATTGCATATTAGTCCAGTTTGTAAACACGGATGTGTAGTGTATTATGCATTGACCAATGGAAAACATTGGTCTAACAATGCTAACATAACTTAGTAACATTTAAGTGGACACATTATTCAACTGCTAAAATAACTTTTACTAAATACTTAATAGATAATTATTATACTTAAAATCAAATTACTTTTTTTGACAATTAGAAAAAAACGTCAGGCTAATATATCTGCTTGTTTTCAGAAGTATAACGCCGATAATTTCGCGACAATTACCAAGTATTTAGAATGTCCCTTTAAACTTGGATTTATTTATATAAATTGTTTTGCAACTTCACTGATATATTCTTATTATTGTAAATATCATTTTAGATATTTAGCTTTACAATTAAAAAAATTTACATGAAAATATAATTCAATAGGTTGGCGCACAATAGTATCACATGTATAATAACTTTATAACTCTTCAATTTTAACCACATAAAATGAGATTATAACTGAAATGAAAATAAAATTGGACTTTGTGGAAACGGTATACAATTATTAATTAAACCAAGGAGCACATTGTTTTTAAACAAGTGACCTAAGAAAGAATAACTTTGATTATTATCACCAGAAACAATCTCCATGAATTCGGTTTATAGTAAAACATGTAAACCACAAAATAATAGTTTTTTCGAAATTGACCATCTGGGAAAGTTCTTGATACAGTTACAAAATTAACTATAAGGCGATTTGAACAGAAAAATTGGATACTTTTGAAATTTTTATTGTTTTTTCTTACTATTTTCCTCATATAATTTCGGCAGAAATTATTAGTTTGATTCTAAGATCAAGAATGTATCGTATACATAAAAATGGCTATGTTATGTGTATAAATATACGCCTGGTTCATATTTAATGTCATAACATTTGAAAGAATAATTGATAGAAATTTAAAAATTTACTGTATATTACATTAAAGTTTTAAACATTTTTAAAAACTATATTGTTTAAAACGTATTTTCAAGCTGATTGATTAAATGCAAAACTGTTACGTTTTGAAGTCTCAACGTTGTCTTAAATAATGAACTGAACGTACAATTAAAAAAAAACTTACCATCTTTAAGAATATATAACATGTTTCTATACACTGTTAAATGAAAGTCTTGGACAAGATAGTATGAAAAACAAGAAATATCTTCGTTTTTATATTCCTTCTTCATCAGGCCGAACGTTGGCCGTTTAGTTAGGGCGCTAATCATACGGTGTTCGTGGGTTCGAATCCCACTATGGCCAAACCAAACCAAATCCTTCTTCAGTGTTGTATAGAGTTAAACAATAGCAACATGTATGATTATGATGCCTGTATGACCTGCAATAATTTTTTGAAAAATGCAACAGATTTTTTTTCAAATGCCTGTTATAAGTGTTTTAAAGATTCAACATTTTTAACCTTCTTTATCAGCAGTTGATCATTATTCGTTTTAAGAAAAAGTTTGATGTATAGACAGATTTTTGAAAGAAAGTTTAGGTTTTGTGAAAAATACATATAATGAAGTTTTAATCTATCTTTTAATGATACGCGTAGTTACAAATTGGCAAACATTGTAAATAACTTTTTAAAAGAGCAAATGATAGTTTTTAAACTTTTCATTTCCTTTGATAAATTATACACTTTTGGCGTTTTTTAAACTCTGCAAATAACAACTTTGCTAACATCGTACAGTATGCATAAAGAATTATTTATATTTTTAATCAAAATATTTTAATGGAAGTTTTTTTGCAATGAAGTTTCTATAAAAAGATATTAAATACAGAAAATAATTCAGAAATGCATAAATATATACATATATGCTCATACAAAAATAGAACATGGAAAAAATACAAGCAGAACAAAGTAAAATGTTCCGAACTTTGTATGGGATAATAAAGATGAGAAAGAAACGAAAAAGGAAGCATAATTAGATACAAGTAATTATATTACTTCAGGCTATTTGATCGTAAAAGCTAAATGATTATCACAAAAAAAATTATCGATAGAAAGAATTTTATCCGAAAAAAGTATAAAGACATATATCATTGTACTTTATAATAACGTATAGCAGTTAAGTAAACAAAGAAATATTATCCTTGAAAGATCAAATTATAATTATTAAAAATTTACTGTTGTAGTCATTTTAAAGACTGTACCTATAGATGGACACAAAATGTAAAAGGTTAAAAAAAGTTTTTTTCTTAAAATAAAGGATTTTATTCAATGATTAAAAGGTTAATAAAGTAAAAAACAGTTTAGCTTATTTTCAGAACCCGAAAATTAACTGCTTTTTAAGTTATTGCTCTTTAACATACTACATAACTATAAATATTAAAGATTTATATAATCGGAGATGAATACTGTGCATTCAATATCATGAAGACTGAAATTTTACTATCACAATGTACTAATTGTATGTATAATCAGTGAAAAATATTATCTAGCATAAAAGTACATTCTCAATGTTTTTGAATATGAGATAAAATATAAGAAAATATTTAAACAACCACGAATAAAAATATTAATGTATAAAGCAGTTGATAAAATGAGTGAGCATAAGTTTTAATGAAATCATGGTTTCATGTCATGTGTTATCACAGTTCTTTATAAAATAACTACAAAGTTGCTATCATGAAGGTATCACTTGCTGTAAAATGCATTAGTCAAAGGCAATATTGCTTTTTGATACGTAAAGAATCATTCCAGTGATTTGAAGTGTACTATCATTATAAATGAAATACGGTAATAATTTCTTAGAAAATCTCTTGGAAAAGAGAGCATGCTACAGCGATTAAATGTGGGGCAAACATTATGTTCATTGGACTAACATAGATAGAAGTTCATTAGAAGTAAATGATTCATTTGTAACAGAACAGTTAACCATTTTTGTAATATTGTTCATGGAGCTTTTACTTAAAAATAATAATGTATAAGGAGAAGATGGGTAATAATTTTGAATGCAAGAATATATATATATATATATATATATATATATATATATATATATATATATATATATATATATATATATATATATATATATATATATTAAATAAAAAATAAAATTATTAAACAACACTTAAATACAATTGTTCACAAATTTTGTTAGAATTATAAATTTTAATATAAAGTAAAATGTTCCAAACTTAGTTTGGGATAATACAAGTAGTTATATTATTTAAGGCTATTCGAACGTAAGACCTAAATGATTATGATAAAAAAAATTTATCAATAGAAAGAATTTTATCAGAAAAAGATGTAAGGATATATATCATTGTTCTTTATAATATTGTATAGCTGTTAAGTAAACATAGAATTCTATAACTATTGAAGATTTATATAAGAGGAGATGAATAAAAGTAGTTTCTTCATGTTTTTGAATATGAGATAAAATATGGGAAAATATTTTTTAAAAACATGAATAAAGAATATTAATGTATTAAGCAGTTGATAACCTGAGTGAGCGTAAGTTTTAATGAAATCATGGTTTCATATTATGTGTTATGACAGTTAAGTATAAAAGAACTACAAAGTTACTATTATGAAGGTACTACATACTGTAAAATGCATTAGTCAAAGGCAATTTTGTTTTTTTTGATACTTAAAGAATCATTCCAGTGATCTGCAGTGTACTATCGTTATAAATTAAATGCGGTAATAATGTCTTAACAAAACTCTGGGAAAAGAGTGCATGCTGCAGCGATTAAATGTGGGGCAAACATTATTGTCATTGAACTAAGGAAAAAGGGGAAGGGGTGTAGTGGAGTTCATTTAACAACTTAGGTAAAGAATCACCGTTGAGGTTCATTAGAAGAAAATGACGCTGTTCTAACAAAATAGTTAACCCTTTTTGTAATATTGTTCATGGAGCTTTTACTCAAAAATAGTAATGTATAAGGAGCAGATAGGTAATAATTATGAAATGAAGAAAATATTTATATATTCAATAAAATATAAAATTTATGAAACAACACTTAAATAATATTGTTCGCAAAGTTTGCTAGAATTATAAATGTTCATATAAATTAAACTACTTTTTATGGAACAAAATACACACAGAACAAAGTACAATGTTCCAAACTTAGTTTGGAATAATAAAGAGGAGAATGAAATGAAAAAGGAAGCATAATTAGATACAAGTAATTATATTATTTGAGGCTATTCGAACGTAAGAGCTAAATGATTATCATAAAAAAATTTATAGATAAAAAAAATTTTATCAGAAAAAGGTGTAAGAATATATATCATTGTTTTTTATAATAACGTATAGATGTTAAATAAACATAGAATTCTTTTCTTTGAAAACTCATATTATAATAATTAAAATTTTAATGATATAGTCATTTTAAAAATTTAACTATAGATGGACACAAAATGTAAAAGGCCAAAAGAAAGTTCTTCAAGAATTAATAAAGTAAAAAACTGTTTAGCTTATTTTCAAAACACGAAAATCAACTGCTTATTAAATTATTGCTCCTTACCATTTTATATAACTATAAATATTTAAGATTTATATAATCGGAGATGAATACTGTGCATTCAATATCATTAAGACTCAAATTTTACTAACGCAATGTACTAATTGTATGTATAATCAGTGAAACATATTATCTAGCATAAAAGTATATTCTTCATGTTTTTGAATATGAGATAAAATATGGGAAAATAAATTTTAAAAATATGAATAAAAAATATCGATGTATTAAGCAGTTGACAAACTGTGTGAGGTTAAGTTTTAATGAAATCATGGTTTCATATCATGTGTTGTGACAGTTAATTTATAAAAGAACTACTAAGTTACTATTATGAAGGTACTACATACTGTAAAATGCATTAGTCAAAGGCAATTTTTTTATACGTAAAGAATCATTCCAGTGATCTGAAGTGTACTATCATTATAAATGAAATACGGTAATGATGTTTTAACAAAACTCTGGGAAAAGAGTGCATGCTACAGCGATTAAATGTGGGGCAAACATTATGTTCATTGGACTAAGGAAAAAGTGGAAGGGGTGTAGTGGAGTTCATTTAACAACTTAGGTAAAGAATCACAGTTAAGGTTCATTAGAAGAAAATGACGCAGTTCTAATAAAATAGTTAACCCTTTTTGTAATATTGTTCATGGAGCTTTTGCTCAAAATTAATAATGTATAAGGAGAAGATAGGTAATAATTTTGAATGCAAGAAAATATTTATATATTAAATAAAATATAAAATTTATTAAGCAACATTTAAATAATATTGTTTGCAAATTTTGCTAGAATTATAAATTTTAATATAAATTAAACTATTTTTTGTGGAACAAAATACACGCAGAACAAAGTAAAATATTCCAAACCTAGTTTGGGATAACACAGAAGAGAATAAAACGAAAAAAGAAGCATAATTAGATACAAGTAATTCCATTATTTAAGGCTATTCAAACGTAAGAGCTAAATGATTATCATAAAAAATTTTATCTATAGAAATAATTTTATTAGAAAAAGGTGTAATGATATATATAATTGTTCTTTATAATAACGTATAGGTGTAAAAACATAGAATTCTTGTATTTGAAAGATCAAATTATAGTAATTAAAATTTTACTGATATAGTTGTTTTATAAACTTTACCTATAGATCGACACAAAATGTAAACGGTTAAAAGAAAGAGCTCCCTTAAAATCAAGAATTTTATCCAGTGAATAAACTATTAATAAAGTAAAAAACTGTTTATTTTCAGAACACGAAAATCACCATTTTATTAAATTATTTCTCTTTACTATAATATATAACTATAAATATTAAAGATTTATATAAGATGAGAGGAATACTGCTCATTTAATATAATTAAGACTGAAATTTTACTAACACATTGCACTAATTGCATGTGTAATCAGTGAAAATTATTATCCATCATAAAAGTATATTCTTCATGCTTTTGAATATGAGATAAAATATGGGAAAATATTAAAAAACACAAATAAAGATATTAATGCATTATGCAGCTGACAAACTGTGTGAGTTTAAGTTTTAATGAAATCATTTTTTCATATCATGTGTTATGACAGTTAATTTATAAAATAGCTAATAAGTTACTATTATGTAGGTATCACATACTATAAAATGCATTAGTCAAAAGCAATTTTGTTTTTTGATACGTAAAAAATCCTTCCAGTAATCTGAAGTGCACTATAATTATAAATGAAATGCGGTAATAATTTGTTAGAAAATCTCTGGGAAAATAGTGCATGCTGCAGCGAATAAATGTTGGGCAAACATTATGATCATTTGACTAAGAAAAAAGAGAAATAGGTGTAGTGGAGCTCATTTAACAACTTAAGTAAATAATCACCGTTGAGGTTCATTAGAAGAAAATGACGCATTTGTAAAAGAATAGCTTAAACTTTTTGTAATATTGTTCATGGAGATTTTACTCAAAAAAATAATGTATAAGGTAACAATTTTAATAAGTTCGCAAGTTTTAATAGAATTATGAATTTTAATATAAATTAAACTACTTTTTTATGAAATAAAATACACACAGGACAAAGTAAAAGGTTCCAAACTTAGTTTGGGATAATATATATTAGAATAAAACGAAAAAGGAAGCATAATTAGATACACGTAATTATATTATTTAAGGCTATTCGAACGTAAGAGCTAAATGATTATCATAAGAAATTTTATCAATAGAAAGAATTTTATCAGAAACAGGTTTAAGGATATATATCGCTGTTTTTTATAATAACGTGTAGCTGTTAAATAAACATAGAATTCGGTATATTATGAGTACAAGTCACTAGTATGAAGGTAGCACATACTACCAAATATATCAGTAAATTAAGTGCGGTATTACTTCATTAAAAAGAATCATGACGGAACTCTAAAATGTACTATCCCCATGAAAGAAACGTGGTAATATCTTCCGAGAAAATCTCTAGGGAAAAGATCGCATGCCGCAGCGATTATATCTGGGGCAAAAATCATGATCGTTGAACGAAGAGTAAAAAAAATGAAAAGGAAGAAGAGTAATGGAGTTCATCGCCTCTTAAAAACTAAGCGGTAGCTGCAAAGGAAACACGGATTACTCGGCAGAAAAAAAAGAGTGTCATTTAAACAGAATAGTTAGCACTTTTTAAAAAAGTCCTTTTCATTCGGGTATTAGTTATAGAAAAAAAATGGAATGAAAACATTTATATACTACAGCTAAATATTAATTTAATATAATATACGTATACATAATTCAAATGATTTTTAAATTATATGTCTGGTTCTTCGACTTGATAAAAATTGAATTAAATGGAACATTTTCTTAAAATATGTATTAATTTTAATAAATTATGATATGCATAATAATGCGAAATACCATATTAATATTTGTTCAATATCTTATGCGTTATGCATGTAAGTATTTAAAACTGCAATGCTGCTCCCTAGAGTGTCTCTATAATACTAGATAAGTTTATTATTTAACCTTCTATTTAAGAATAATTGATCACATGATATACAATTAAATGTTTTAAAGTAAAATCTTAAACAGCCTTTGAAATGTTCGACAAAATGACTGAATTGGACAAATGCAGTTTCTTATAAACTAAAATGAAACTAGTATGATTCATTTCAGCTGAAATATTGGGATAAAAATTATAATGTATTCACCAAATGACATCATTTAGCTTTTTAAGCATTGAATTATCGCAATCAATACTCAAACCGACAAAATGTACCCAAGGATGAAGCCAAAAGATTTTTTTGGGGGATGGGGGGTCTGATGGAATTATGCGTTAGCAACTCTATGTGAAATGGCAATATTCATCAATGTCAATTAAACCATTTTTTAAAGATTTTACTACTTTGTAATCTTCCGATCTGGAACAGGGAACAATCTTTTAAAGCCAAATGCGAAGTGATAGAAAAACTATTATTAATCTAGCGTAAATTAAAATCTAGTCAATACAGAGAAATAAAAAAAAATATTTAGATTTTTAACTACAATATACCACATAATATTTATATTATATTAAAATATATTATAAAAAATCAATCAAGTCTAGCATAATATGAAAAAATACGCATTTCTATTTTTGATTTATAACTTGATTATTAAGTTACGCATTAGACAAAAGTTATTCAAGGAAACTAAATCTTTTCTAAAACACTCCGAAGTTTGTCTTAATATAGAATCTAGAATCTCATTGCATACTTTATTAATATTTAAATAATATTAGTAAAGTATGCAATGAGATCCTATAAAATTAAAATATTCTATAAATTGTGCAGTAAAAATTTGAGAGTAAATTTTTATAACTAAATAACGCTCCATGGAATATTTGAAGCGCTCTTTGGTTTGGTTTGGTTTGAAGTGCTACGGTCTACTTTTTGCAACACGAGGGCTAATGAGACCGGGACCTACAGCTTAACTCTGATTCCGAACGGCTACGAGCAGCCATGCCACAGTGGGATTCGAACCCACGAACTCCGGTACCGAAGGCCAGCACCCTAACGAATCGGCTATTGTTCGGCTTTGGAGCGCTATAGTCTACAGTTTTGCGGTAAGAGGGCTAATGAAAGCGGGACTTACTGTTTAAAGCCAATTCCGAATAGCAGTGAACATCAATACCAGCAGTGGGATTTTGAACACATGAGCACAGTACCGAAATACAACACCCTACACATTCGGCC
>CM063498.1:35702274-35709774 GCA_032207245.1 Pardosa pseudoannulata
CTAAAAAAAGGCTGGCATAAACGTTTGAGGAAATGATTGGGAAGTTTTGCACAGTAGGAAATAAAAAAAAGATGTAAAAATTTTAGAAGTTTAAATTAAAAACTTTTCTAAAATGTCCCGATTTGTTAAGTCCAAAAGAAAAACCAAAAGCTGGTATAAACACTTGAAAAATTTATTGAAAAAAAGTACAGTTGTAAAAAAATAAACAGTTCAAACATTAGATTTAAAGTAATAATTTAGTGCTTTTGACTTATTTTTAGAATGTCTCGTACCAAAATTGAATTCGTTTATTCCTCCAATCTAAAGAACTCTAACAATCAAATATTTTCATATCTTACACATCCTTATACACCCTCTAAATCATTTAATATGTATATAGCACATGCAAGCTATTCTAAAATTTTCAATTTTGTAGCAAGACTTTAGACGTCCCTTCAGAGGTTGTAGAACGTATTTTCAGCGTCGAAATAATTCTTAGGCAAATGACTTCGGGGTTTACACCTTATTTTCTTCAGAATCTTATAAAGCAGTAGTGCCTTATTATCATACATATTATTTTTTTAGAACTATAGAAATTTCTCCTTTTCAACACAAATTCTAAGAGTTGAGTTATGAAGGTTTTATTCTAAAAAACCTTAAAAAAGTGAAATACACAAAACAGTATAGTTTTATAGATACGACGGCTTGATTATAACAATTAATATACATACTAATATATATTAATTTAATGTATGCTAATGATTTAATGGTTGTAAACGGCATGAGTATTCGCTCCAGATAGAGACATGCTAACCTTTATGAAGCAAAATATCAATCATTTGCTTATATGATAAATAGAGAGAAAGTACGTTTTAGAGCTGCGTAACTTTAGAGCATTGATTATACTTCTAAATCACAATATACTATAAAGCAATTAGCAGACGTACAAAATATGAAGTATACAAAAAGATAATCTTTAAAACATTTAACTTAGTTACCATTTAACCATTAAAACCTAGTTTAAACCATTTAATACCCTCTGAGTGGAACACATCGATTAAAAAAAAGTCTCCAAAAATACGCTTATGGTTTATTGTGTCAATGGCCAAAACGTTCTATCATTATTACTTCACCCTTTGTCGACTAGAATGGAATAAGGGAAACCCACCCTCGTTATTGTCCCTTTACTTCCGGTTATAAATAGATATATAAATATACATTATAGATTGTTAATTCTTAGAACACATAAAGCTAGTCAAGTCTCGAAGATCATCCCATAAGAAATAATGGATTCTAAATGTACAAATAAGAATATTCTTTAAGAGAATTATTTATATTTTTTTACGAAAGTTATCCGAGATATTTAAGTGATGCAATTAGAGATACATTTGTTACCGCAAACGAAATACTTCGAAATAGAGATTTACAAAGCCATGAAAAGCTATAAGCGTTTTTGTGCCTCAGGGAGTAGGGGTGCATCCCTCAATAAATATCAAAGAGGGATGCAGTTTCTAAACAATCGATCTGATCCTCCTACCTCAAATACTGGCAGAAAAAACACTGGCAAATATGTAAATTACATCCATTTTGGAATGTTTTTGGAGGTCGAAAATTGTACGGGAGAACCTCTTTGAAGACATCATCGGTTTGGTGGAATTGTACGTGCGAACCGCTTAGAGGGTTAAAAATTTCTGATAATTTACCCCGCTTTCTGCTTTGTTAGGTCTCATACTTTTAATAGTGATTTACCATTTTGTAAAACTTTTTTTTCCTTTATAGACCTTTTTATAAATATTTTGAGATATTTAATAAAAGCTGATAAAATATACATAGAAATATTCTTGTACACATGCACTCTTCATTCTTTAAGGAGTTTGTTGATGCTACAAAACGTTCGTATAAATTACTCACAGTTATAAAAGTTTGTTTACAAAAAAAATAAATAAATAAAACACATTAACATCATTAAAACTTTTCTTAAAATCAGATAAATATTTTTTGAAAAATTCATTTTATTATGAACTTTTTTGTAAATTTTTATAATTTTGTTTACGACTTAATTTTGCATAAATTACTACAAAATATTTACGAAACTCTTCTATTGTACACTAAATGAAATGTGATTATACATTTTATGTTGTGACTTTTTTTTGTATAGAGTACTGAAGCTGAATTTAAATTTAGAACATTCCGAGGTTTTCTTGAAAGTTTAAAATACAGACAAAAAATAATCTCTTATAAATTAACTACCTAATTATTTCCAGAATTATTCCTAAAATGTTCAAAAAGTATTTCAAAGAAAAAAAAGGTTAAAAATAGAAAAATATTGAAAATTAAAGCATAAGAAACATTTTTGAAATAGAGTTAAATAATTTATGATTTATAATTTTTTTCGCAGTCTGATTTCTTTTATTATATATATATATATATATATATATATATATATATATATATATATATATATATATATATATATATATATATATATATATATATATATATATATATATATATATATATATATATATATATATATATATATATATATATATATATATATATATATATATATATGTGTGTGTGTGTGTGTGTGTGTGTGTGTCTCAAGCCTATGACAATTCATAGAGCCAATTATGTCTTGATAATGTGTTTATTCATGTATATTGCACAGTTGAACGCCAACCATCAAATAGGGCGGCGAGTGGATAGCGTCCACACTCTACCAAAGAAGCTACAATCAGTGAGGGTTCATGCAGCAACCCACTCTCAAGGTATTCTCTCTCTCAATCCTTACGATTTAAGTGCTTTTATAATGGGTTATTTAAGATTCATGCGCCTGCATTAAAAGAGTGCGCTGCTTTTTTCTCTTCTAAATTTTAAAGTTTTCAAACCTGACATATGTATATGTGTGTGTGTATACACACACATGGTGTTTCATGATAGTACTATAATAAGTACTAAAACCACTTTGTGGCGTATATCATTCCCATCAACAGACTATAATCAGTGGCCATCGGAAAATGCTGACCGGTTTTTCAGGAGAGAGATACGGACATTTTAAGGACGTCTTAGATACGGAAGCTGTTTTTCTTCTACTTCTTTATAGAAATGTATAAAACGCCGTACGAATTTATACATTCAAGTGATTTGGGAAAAATTCTTCCTCTCTTTGATAATAGCACGGAGACGGTAGGATAAATATTGGTACTGGAGTGAAAGGGAAAGTTGTAGCTTCCACAAAAAGTTAGCACCAAATGCATTTGGGCAAAATAATTGACTTAAGTTTGGTAATTTTGTTAGATTAGGGGTATATTAGGTAATAAAAGAAAAATGGCATTTATGTTATATTTTGATAAGCGTAGGCACTGTTTAATTTGATTATTCGGATGACACATCCATTATGTATTCAATATACATAGTTAATATACATATTGTTAAGTAAAAAATATTTTATACTAAACTTTACAATGGTATATCAATACCTATCTACTAAGAAAGTTATGGAACAACATAAGATGTGACTGAGTGGAATAAACTAATGTTTATATATGTAGGAACACACATGTAAATATATTAACGTAAATACATTACAGTATCCACACACATAAATGTATATATATATATATATATATATATATATATATATATATATATATATATATATATATATAATATATATATATATATATATATATATATATATATATATATATATATATATATATATATTTACAAATATGGTTAGGTATATGTATCTAAACTGGAGAAGAATTTGAATTTAAATTAAGTTTAGAATCACGGTATGTATAGAATCACATACAGATGTATAGAATCGGATGACACATCCATTATGTATTCAATATACATAGTTAATATACATATTGTTAAGTAAAAAATATTTTATACTAAACTTTACAATGGTATATCAATACCTATCTACTAAGAAAGTTATGGAACAACATAAGATGTGACTGAGTGGAATAAACTAATGTTTATATATGTAGGAACACACATGTAAATATATTAACGTAAATACATTACAGTATGTATACACATAAATGTATGTATATATTATATATATATTTACAAATATGGTTAGGTATATGTATCTAAAGTGGAGAAGAATTTGAATTAAGTTTAGAATCACGGTATGTATAGAATCACTAAAATTACATCTATAAACTATTTTAAACCTACCTTTTTAAACACCATGATATTTACTTTAGTGCTATGTGTTTATAAACATAAAATATTCTTATGTCAAATTCAAACTTAATACTGGATATGCTCGAGCTAATTATAGTTATTATCTATACTAAACAAATGCTATACTTGTATAAGTAATTAAATGGAGTGTAATGTTAATGAAAATAATTTTGTGTGTAACAAGGACAGTTATAATATAGCAGTATCAAGCTGCAACACTAACGAAAATGGCAAGTAGTATAGTAAAAATGATTATGTCTGAGAAGAAATTGGTGCAAAAAAAATTTATATTCATTATTTTAATGAATACTTTTACAATTGTTATATAAAACAGATATATTTTTTTAAAAGATATATGACATTTCACCATTTTTGAGAACTTTTTATAAAGTATGCTTACAATTTGTGGAAAGGTGAATCATATAAGCATTCTCAGAGCTAAATAAATAGTAATATGTATATAAATTTTATTCATAATAATGCCCTTTAAGAAGTGAGGGAATGATGGTGTGGTAATGGATGGAAAAATCTGTGATTTTTTAATGGATATAGACTATGTTCTAGCTTATTACTTGGCCTGATTTTCAAACTCGCCAAATTGGCTGTTTTACACTTATTGCTTAATTATGTAATAAGTGATAATTAAAAAGTGCGGAAATGTACCAAATGAAGAAATACCGATGATAGGTAATTATTTTTCTCATTAAAATGCTATGTCCTTCCTCACTGAATGTTTTTAAGCCGAAATCGCTTACGCGTCGAGAATTAGAGTTTTATAAATAGCTGCAGAGAAGAATGCAAACAAATACCTTTTCTGTTGTTATATTTCTCTAGAAAATATCCACTAAATTTTTGGTAAAACTTTTAAGTCAGTCTCAAATAATTTGACTTCCATTCAAATTCATACATATTTCTCTATTATATAAAATAGAACAAAACTAAAATTATACTGGACAAAAAATCATTCTTCGAATGTAATGAAAAAGCAATCGTTCCTTCAAATAAGCAATATTGCTAATTTTGCCATACTGAAAAATCGTCTGCAAAGAAATAAAATAAGTAGTTAACTTCATAGCCATGTCCATGGAGTAAAGATATTGCTGAATAATAAATCTGTGATTAAAGTTAAAATTAAAAATAGTTTTATTAAAATTTATAAATATTTTGTGCTTTATTAGTCAGTACATTGTGTTTTTTCTACATTTATAATAATCATCGAACGTTATAAAAAGCAATATTACAAAATCATAAATACACCGAATGAATAATATATGATCACTTAAATTTAAATCAACTTTTAACTATTATTTTTTAAATTCATTTCGTTTTTATAGTATAGTTTAAATGATATATTTAATTTTATAGCATGATAAAGGATGCAATTTAAATTTTCCATTTTGTGACATTCATTAAATATTTTTCAATTATAAAATGTCATATACCACTTATGTTTACAGAATAAAAAAATATTTTAATCTTGAATTCTGCTGTGATGTAGTACATTGGTGTTGTTATTTCAAATCATTTTATAACCCAAGTTTACTTTATATCGTCTTTAATTATAGTAAAATACCACTGATCTATATTACAATGTTCAAATATAGAACAAAAGACAAGGAAATATGCTAAAAAATATTTTTTAAAAATTAAAAATTAAAAGAAGCACTCCACGTGCAACGCCTAAAAAAATTGCCAATGTCCAAGAGAACGCTGCATTCTTTTCCTTCCTTCTTTCTACTCAGGCAACCTTATACTTTTTCCATTATCCTGTGCTGATGTGTTCGTTGTTCCATTGTCCTTTTTACAATGCTTCCTTTCCTGGCTCTGCCCAGAAGGACCGGGACTCCAAGAATGGTCCTGAATCTCCTCTTGGAGACCAATTACAACTCTCCAAAATTTGAAGTTTAAGTGCAATCTTTTCACTGGCCACACCACACGCTTCCTGAAAAAAACTTGGGCATTCAACCCACAACGTGTGAGTGCCGCGACCAAATCAGTTTCTCAAACCTTATGTCAAACATGGCTGCACTCTCATAAATTCAATATAAATATTTTATTTCATGTATAACAGTGTTCAAAAGTTAACTCGAAAATAAGTGGCATTTAATTTTCTTTATATGGTACATATTTTTGTATTAATATAAAAGCTATACTGCTTGAAATGACATAACTAACTTTTGAAGTTAGAACGTTATAAAAAGATAAGTAAAAAATCATTCTAAAAGAGAAAAATTTTGTATTTTATGATGAGCCAAAAAGAAATCTATTTTAATAAAGATATTGTCTGGGAAGGTATTTTATCTTTACCTGACTGCAATTCTACTAAAATTAGAGTGATATTGACCCGGTAAATGAATAAAAGTAGAAAAAATATGTAATTAAAACTGTAATTTACCGTGAGAAAAAAAAAAGAATTCTTTTAAAGTTCTACACTAAGCAGAAAATAGATATTAAAAAAAAGGAATATGGAAAATATTTTTGTTCTCTAAAAAATATCACTGTTCAAATATGCCCAATGTAAAAAGAAGCACAGAACCAATAGAACCTGCAACTTTCAATCATATTTCAGCTCCAGTCGTGGGAAGAAATATTCAGTGTCCAAACTCGTGCAAAGTATGTGTGCGTGATTCTAGTGCTGAGGCTGTTGGAGAAATTTTGCAGGCACATAAAGAAAGTGCTGTCATATTGCTTCTATTGAAATTGTTCCAGAGAAAGCCTTTACGAGCGGAATTCCTATATCTGAATGTTGATATGCCAAATCTAGAGTGTTACCTAACACGATTATTATTATGTCAGTATCGTGTATAATTTCAAACATAAATGCATTATTGAGATATTTCTAAAAATTATTTTCGGAGTATTTGTGACCTAATTTACATGATAAAAACATGCTATATTTTTCTTTGTACACATAAAATTAATTACATTTTTTAACGAATAAACTAATTCAATATCTTAATTTAATGCAATTTAATGGAAAGAATAAACATTATTCAATATTTTTAAAATTGTACCATAAAAATAATATCAAAATTTTATTCTTTACATTTCTCTTAAGATAAATTTAGAGTGATACATTTTTCATGATCAAAGTTTAAATGTGTAGTTTTTTTTACCAAAACTACACATTTTGTACGTTTATTGTGTATAAAAGCTTTCATTGCGATGAAGTGATCTTGTACCAATATCTTATACCAGGGCTGTTGAGATAAAGAATAAAACACCAGATCAAACGAGCGAAGACTTACCCTTTTGCTGAATATTTATTTACAGAATTGTTTTTAATGAAGATTATTTCTCATGTGGCATAATGTG
>CM063498.1:35717274-35724774 GCA_032207245.1 Pardosa pseudoannulata
TTAAATACAAATAGATCAGATACTGATGGAAAGAATTTTTACTTTTATTTGAGTATGTAATTTAAAGTGATGTATTTAATTTGATACATTAAGCCTTCTTAAAATTTTCACTATTTGGAAAAAGAGGGGTGAATCACATATGAGAGTGTTTGATCAGGCTATCTAAGAAAACAACATAACCCAATATTGCTGTCATTTGTAAACCATTAGAGTTCAGCCATCACTCTAAACATTTTGTGTCTAAAAGCATAACCAAATTAACCGGTCAAAGAAGCAAAGATAACTTTAATAGATATCTCTTTAATGTTAGGAATCGGGGTCGACCTGATTTTTATCGTAGGTAGTCGTCATGTTATAGTTCGCAGTATGATCTAAACCTGAGTTTATGACAGATATAAAGATAATTCAAATGTTGTTAACCCTCCAAGTTGAACACACCGTGGAAAAAAAGTCTCCAAAAAATACGCTAAATGTTTACTGTGTCAGTGGCCAAAACGTTCTATGATTTTTTCCTTCACCCTTTGTCGACTAGAATTGAATACGGGAACCCACCCTCGTTATTGTCCCTTTACTTCCGGTTATAAATATATATATAAATAGATATAGATTGTTAAATTTAATACACATAAAGCTCGTCAAGTCTCGAAGATCATCTCATAAGAAATAAGGGATTCTAAAAGTACAAATAAAAATATTCTTTAAGAGAATTATTTATATTTTTTTACGAAAGTCATCCAAGATATTTGAGTGCTGCAATTAGAGATACATCTGTTACCGCCAACGAAATACTTCGATATACAGATTTACAAATCCATGAAAAGCTATCAGCGTCATTGTGCCTCATGGAGTAGGGTTGCATCTTTCAATAAATGTCAGTCAAAGAGGGGTGCAGTTCCTAAACAATCGACCTGACCCTCCTATCTCAAAACTCCATGGGGGAAAACACCAGCAGAAATGACATCATCAGTTTGGCGGAATTGTACGTGCGAACCGCTTATAGGGTTAAAGTTGTTGTTATAGGTGTCATATTTATATATCTATATTTATCTATATAGTCCTGTATAGATAAATATAAAGTAATGAAAATTTCTATATTGTATTTTATACACGCTTTAGTTTCATTTTACAAGTAGAGAGAAGCACTTTCAACAAAACACTAAACAACTAGCATATAGCTAGTCATATGACGGGATCAGTAAAATTTTTAATTTTCCAAAATTGTAAAGTACCCTATGAGGCTGGTAAAAAAATGGTTTGTTTTTTGGCTGAGAATTATCTGGTACATCCTCAATAATTTGTTTATCTTCATACTTCTCTAAAGTCTCCCGATACTGTGAATGCAGTTTAGAATCACGTTGAATTCATTTAGAAAGATAATTCAAAGTTTTCTTAGCTACCTAGAAATTATCGTTAAGTTCATCCCAATTTTTCTTGCCACAGTAATTAATGGGAACAGAGGAATGAAACTATTTTAATTAAAACAAAATTTAGCCATAGGGTCATGAATGGAATTTTCAATAAAATTTATTACCATGTACAACGCAAAATTGAAAAGTTTTTAATAAATTTTTAACTATTCACATTATATTAATATAAACTATACATAAAAACTATAATATTAATATAATTATTTTTACGGTAAAAAATCAATATTTTCCTAGAGGTCTAAATTAGTTAATTAACTGATAGATTAGAAATAATTTCACTCCTCAGAAATAATGATAGTAGCATAAACATTTTTACTAGCATATAGCTAGTCATATGACGGGATCATTAAAATTTTTAATTTTCCAGAATTGTAAACTACGCTATAAGGCAGATAAAAAATGATTTGTTTTTTGGTTAAAAATTATCTGGCACACCCTCAATAATTTGTTTATCTTCATGTTTATCTAAAGTCTCCCGATACTGTGAATGCAGTTTAGAATCACGTTGAATTCATTTAGAAAGATAATTCAAAATTTTCTTACCTACGTCATTAAGTTCTTCCCAATTTTTTTTGCCTCGATAGTTAATGGAAGGTGGATATAATTTGTTGTTAATTCAAGTATAAAAAAATATTTCGTAATATCTACATTCAGTGATAAAACGTTTGAAAATAATGCGGACGATCCTTAAATAATTTAAAATAAGAAATGATTAAATGAGATGGTTAAAGGAACTGTCATAATGCTAGAAAAAATGTTAATTTCATATATTTATAATGTGATAAACTGGTAAATTTAATCAGCTGATTTAACCAGGAAAATAGGGCTTAAAATAGTGGCATTAAACGCTCGAAAAGGGGGGGAAGGAATGGATTTCAAACGTTTTAAAGACAAAAATTCGAGGACAGACGGACATATAACTTGGGCTATTATTATATAGGAGATAACGTAACAATTTTTAATGAGTATAAAATTCTATATCAATATCAACACAATTCATCGTATGTAAAATTTAAATTAAAAAAAATTATAAATCTACAAATAACTTTAATATTTTTATACTTTTGGCTCTTTAGTTAGAGTTGCAGTTAAACGTTTGGTTTAGTTTTTTTTGTATTTAACCCTCCGAGTGGAACACACCGAGGAAAAAAAGTCTCCAAAAATACTCTAAAGTTTCATTGTGTCAGTGACCAAAGTGTTCTATGATTTTTTACTTCACCCTTTGTCGACTAGATTGGAATACGGGAAACCCACCCTCGTTACTGTCCCTTTAGTTCCGGTTATAAATAGATATATAAATAGACATTATAGATTGTTAATTTTTAATACACATAAAGCTCGTCAAGTCTCGAAGATCATCCCATAAGAAATAATGGGTTCTAAAAGTACAAATAAAAATATTCTTTAAGAGAATGATATCTATCTTTTTTACGAATGTCATCCAAGCTATTTAAGTGGTGCAATTAGAGATACGTCAGTTGCTGCAAACGAAATACTTCGAAATAGAGATTTACGAAGCAATGAAAAGCTATCAGCGTCTTTGTGCCTCAGAGAGTAGGTGTGCAGTTCCTAAACAATCGAACTGATCCTCCTACTTCAAAACTCCATGGGGGAAAACACTGGCAGAAATGTACAATACATCCATTTTCAGAACGTTTTTGGAGGTCGAAAATTGTACGTGACAACCGCTTTGAAGACATAATCGGTTTGGCGGAATTGTATGTGCGAACCGCTGAGAGGGTTAAAGCACCGGACAATCTTTAAAAAGATTACCCACACAAAATCTACCCAATCTCATAATACTAAACTATCATAAGATAGTTAAAATTTTTAGGAAATATATATGTTTGTATTTCAAATTTTTACACTTTTTAAGTAGCCGATAATTCCTACATACTAAAGAGAGAAAGAAAAATCGTTGAAATTTAGACAGGTATTAAAAACTTTTTTATCTCTTCCCGCTGCTTCAAATTCATTTATTGGAAATTTAAGTATCCCGAAACATCTCGAAATTTTCCAAAGTAGCATGGAAATGATTTTAAATTCAGATTTAAATTTTTAAAAATATATCGCATTCCAACAAAATTGATTTTCATTAAAAATAAATACGCAAAAGAGAAAGAAAAAACTTACTTTATTTGAATATAGTTGTTACAATAAAAAAAAAATACGTGGGTACAGGAAGATTTTTTTACTGTAAACCAGGCTTACAAAAGAGTGAAAAATTAAAATAAAAAACCCTTTGACTTTTCAGTCTAGTATAAAATTACTTTAAAAAGAGTTCTTTCATTTGAAATCGGATTTAACTCTCCCAAGATTAAAAAACCCCTCTAGTATCCGCCTTTTTCGTGTAGAATATAATCACTATTTTTGTCTTTTTATGTCTGTAGAAAAACATCTAGGAATTTTAATCGGAAATACGTGATATATTCACTCAAAGAAATATAAGGAAGAGAATCAAATTTTAAAGAAAACTATTTATCGTGTTATTGGGAAAATTTATTGTTTTTTTTAAACATGATATAGCACAAAGCTGAAATATAATACACTTAACAATTTAGATTTGAATTACATGCAAAAACTACCAGACACGTGTGGTAAATTTAATTAATTTCAAATAATTTATTTTTATCCTATTGTTTTTTGAAAGGTTTGATTTAATAAAAACATAACTTGAGCAAAATTGAATTTTATCTCATACCGAAAGAACATCTTTTGTGTATGGTTTAAAAAAATATTAAATTAAATAAGTAAGTTATGTGGATATTTTAATTAAACTTAAGATTGTGTTTCGTAAGTTTATTAAACATGTAGATCCGTTTAAAATTTATTTTTTACTGCCAATTTGGGTCTCAAAAAATTACATTTATTAGTGAAGATAGTGTAGTTTTCTAAAGTATCTATAAAAAGCAAAAAAAAAAAAAATAATGAAAACTACTAAAATATTCATATTACTTTCTTTCGATAAAAGCTTTGAACTCTACAAGGTTTTATAGAATTATTATAACTTTTTCTATATTTTTTACGAGGTTCTAAATACTCTATATCATGGGTGGCTAACCTGCGGCTCGCGAACCACATGTGGCTCTTTGAAGGATTATGTGTGGCTCTCGATACATGTATTTGATTTCCCTTTTCATTTTTGTGT
This sequence comes from Pardosa pseudoannulata, assembly GCA_032207245.1. Classification (NCBI taxonomy): domain Eukaryota; kingdom Metazoa; phylum Arthropoda; class Arachnida; order Araneae; family Lycosidae; genus Pardosa; species Pardosa pseudoannulata. The sequence continues at coordinate 35,721,850 of CM063498.1, forward strand.
TATTATACTTAAAATAATTATTACAACTGATGATTCTCCGGCAATGCTGGGCAGGGTTGGCATGATTTAAATCAGTTGATTTTTTTTAAAAAAATCATTGATTTAAATCATTTTTTTTTCACTTCTCTTAAAATCTATATTCCAAAGACAGGAGAACTGATAATTAGTCAGCACAGAAATACCAATAAGTAAATAGATAGCATGTGTTTTCCAAGAATTTAGGGGCTGTTACCAGAAAGTATGTAGTAGGGGTAGGTACAATGACTAGTTATGACTAGTGGAATTCATTTTATGTAATGGGAGGTAAAGAGAGTATTACAGAACTTAAAATCCAGTTTATCTACCAAATAACAACAGCCGTGGCATCATCTGCTAGAATAGAAACACAGTTTTCTTCTTTTGGTATTGTTCACTTTAGCCTTCGTAACAACTTAGGAGTGGATACGGTCTCGAAACTAATGTTTCTATTGAAACAGTCAAATCCATAATTCGTTGCTTAAAAAATATTGAAATAATTGTGATTTTTTGGTTTTTTAATAAATAGTTTGCATTAAATGAATATTTAATTTGTTCTTTAAATTTACATCTTATTTACTTTGCACCATACAATTACAAAATAATGTATTTAGATGAAAATTTCTGTATTTAATTTTAGGTAATCAGTGTATAGAATATACTAGATAAATAAGTTGTTACTTATAACAAACTATTCCATGTATATTGCAAAAAATATAAGAACCCAACAATAATTAAAATAAGAATTCAGAAAAAAATCAAATAAATCTGATTTAAATCGAAAAAATCTGATTTAAATCAAATAAATCTGATTTTTTTCCAACCCTGACGCTGGGGGGAAAATTGGTCTTATTGGTCTTATATGAGATGATTATCAAACTCCTCAACTCATACCGATTCACTGCATAATTAATTCACCGAGAACATCTTATAAAATATTTAAAATATCCTATTGTTATGAAAACAGTGTAACACATTGTAAATTACATTCGCACCAATGCAAAAACTCATCGAAAATTCAAAAATGTCCTTTAAAAAATTAAAGGACGAAGAACTTCCAAATGACATTCAATATATATAATTTCTGTTAAAAAAAAATTAATACTTTTTTGCATACCTTTTAAATACGTATTTATTGCGGCTAGTGAAAAAATTTAAATTTTGAAAAAGACACGGACTATCAAGGAGCTTGGCTATCCCTGCTCTATATTGTTAATATATGTATTTATTGTTAATCCATGCAAGTACACACAACTCAATATTAAAGCAAATTAAGTCAGAACAATTTTTCAAAAAAATAAGGAAGCAGGGACAATAACAACTGGTTGACTGATAAAGCAACAAAATCAGTTTTTATTTTCGGTTATTGAGTTCGCACCGAGAACGTGTTTTTTTCATAGATGTAAAATAGCTGTTTGTATCTATTTGTGCTAAATTACCGATGGCTTTAAGATTATTGTTATAACCTCATGCAGAACTATCGCAATTTTTGTTTTCTATACGGAGAAACCACTCTAATTATAAAATAATATTGGGCTTGATTTCAAAGCAAACTTGGCGATAATGGTTTAAGTATGGTCACCTAACATTTTCTCTTGATCTCACAGTGTCCAAACAATCTGTATCTATATTATAATTTATATGATATTTGCATACAACTCTCCTTGTGTAATTCTTTTCTTATAAATTTAAAAGTTCGCAATGCTTAAAAAATTATATATAACAAACCATTAATGATTCAATTTTAATAATTTGGAGCTGTTGCGGTTGTAAACTGTTAAGGGATTAATAGCCCTTGAATATAAACGTCCGGTTTTCAAGTCGTTTTCTTTAATTAAGTAAAAGTATATAATGCTATTACGATGACGCACTGTGCATTAATTAAAGTCACCTGAAAAAGAAAGAAATACAATGTTTAGATGGATTACATTTGTGTTTTAGTAAATATCGCCAATATTTTCGCCAAATTTGCCAAGGGGAACACAATTCTTAAGTAGTCCCAAATATTATAAATTTTAAATAAATTTTTATCTAAGTTTTGTAGTTTGGAAAACACTATATAAAGCGATATTGTTTTTCAATAAATTGTTTGATTACGTTCGAAATAAGAAATGTTACTAAAGATAGAACTTAAATAGACATATCTTGAAAGGAAATAAAAAAGAAGATAAACTGCATGTAGCAGCTTCAATTTAAGTGAAGAACAATTGAACACGAAGAAAACTAACAATTTGTCCAGCTGCCAGACAGTACTTAGCTGAAGAAAAATGAAAAGGGACGTCACGCTTACGAGGACTATTAGAACAAAATGTATTGAAGTACAACACCATTTTTTACTAGTAGTACTTAATTACTACGATAAAGTAAACAAAAATTTTCAAACATAAAGAATAAATTCTAACGTCTTTCTGGGAAAAAATGGGCAATAATTTGACGAAATGATTTTTAACACATCGTGTGCGGGAACATTTCGCAGCAGAATTGCACCGGGAGCGGGCGTTTTGCGTTTCGTTAAATTTAGTTATTCAATTAAATCTCAATAGATAGAAAATTATTTAATTTTTAAACCAAATTTTCGTATTTTATATTAAAATATATAAACAAATATATAAATAGAAATATATAAATAACTACCATAAAGCTTTTGTAAACAAAAAATATATTATTTAGTGGATAAATTTATAATAGTATCGTAAATATGAAAAATCAGATAGAACTAGTAGTATATAGTTTTAATTTTTTCAAATTATGTTATACATAAACATTTTTAAGTTATAAAAAATGAAAAGAGCAATCATAAAACTAATAATGTAAAAACTAGTTTTTATTTGTCTAAATTTTTCGAGAATATATGTAGTAGTCAAGAACATTCGGCTTCGTTTTCCTGTATATACCGCTATTTTTGTACCC
>CM063498.1:35734774-35744774 GCA_032207245.1 Pardosa pseudoannulata
CGGAGGGTTAAACAATAACAAAAATTTTGAGCTACCTGCCTTTATTTATAGTTTTATTGTCAAGATGCCTATTATAGGATTTTGAAGTCTAAAATATGAGTTTGCTTTTAAAGCATGTACATCAACTAAAAATCTGGACGATTAATTAGAATTATTCTAATACTTGAGTGTATAGTACCGTCTTAACGTATAAAATGATATTAATAATATAAATGATAATGTTTTGCCAATTTTTTAACGAAAACAAGTTGAAACTTACAAATATATATATATATATATATATATATATATATATATATATATATATATATATATATATATATATATATATATATATGTATATATGTATATGTATATGTATATATATATATATATGTATATGTATATATATATATATATATATATATATTATATATATATATATATATATATATGTATATATATATATATATATATATATATATATATATATATATATATATATATATATATCCTATATTTTAACTGTTATATATTATACATACACATATACACACATACATATAACAGTTGAAATATAACAGAAGTGCTACATCAATTTCATATTTTTTACAGTCACAACTTTAATGTTCAATTTAAAATATTTTAGTGCATTTTAATTGTAAGCGAGGCTTATCTTAATCTTACACATGTTTAGAGATTTTATTTAGCACTCATGTATCTAATCGGAAGAAAGCATTTAAGTTGTAAAGTGAAAATATATTAGTGCATACAGTAAGGCAACTATTATTACAATGTTACTTAACTCCCTCGAGCTCAATGTCTGCTATACGCGACGCAACGATTTCACTCTTATCAGTCCAGTGTCGCCTCCACGCGATAATCTCCGGTTCATATTGAGAGACCAATGTCACGTATACGTAATAGGAGATTTGAAGGTTTTATTTTAATTTTTAAATTCTAAATTTAATCACAAGATGGTATTAAACGGCAACGGTTTTCACAACGGTCTACCGGTATAGCATTTACGTGTGATTCTCAAGGAGTTAATAATAAATATTTATTTTTAACTATTAAGTAAAAGGGGTAAAATTTGGAAAATAAAACAATTGATTTTTTGGCTATTTTTTATAGTCATAAAATTAGCTTTAAGTATTGCATGAACATTACTCATTTTATTCATAAAATATCACTAGATTTTTTAATACAAGAAGCTCTTATGACAGCAAACATTCTCTGAAAATACAAGTAAGGAGGAAGAATTAATGTAAAATACAAAGAAGAAGGAAATAATTATTTTAAAAATACCCATTTTTCTGTTAAAATATCTTCGAGAGTTATTTTAATAAAAGGAGCCATACGTTTGAAAATATATCATTTTAAAACAAACTTTCATTTTAACAGCTGACAATATGTAATTTATACTTGTCGCCAAAATGAATGCATACTTGTACATATTAATGAGAATGTTCAATGAGCGTAAACAGTATAAAAGTTATTGGAAAACCTTCAACTCTGCATTCCTTATGGGCAGCAATGCGGAACTCTAAATTTTGTTATCGATAAAAAACATGTAGGTAAAATTTCGCATTTTCTTAGTATATTAGGAGACTGAAATAGTGTTTTTCTTTCTAATTCAGCTATTTGGGTAAAATTTAAAACTTCAAAGAAAATTCTTGACACTAAAAAAATTGCTATATAACATTCTTCTTCCATCGTATCATGCATTTTATTTCAATTTTTATTTCAGAAAGATGAAAATGTTACTATCTCAGGCCATCAAACAAATCTAAAATCAATATAGGTTGCTACGTTAGGCCATGTAGAAAATGAGAAAACTCTCCTGCGGGAATTTTTGTATATTTACGCTAGGATCGTTTATTAACGTAGAGAATGCAAATCAATCTTCCATTGCATACTCCTAATCTAATGTCCAGTCATCCAATTCCCAATACAAGATTTTCTGAAGAATAACAAGCAGCAGAAAATATAAATGAAAACATCATGAACGTTATTCTAAAAAATAGGATTTTTTCTTACTGTTTTGGATAATATATCCGTAGAAAGATATTTTTGTACATAAATTTATTTTAAAATTAGAATTTTCCTCTGTATGTACTTTAACGTTGTGTATTTTAAACAATTTACAGTGTCATAAAATAAGTTTATATTTTCAAGGAAATTATATTTCGGGGATGTTTTTGTTAGTTTCTCTTGATGTTTCTCTAGACAGCATGCATACTTTAACCCTTAATACTTTAATTAATACTTTAACCCTTAGTGTTAGCGCAATAATTTCTCCTAGAGAGATAAAACCTTAGGAAATTAAAATTTCAGTTTACTACATAACAACTCTTGCAATAACTTATAGAGGGACAAAGTTAAATAACAAGTTACAACACTAAGAGGGTAGATCTACATATTATGATTCAGCTAAGTTTACTTTGGAAGAATTTATTACTGTAGAAAGAGGCCATACACAAATACAGAAAGTTGCCGTTGCTATCAATGTTTTAGAAACTTTTTTGCTCGAACTTTTTCCCTTACCACAAATTTCATGTTAGAGAATGAATGGCAATAAACCTTAAAAATGGGCATAAAACAATAACCTATAGAGGAACAAAGTTAAATAACAAGTTACAAGACTAAGAGGCTAGATCTACATATTATGATTCAGCTTAAGCCTACTTTGGAAGAATTTAGTGTAGAAAGAGGCCATACACAAATACAGAAAGTTGCCGTTGCTATCAATGTTTTAAAAACTTTTTTGCTCTAACTTTTTGCCTTACCACAAATTTCATCACAGAGAATGAATGGCAATAAACCTTAAACATGGCCATTAAACAATATACAAATATTTACCTACATATTTATATAAAAATGAGTGTTCGTTCTTTTGACTGAATTTGTATTCCTATTTTATTAAAGTTTAAACACTTAACCATCAAAACAAAGAAAATATATTGCTGAAAAATTTTAAAATTCACCTCTAAGGGGTACGCACATAAAATATTTTTATTTGAAAGTTGCTCTCACGACAATCATTCTTCGTAAAGATCACTATCGTTGCATCTCCATAGTTATTCGAAATTGTCATATGTCAATTTATACATGTATCTGTCTATTTATTTAAAGAAAAGTACACGTTTTTTCCCCTGGAACTCAAACTAATTTAATATTGTGTTTTCTGACTATACACAATAAATGGTTTAATTTGAACTTCATTTGTAGACTAAAACAAAATGAAAAACAATTTCTATTTAAGAATTCGTTAAAAAGTACCTCTGTGTGCTTTAAATGAATCCTCTTTCCTCTCTGTAAAATTGTGAAAATTCCGAGTATCGTTTTAAAATACAAATACTGAACTAAGCTGGAGAATTACTGATAACAAATGTAAAAATCTTTTTAAATCATAATCACCAAATTTGGCACCATAAAATGCAATGTTCAAATTTTAAGATGTTATCATTCTTGTTCCGTAAAACATATGTAGTTTAGTGAACTCAGAACCCGTAGTTTTACTTAGTACTGCAGTTTCACATATAAATTAAGTCATAATCGCTTACACTGTCAAAAAAAAGTATACATATATGCATAAATTTATTCAAGGTATTTTGATATATTAAAGCAATTTTGGACAGAAGATTGAAAGTAAAAGTTGTTTCTGATGCTTTATAAGGAAATAAAGACATAGGGAAAATCTCCAAACATGTCTTTCATATGTTATTTGAAAAAAATTCCTAAGAGCAATCGAACGATTGTTCCTCGCGAATTGATCTGATTCAAAATGGAACCATGAATATTGGTTAATATTGGCTAAATTTCAACTATTCAGTCTGAACAGCAGGAAAAAAAAACTATTCTCGCATTGTGCCCAAGATGTGGAGTAACAGAGAGAAAATTGATTAGGAAATGTATTGGGAAAGATATATTGTACAGAACGAAATAAATATTTATTCACACAATAGGGAAATGTGACAATACCTGGGATTATATCACTCGGAGACAAAACAGCAAACAATCGAACAATGAAGTGCTCCTGCTCCAATTTGGGTTAAAAAAATCCAAAATCAAATGCATAAAGATCTTATCTGATTCCAAAGAGATACTTCTTTAAACATTTTTTACAGAGAGCCAAACGGTTATCCATAAATATTACGGAGATATTTTCAATCGGTTATTTAAAAAATTATCTAAGAACGACCAAATGTTTGTCACACGGGATATTTTCATCGAGCTGCAGGTGTCACTATTGATGAATTAATTTTATGGAAATATATATTACAGTCAAGCAGCACTATGCACATTCTCCAACTTACTGTCACTTAAGCACGATCAAAGATAATTTACAGAGATATATATTTGCAAATTCCAACAATAATAAAGGAAAAACTAGTGCCAAATAAATTTCCATCAACATCAAGGAATTAAGCCGCTGTTTCTAACCTAGTGAAAATATGGGGAGAATGTATGAAAACTAATGCTGATCATATCATTTTGTAAGGAACATTAAAGTTTAAAAACATACACGTACATAATAAAATATATCCTTGATTATTTCAGTTGTTGATTCTTTGCTGCTTCTACTTATAAACACATTGTAAGTAAAAATAAAGTGTCATATTTATTAGGCATACAGGGAATTTATGTGGCGTCTATATCAGATTTTTATTTAAATATAAGAAATAAGAAACAGAAAAAAAATCACATAAAAAGTAATTATTCTGAAAGCTTTTGCACCTGATAGCAGCTTATATTGAAGGAAAAAAATCAACTTCTTTCGATACGCTAATGACTTTGGGGATCATTTCATACTTAATGTAAATGAAAACTACTACCATTTGCAGACTAACTTTTTTTCTTATTCTTAATATTCTCTTAGTTTATAAAAATGTTCTTGAATTTTATTTTAAACAAAGGAAAATAAGATAGATCAGTTGCAGTGTAGCATGAGATCTAGGATTAATTAAAAATCCTGGGGTAAAAAATATGTAACACCAATTTTTATCAGTTAAAATTTTGGTCATTAGTAAAAATCTTTTAACGATTTTACGTTTTTAATCATTTCATTATAGCTAAAATGCAATAGAGAAATTTAAGTATTTAATATTTTGTATCATTAATTGTATCACATTAAAGTTTTCTACATTAAATAGAGATATCTCAAACGCCTCTATAAAACTTTAAAAAATTAAGTTTGCTCTATTTGAGATTGAAGTATTATTTCTCAATTTATTTCATTCAATATACCTAAATAATATCAGAAAATGTATCGATTTTAAAACAAAATATTATTTATAAATTTGAAAGAATTTTTAAATTAAATTCTTTTAAACTAAATATGTAAAAATAAAAAGTCCTGATCACTAGTCATGCATATTTCTATTTATAGATTGCACAAACTTATAAATCACAGATTATGAAGCTTCCTATTTTGCAGTTTTCTATTATTTTTCGTGTTATTGCATTTTACTGTTCTGATTTTAAAAGCCTAATTAAATTTCATAAACATTAAAAACTACGAAATAGACAAAATAAAATGCAGTTGCATAAAATAATTGTAAAAATAAAATTTCTGGCATTTAAGCTTTCATTGACTTATATATGTTCGAAATACAAAAGAAACTTTACCTTTTTATGAGTTTAAAATGTAGCAGTCTTATCTTCTGAAAAAGATTTTTATAAAAAGGCATTCACTATTATTTTTAACTTTAGAATTTTGGTATGCTATCAAATAATGAGTTCATTTACATTTCTACGTGTTTCTAAATATTTATTTTTCATAAAGAAACATTTTTAATCTTCTTAATGCATGACTTAAAACAACAATAAAGAAACTTTCAGACCTAGGTAATAAATATTCGTAAAAATAAAAAATTCCTGACTGATAGTGAAATAATTTAAAAAAGATAAAAAGACTTGTTTTAAGATATATTAAAACTAATCATGCATAGTTCTATTTATAGATAGCACGAACTTATTATAAATCATAGATTATAAAGTTTCTTATTTTGCAGTTTTCTATTATTTTCCATGTTATTGCATTTCACTGTTTTGATTTTAAAAGCCTAATTAAATTTCATAAACGTTAAAAACTATGAAACAGAAAAAATAAAATGCAGTTGAATAAAATAACTGTAAAATTAAAATTTCTAGCATTTATTCTTTCATAGACTTATGTATGTACGAAATATAAAATAAACTTTACCTTTGAAAAGGATTTTTATAAAAATGCATTAACTATTATTTTTAACTTCAGAATTTTGGCATGCTATCAAATAATGCATTCATTTACATTTCTATATATTCCTAAATATTTAATGCATGAATTAAAACAATAATAAAGAGACTTTCAGTCCTCGGTAAGAAAAAGAAAACAATTTAATATTTCTTATCAACCTTGAGCAGATGTTATACTCCTTAATGGTCTCTATATTTTTCAGTAAAGTAAAAGATCTCTACATAAATATTTATTCTAAGAATAAAAGGAAACACTTTTTTAAGCCCATTTTAATAGCTGAATATTAAAGAACAGTATTTTCTTGTTTTTAAGTGTCATATTGAGCAATGAGGAACATAAAACTTAAAGCTTATTCTATAACCAAGTAACAAACTGATTGTTTACGATGAAAAGAATAATCGACATAAATTCAGAAGGAAGTGAAATAAAAGAGCTTCTATACAATAGAGTAATATAACAATACTTGAATAAAGCATTACAGAATATGGCTGCTTTCGCGTTCAAAGAAAACTTTTATAATGACAGTAACGTAAAAATATTTTAACACAGACCAAAAAGTTATTATTTGAGCATGGTATATTGTCTAATATGTACATTAATGAAATACTTAATATATTAATATCAACATTTAACAATTGCCTAGTTGATAAACATGAAACAACTTCAAAATATTTTAACTCAGAAAAATAATTTTTGTATTAAAGTTGTAATTTCAAAAATTTTTATTCAATTTTTTTTTATTTACGCTATTGCTAATCAGCATTGCACCGTCTATTATTATCCATAAAATGTTTTTAAGTTATTTGTATATAATTAAATTTATGAATAAGGACACACTCACTTAATTTATATATACTGTGGATTTTTTAACAATAAATCTTTTAGTACTTCTATGTTCAATACAATGTTAAAATATTAGACAAAAAGATGGGGTGTGTGATCCAAAGAAAACAATGTCAAACTAAATCCGTATTACAAATGATAAACTTGAATTATATTATATGCGAAATCTAAATTTATAATTTGTATATACTGTGGATTTTTTAACAATAAATTTTTTAGTACTTCTATGTTCTATACAACGTTAAAATATTAGACAAAAAGATGGGGTGTGTGATCTAAAGAAAACAATGTCAAACTGAATCCGTATTACAAATGATAAACTTGAATTATATTATATGCGAAATCTACATTTTTAATTTATATATACTGCGGATTTTTTAACAATAAATTTTTAGTACTTTTATGTTCAATACAACGTTAAAATATTAGACAAAAAGATGGGGTGTGTGATCTATAGAAAACAATGTCAAACTGAATCCGTATTACAAATGATAAACTTGAATTATATTATATGCAAAATCTACATTTTTAATTTATATATACTGTGAATTTTTTAACAATAAATTTTTAGTACTTCTATGTTCAATAGAACGTTAAAATATTAGACAAAAAGATAGGGGGGTGATCTATAGAAAACAATGTCAAACTGAATCCGTATTACAAATGATAAACTTGAATTATATTATATGCGGAATCTACATTTTTATAATTTTTTTATACCATCTCTTCAGATTTGTTGTGGTGGATTCACTGTACTGTGTTTTGTATGATTCTAGACAATCAATGACTTTTGAACGTTTAAATAATTCTGTTGCACTTACTGAGTATGAGGGCATTGTTGAAGAGCAGTGGAGAGCCCGTGCTAAAAGCTTAAGCTCAAATCGTTAGGCATTTTGTAGTATAAATAATTTTTCTATAAAGAAAAAATATTTTATACTGCTGAACTTAGTGTCATAACACACTTATTTTATTGTGAAAGCGAAAAGAGAAAACCGATATTACATACTTTGAAAACTATGTCAAAATCTGAATATAAGACATAATTATTTTAATAATTTGAGCTAAAGTTCAAGGTATGAAAAAGACTTTAAAAATATGAAATCAGATATATTTCTGGAATAATTATTTTCTTGTAGAGAAATAATATCGATCGATATTTAAAATATGTTATGGCTTAAATTAATATTTATCAATGTTATACAAAAATTAACTTTTTTTCGTATAAAAAGATGAAATAGACAAAAAAATGGTGAAATTTTAATCAAAACAATACCTTTATTGCTATAAAATGTAGATACAAAAATATTGAAATAAAATGTCAAGGATGTATTTTATTATATAGTATATTAATGCAACTCATGTGGTAAAGATATAATACAAGTATTTTTTTCCATAACAGTATTTTCACAATTTTAATTTAATGTCTAACAGAATTTTTAAATACCTTCTAATATATCAGGAAGTTGTCAAGTATTAATAGTATGTTAATTCTTCTTTTCCATTATATTTAATTTTACAATATAATGACAAAATTCAGTTGCTAATTCGATAGATTTTGAGACATTTAATTTGATCTGACCAGTGGGTTGTCTGAAAGAATACAGCATGCTTGCCAAAAGAAAAAAGACATTTACTTAGATGGAAGAAGAATGTTTTAACAATTGCTTTGCATTAAATCACAATTCATGCTAAAATAATTTATTACATTTTTAACTGAAGGAATGTGATGTATCTCTTAAATGTCATTTTAGTTTAGTATCGTTTATTTCTTTCTTGTTATAAATGATACTATACATTTTTAAATAAGGGTATTAAAAACCAAACAAAGAAATTTCTCCAAACATCAAGTCTATTATATTCCATAGAGATAAAATTCTGTTAATTTAGGCTTGATATTTAAAAAAAAGTTAAATAAAATACTCCAATTGCTTTACCCAAAACAGTATGATATAATCGTTAAATAAAATTTTTTACCTACAGCAGAGTTTGATTAATTTGATATTCTTTACTGTAGAAAAGAATAGTTAACTTTTTTGCTACTGTTAAAAGGAGATATAATTTAAATTTTACTTTATTTGTGGCGACATGGTATATTTGTCTAAAAAGCTTATATGCTATTAATTAAAATACTGTCACCATTATACTCTGTATTTTCTAATATAGCCATTTATATAATATGCTAGTTAGAGTTACATAGTTACATTCATTATATTACATAGTTATATTTATATTTCATACATTATTAGCGTTGCATAGTTACATTCCAATGCTACATTGCAATGTGCTTGTTCGATATTTTAATAAATCTTGGATGTATTCAGGCTATATCCTTATAGGGAGTACCGTTGCCACCCATGTCGTGATCTTCTAATGAAATATTTAAATAAAAAACATCTACTAATGAACGTTGAAGTCTTCGAATATACCCATAAAAAGTGTACTTGTCATGTATAAGTTTTGACATGAAATAATTTAATTATAAAAAATTGAATTACGTTAAAAATTGTTATAAATGGTACATAAAAATTTATTTAATCCTGATATCACAAGAACACATAACGAGATATTGTGTTGGCAATTTCAAAAATTCATCAAACTATTGCCATCTAACTGCTCTACTAAAAAATATACGATATCATTCTTTTTGAAAGCATTAAACTTTCTTTTATCTGTATAATATTGCATTTAATATTGCAGTAAAAATTACGATTAATTAACGATTAATTTTTAAATACTTTAGAGATTTGCAATTCTTTACACCTTTATCAGTAATGTAACGAATTTTTATAGTATATCTAATATTTAAGTTAAGATTTAAAAGTTATTCTTTTAGTTTCATTTCGTTTTATACGAGTTAAGATGGCTACTTTGCCATTGTGGTACTATTTGCCAGTAGGAAAAATCTTTCAACATAATATGAGTTTAAAAACGGATGGC
>CM063498.1:35747274-35752274 GCA_032207245.1 Pardosa pseudoannulata
ATTTTTCTAGAGATATTTTCCCACATATGTTGACCCAGGAGTTACTTGTCTTGTACATAGAACTTCATGCTAGCTGACCCTTCAGTTTGTCCCTATGATGAAGTAGGAACCCGTCCTTCAAAGTTGTCTTAATAACGGTCTCTAGCTGAAACGGTATCATTTTTATGGCCATGACTGCAACCCCCCCCCCATCGAGAAGTCTCTCTCTCTCTCTCTCTCTCTCACTCACACACACACACATTCACAGTGATATATACAAACTAAGAACATATACAGATGAATGGATGTAATCAACTTTCCCAATCGTCTCTTTTCCGGGTAATTAATTGCAGAAAAGGGGAGAGGATACTCTCAATTGCTCTCCAGATTCTATCTGACGACGAGTTCACAGGAGATTCCATGAGACAAATATCATCACTTGAGCCATTATCTCCGGTCTTTTTATACCGTCGTTTGCCCTTAAATTTTCTTCTCAGCTGATAGAACACCTGGTTGATGACGTAATTAGGCACCCTTTCGGTTTTGTAGAACTCTAGCCGGACAGATGTAAGCCTTATTTCAACGGACTCATGTGAATTCTCGATAACCGAGAGCAACCTCGACGATCTATAGACATCCTTAATCTCTGTCCTTGTCTTTGAAGAACAAGGGAGGCAAATATTGGTGCTTCAATTACAATATATAAGGTTTCTGCCATGTTAGACTCATTCTTCGGGGTGCTATTGAAACTCGCACTGGAGACACTTTAACTGCACCCTAATGAATTTATCAGACAGAATGATTGAGACATTTCGTGGTGTCAACAATTCTGTATTAATCATCCTTTTCTGCTCAAAACAATGTTCTGTCACAAGGTAAAGAGGAACTCAGTTAAGTGTACACAATGAAGCTTTCCCTATTCCTACTAGATGCCGTTTTTTCTAACGGTAATAGATGAAGTGTGTAATGTAACGGAATTCGTTACAATATATACAAAGAGAGAGAGGAGTGTAGGGATAGTTGGGACAGCTTTAACAAAAACATTTCTTACAAAGCGTGTTATGTTTCAGAGAAACAAACTGAAAAATTTAACATGTTTTAAAAAATATAGACTTAAAGGTAGTTATAAAAATGTAAATTTAAAATAACAATTAAGTAGAGTTAAGAATATACCATCCTTTCCTTACATTACGGAATGATGGGATAGGTTTTTGAAAGTTAAAATACATACATAATTTAAAAAAAATATGAAATATTTTGAAAAATGTGTGTCATTTATGTAAATAAGCATTATTGATTATTATAACCATCTAATTTATTTAACATTATGCTTTAATAAGTTCCTATTAAACGAAAAATATTTCTGCACTCGACAAGTTCCATCAACTATTTTCGGTTGGGGCAACTTTGCAATAATGTCTGTTTTATGAAAGTTAGGAACAGTCAGTTACTCGTTGGAACAAAAAGTTTTCCTTAAATAAAGTAAGGATAGATGTAAAGTATGGATTCAAGAGTAATTGGGCATGCCCCATCACTCCCAGAGTTATACTGTCTTATCCATCTCTTTACGCAGCATTTCAATAAAATAGCTTATTACTAGAAGCATACTATTTTTAAGCTTAATTTAAGTGCTGATATATAAAAAGTATATTATTAAATATATTATTAAGAATATATTTTTATAGATTAAAAGATTAAAGCTTTTTATTAATTATAGATAAATTATAACATTTATTGTAACATCAATAATGAGATTAAAAACTTACCTTCAATATAAAGTAGTGATTTACTTTTAGCATTGTTAAATACTCTTTCTGTCATATACACTGAGAGGACACTGCAACTAAAAGGATTCATAGCAACAAGTATGGTACTATGGATGCTCCATTTGTTGTAAGATTTAGAAATTAAAAAAAATGTTCATATTAAGCATAATTCTAAATGTACCATCTATCCTTATTTTTCCCTACGTACTTATATGTAAAACATTAGAAATAAATCCACTGTTCACATGAAATTAAGAAAATCCGAAAAGGCACTTAACTTTTATTTAGGATCCAAGACGATGACATGTTTCTCTGGCGAGATCCGAGAAGATAGTGATCACAAGATTACAAAAGAAAAGTCTACCCCACACCGAGATGTGAAACGAGTTCTTCCCACGAGAGAATAGCTTAGTCAGCGTTCTTAACAGTAAAAAAGGGAAGTTAGATTAGTAGAAAAAGTGAGCCCTTTTTCTGGGCACAGCTGGAAAATCTGCCGACTGGATACAAAATTTGCATTTATTTCAAAGTTAGCTTTGGGAAATGGAATCAAAGAATTCAATTCACAAACTTTCCTTTTAAATAGATACTAGACGGCTGGGAAAATAGATTTAAAGGAATAAGAAAGACAAAGTAGAGAATTTTTGAAATATATTTTAAGTACAATAATTTTGATATATTACATATACATATACATATATGCATTATGTATATACACACAAGTCTTTTTATAACAGCATAAAAGGTACTTTTGGTTTTGCCAGGAAACACACTGATGATATTTAAAAATACGGAGGTATTTTAGTATATTAAGTAATGAAAATAATGAGCATCTACACAAAAGGTACATGAGCAGTAAATATCACCATTGACCCTGAAGTCCATTAAAGGAAGGATTTGCCTTTTATCATAAAGTTACCATCAACTTGGAAAATGTCAATTTCCCTTATTCAAAGGATGATCATCTTTAATTAGCGACGCAGTTCCTTCTTTTCTATGGGAAAGCCGTTTACTCCCTTTTCATGTCGGACACGCCGGGTGTCTTTGTTGTTCCTTGACCTCAAAGGATAAAAAAGGCCTTCTTCGACCGCCTTTCTTCTTCCCGAGATTTAATAGCTTTCGCAGAAATGAAAACCTTCTCCCTCTTAACATAAAACAGCGATTACATAGATTTGCCTATGCAACGGGGAATATAAATGAATGGAAAATCGTCCATTCGCGAATACAAAATATATTTAATCACTCTAAGAATCATCATATGAATGATTTAAGAATCATCATATGAATCGTCCATTCGCGAATACAAAATATATTTAATCACTCTAAGAATCATCATATGAATGATTTGAGAAAAGTACAGTCCATTCAGTAAAGATTATCTTAGTTTGAATCAAAAATAGCTGTTGGAGTTATACTTATCTATCCATTATAGCATAATGAAAGTTGCAATTTTAAGTTTATGTATTTATCAAAAGAAAGTTATACACGCGGATACTAAGAGTCCAGTTGTTTCATGTAATTAAAAATAAAAGTATCTTTATTGATTTCAAAAAGTTAAATTTTTAATAATATATGAAAATATTAGTTTCACACAATGAGAAAATTGTGTAAATAGTTTTATGTATGTGACCTATTTATCATTAATTTGTTTTCAATTTTGGATGAGATAACCCTAAACCTTATCCATCAAATTTTGAACTCCATCAATTTGTTCAGTTTGTTTTAAGGAGGTGGACAAAATTATGTTTTATTGATATGCACTTTTACTAAAACTAGATAACTTATTTCTTATATATTAATTTTTCATAAAATGGTTTTATAACTTTCAATATTTGTGATAGCTTTTTCATAAACTTCACAGATTTCTACCTATTCTCCATCAGTGTAAATTTTCAATCAAAGAAATTCGTAAATACATGAACTATTTTTATCTCCATCAACACAAACAGTTTCTAGATCAATCAAATACAAATTAAATTTTTTTTAAAGAAACGTACACTTATAATACGAATATCTTTCCTTATTTTCTAACAGTCGTTTAAAAGAATTTTTGCTTGTATCAGTGCTTTTATTTACTTAAACAAGTTTAGTTAAGCTGTCACTGATATATTGATAATATTATGATAATATAATTAAATTTTTATGATTCTGGGTACCTATAAATTAGTTTGCCCTAAGATGGTAATGTTACTTTACGATTTTGCCAGTTAAGGTAATGTCGTTTTACAATACTGCTTAAATACAATCCTACAAAAGGAATTGCACAGTTTACCCATAGTCTGAATGACGAATAGTCATTAGAATTCTTCCAGATGACAGACAGATCAATCACTTCATTGATTTAACATGCCATTTGTATAGTATGTCGCATTTATTGTAATTACCACGAATCGCAGCATTTAATCCGCTTTCAAATATCATGACCTATCATTCCCAAACGAAATGAATGGGTAATTAAAAGATCAATCAACTTCACAGATATCCAGTAAGCACTTTATATGTGATATTGTAGTCAGTGTAATTATCACGAAATGCGTCTTTAACCCGTTTTATACCAACTTATTTATTTTGTTCAAATTTGAAAATAATCATATTTTCTGAGATATATTAAAATTAAATTGACTAAATATAATAAAATTTGAAAATTTTGAATTTTTTATATAGGAAATCTGGCTCGTCCTCTAAATAGGACACATGGATAAAAAGGATAAAATTTCCACTTAGTGATTTTAGTGTTCTATTCTTTAATAAAAAGCAATTTCTACCTACATATTTTATTTTACAGTGTCTGAAAAATACTTCACTATTCACTTTAATTGTTCAATTTTCAGTTGAGTACATTTGAGCGGAAAGATCTAAAGCGAGTCTGACAAAATGTTTAATCTCATTTCCCGGATTATGTTTTCGGCTTTCCTTTGCAGCCCTCTCTAACGGCGCTGTTTTTCCTTATCCTTTAAAGCCCAAGATCATCTTTGGAGATGTCTTCTTTTGAAATAGGAGGTCCAGAAGAAATCCTGCGTCTACCTTTTATCCTACTGACAGTCATTTTTAGATAAACCGTTGTTATTGATCTTCAGAACTCCTTAAGGTTTGTGCATCTATTTTGTTGATAAGCCTTGTGTATTATCCATGCATTTATCATGTCCAGCGTACGAATGAAACGTGGCCAGTACCGCTTTTTTAGACGAAATTTATTTACACGTAATCCAGCCAATGTGCTGTGGTGATCCACCACGCCCATACGTTTCTTGTAAAAAT
>CM063498.1:35757274-35759774 GCA_032207245.1 Pardosa pseudoannulata
CGGCAATATATATTAAGCATACTTTAATTTGTATATATAAATCTGATAATCTTCTGTTTAAAAAAGAAATTAAAATCTCTAGAGGAAAATCTACCTATATAAAAAATTAACTGGCTGATTGATGAATATATCAACAAAGAGTACACCTGGAAAGAGTTGAAGCTGGAAATTTGAATGCTAATATAAAATAACTAAACACAGATCTTTCACTATTCTACACCTGAATATAACAAAAAGTTACATTCGGTTCAGCTTTATTTACTCCTTCTCGTAAGCCATTGTCAAACACATACAGTACAGGACTAGTTTGAACAAAAGAAACTTTAGACTTCTCCCAACCAATAGAAGGGCCTGTTGATTTGGCACGATTCTGACCCCTCGGTTCTGAGTTGACCCATGTGTTTTCTCTGTGGGGCAGTCGAATTTTTTTTAGAGGAAAAGGTTGTTACCAGAGGAGAGAAGAGGGGAACGGTGCTGGTATCCGCTGCTTGCGGGATAGACAATTTTTGGAGTTACAGGAGAAAAAAGAAAATCAAAACCATATTGTTTTTAGGGCCGACGCCGACTAGAGAGCAATATTCGATATCTACATCAGATAGACTGATTCCAGTAATATTCCTTAGACATTTAATTGTATAAAAGTATTTAATCAAGACTTATTTGTCCATGCATTTTTTAATGAGTTTTAATTTCTTCTTTCTCAAACACTATCCCAACGTAACGATATTTTTTAAGCTGAATATTTGAGAAAATGATTAAATTGATAAGAATTGTAGTCGAATTGATAATAAATAGCAGTATTTTATTTATTTTTCAGAAAAATTTTTCCATTCGAAGAGAAATTTATAAAAAAAGTTTTTATACATAAACAAAATATTAAAAATATAGTTTCCAGAGAGAAAACCATTATGAATTCTCATCGTTATAGAATATCTTCTAACTATCTTGATGAAAGAAATGGTATGCAATTGAGTAGACAAGGTGGTAAATTCGGACAAAGTGGGTCTTGACATGATTAAAATTTGAATATAAATCCAATAGATTTTGAATACCATAAGCCTTATCTATGAGATTTAATACCCATGCTGAACGGCCAGATTTGAAGTCACCTAAAATTAAAAAATTATATTAAACTAGGGATGTTGAAATGTAAAAAAATACAACTTCCTAAACAACCATAAATTTTATACGTATGAAGTTTTAGAAAATATGTATTTATACATAAGCTAATTATAAATCAACCCATAAACAAATAAATGTCACCCAAGAAGAATAAACACTTATACATTCATTTTTGTTTCTAGATTTCCCTTTAAATTTTATTTTTTTTAAGTTTAAACTATATTATCCTAAGTTACACAATAAAAAATACTTTGCCACTATTTAACAAATACATAATTCCGTATCGAAGCCGGGACAACTGAAAAGTGTATGTAGTGGTATGCATAAATATATATGTATATATATGTACACAGGATCTCCCAAAACGACCGCATAAACTCTGCACACAACTAGATTTCTCGTTGGGAGTACATAAAGACTGCCCAAAGAATCGTTCCTGTGCGATCCACAGTTTACGAGAAAAATACGAAAAATAATCTATGGCGTCACTTCTGGTGCAAGAAAAAACACTTTATTGAACATATCAACAGCAGTATATGAATGGGCATAAGGCATTTTCATTACATCAGCCGTACATCAGGTACATGTCGCAGTATTCACGAACAGAATACACGGCCACCATACGAAGACTACCGGTAGATGCAAAATGTAGCCTTTTAAATATCAGTTGAACGGCGGCTTAACGTCATTAAATAGCACGCGATATGCACCTTGAACGTTTTAAACATTATTGTTTGGAAAGATACGCCAATACTGTGCAAGATATGCATTAGATCATGTTCAGATGTCCCTTAGTATTAAATTACCGTGTAAATTATGGGCTAAAAGGAATTTTTAATATTATAACTAGAATCATTTAAAATAAAGTGTAACTACATAAATCAGTTACTACTATAAGTAACTACTATCAGTAACTAGCTATATTAAATAGCAAAACTTAATTTAAATAGCCTCTTTTAACATTGAATAGTCCTTATTTAATTCTTAACATATTAATAACATACCTAAACAAATCAATAGAAGGACATCTCATGAATTTTACATAGATATTTTACAATTAATGATTGAATTATATGAAATATTAAATAGATTAGTACAAAAGAAATTCTCGCATCCTTCTCATGTTCGTTGAATGGCATCAGTCCAAAAGCTATCTTGACATTTCCGTGATATGCGGATAGTTATTCCGAATGTTTCCGCGATGTCCGAGACATATGACTAATGTACACATTTCAAACAATTTAAAGGGGGAAATTGCGACTTAACGTGACAAGTGCTATCTTAGACACATCAGAGTTATACATCGATAATATAATTATAAATTAAATATGAAAGAGGGAAACAATAAATTGTTGGTTCAGATAGAATTGTAAAACTA
>CM063498.1:35769774-35794774 GCA_032207245.1 Pardosa pseudoannulata
GATTGTAGCATTATATAAAAAGATACATAGAACAATCAATTGTAAGATCTAAAATTTGCCTATGACGATGATAGTTTAGGTCTTCTGGAATTCCTTATTTATTCAATGTATTTAAAACATGACAAAAGGAAAAATAATCTTTTAATGTAATTATCCATAACTCAATAAATTCTTTAAAAGATAAGAGTGGAAGCGAAGGAATTGTAGCATTATATAAAATGATATATAGAACAATCAATTGTAAGATCTAAAATTTGCCTATGACGATGATAGTTTAGGTCTTCTGGAATTCCTTATTTATTCAATATATTTAAAACATGACAAAAGGAAAAATAATCTTTTAATGTAATTATCCATAACTCAATAAATTCTTTAAAAGATAAGAGTGGAAGCGAAGGGATTGTAGCATTATATAAAAAGATATATAGAACAATCAATTGTAAGATCTAAAATTTGCCTATGACGATGATAGTTTAGGTCTTCTGGAATTCCTTATTTATTCAATGTATTTAAAACATGACAAAAGGAAAAATAATCTTTTAATGTAATTATCCATAACTCAATAAATTCTTTAAAAGATAAGAGTGGAAGCGAAGGGATTGTAGCATTATATAAAAAGATATATAGAACAATCAATTGTAAGATCTAAAATTTGCCTATGACGATGATAGTTTAGGTCTTCTGGAATTCCTTATTTATTCAATGTATTTAAAACATGACAAAAGGAAAAATAATCTTTTAATGTAATTATCCATAACTCAATAAATTCTTTAAAAGATAAGAGTGGAAGCGAAGGGATTGTAGCATTATATAAAAAGATATATAGAACAATCAATTGTAAGATCTAAAATTTGCCTATGACGATGATAGTTTAGGTCTTCTGGAATTCCTTATTTATTCAATGTATTTAAAACATGACAAAAGGAAAAATAATCTTTTAATGTAATTATCCATAACTCAATAAATTCTTTAAAAGATAAGAGTGGAAGCGAAGGGATTGTAGCATTATATAAAAAGATATATAGAACAATCAATTGTAAGATCTAAAATTTGCCTATGACGATGATAATTTAGGTCTTCTGGAATTCCTTATTTATTCAATGTATTTAAAACATGACAAAAGGAAAAATAATTTTTAATGTAATTATCCATAACTCAATAAATTCTTTAAAAGATAAGAGAGGGAAGCGAAGGGGATTGTATTTCCCCCCCCCCCCCCCCCCCTTTTATATATATATTTTTTTTTTAATATATATATCCCCTTTTTTTTTTTTTTTTATAGCATTATATAAAAAGATATATAGAACAATCAATTGTAAGATCTAAAATTTGCCTATGACGATGATAGTTTAGGTCTTCTGGAATTCCTTATTTATTCAATGTATTTAAAACATGATATGCGAATATATATATACAGAGAACATATATATATTATATATATATATATATATATATATATATATATATATATATATATATATATATATATATATATATATATATATATATATAGAGAGAGAGAGAGAGAGAGAGAGAGAGAGAGAATAATATTTAATGCTTGAAATATCACTGAATAAGTGCATGACATTTCAAGAACACTGATGTAAGTCAGGTAACAGATATTAGAAATTATTTGAAAAAAATCCTTGCTTAATAAAAACTATTCAATTTTTATTAGGGTTAGCTTTAAATTACACGTTGTTGACTTACACTTCCTTAGAATTGAATTTTTGGTATGAAGTGCATATGTAAAGATACACGTATCTAGCATGAGCCTAGTTTCGTTGGGGTATAGCTTTGCACTTCCAAGACACGGACCGAGGATGGATTCTAGGGCTGAGCAAGGTTGACTTAACCTTTCATCTCTTCAGTGCGCACAATCTGAGTAGCAAATATACTTGGGAAAAAACACTGGAGGTTTCGCTTAAGGTTAACAACGTAATTGGAACATATGCTTTGCACCCCAAAAAGTTTGGTCTAGAAAGCGGAATTTGACGTCGTAGGCCTTGGCCCCCGAGTTGAGCTGTAATGCTGAAGAGTTTATTTTATATGTAGTACATATGAAGACACCTATATTTCCTTAAAATGTAACCTCGTTTGGGGAATGACTATAAATTCTCAGTGAAGAAATGAAAAATTATAAAATCTATTACTTTATCTAAACACATCTCGCTTGCTTATATATATATATATATATATATATATATATATATATATATATATATATATATATATATATATATATATATATATATATATATATATATATATATATATATATATATATATATATATATATATATATATATATATATATATATATATATATATATATATACATATATATCTAAGATACATATTTAAAATATTTTTTTATATTTAAGACTCATAATAAAGTTATTACCAGAAAAATCCCATCAATCAACACATTCAAATGAATACACATATTATTCACACTACGAAATTGTTCTGTACATTTCAACGCTTTCACACCACTATTTGAAGTGAATTTCTTCTTTTCTAAGTACCTTGCATCCACGCAAGGAAAGAATAAAAAGAGAACCTTTGAATTGCATTCAAAAAAATTATGGCAACATGCCAGTGGGTTTGCGAAATCCCTTTTCATTCGTAAAAGTCCATATCGATAATTCACCACTACAATCTTGGCAAAACTTTTAGGCTATTTTTTTAGAGGTAGAGAAGGGAAATGAATTACTTATGGGCCATATGGCGCGAAAACAGAAATAGTTTTTTATTGTTTTGAAAGGGATAATATTATTTCGCCAAAATTCTTAATAAGTCAATCAATCATTTACAAAACATAAACTTGTTTATAGCAAATAAAGCTTTATGACACATGCTTAGACGGAAACTGTTAATATATGCCTGTTGTGAAAATGATTGGAAGGCAATTATCAGTATACATTAGTAATCTACTAAAATTTATCGTATATAACATATATTTACACCACGTTATAAATATTAAACTCTTTATGGTATTCCAAACTAATAGTGCTTAAAATTCATTCAGTATTACATAGAAAAAGGCTGAAATGGAAAAAGAAATCTCATCTGGACGCATGACTTTCTTCTTGCACACACACACACACACACACACACACACACACACACACACATACATACACACACACACACACACATACATATATATATATATATATATATATATATATATATATATATATATATAGATAGATATATATATATACATATATATATATATATATATTTGTGTGATACGCCATCAGAATTATGGTTTGCTCATAATTCTGATTCTTTAGATTCGAACAATGTTTCATTTCGTGTTTGTATGAATAAAACTGGGTACTCCCACATGGCAGAGATAAGTTGCGTTAATGTTCGTTATCACTTTTAGCTGTACAGATATTTCATTCTAAAGCAAGTTTTTTCGATGTTATATTAAATTCTTTTTCTTTTGTTAAAGTAAATAATAAACAATAAAAGATTAAAAATAAATTATCTGCAAATAAGATATTTATATTTTTATTTTAAAACATGGTATTGGAGTGGATTAATTTTACTACCTAAATAGCATTGCTGTAACTGCACATAGGTACTTTCATATATTTAAATTACATACTTATTTGTCGGTAGTGCTAATCACCTTTACATTATGATTTTTCATTATATAGAATTCAAAAGCAATAAAAAATGGAGGGATAGAACTAAGTGTTATATCCTTAGATATAGAATGTCATCATTTTATGGTTAATCATTTTACTTGTATGTCCTACTATGTTAATGTGCATTACATTAAAAAATTTCATTGTATAGAGTGCAGATTACAATAAAAAATGAGATGCACAAGTAAACGTTATAACAGTCATATACGTTATAAACGTTATAAAACTTCAGTATTCTATGGCTAATCATTTTTGACTTATATTACACAATGTTAATCTGCGGTACATTGTAACTTTTCGGAACATATATTTTTCACATTGAAATGAAAAGAACAATTACATGACTAAACATTACAACAGTCATAAATGCATAATTTCTACATTCTAAAATCAATGGTTTCAGAGTTATTTCCCATATCTTTTGTATTCAATATATTAAAATTTTCCTCTAAACAGAGTTTAAATTGCAATCTAAATGAGAGAAGTTTGATATTGTAACAAATACAAAATATCGACCTTCTACAGTTAATCGTTTTTGAGTTACGTTATACGGAATTAATATACGTTACGTTAAAATTTTTCATTAGATAGAGTGCAGATTGCAAACAACATTGGAAGGAGAGGGACAATTAGATTTTATAGCAGTCTAACATACTAAACCTTTCCAACAAATTAGATGCTCCTTCAGTAGCGAATATGGATTAGCTTTAATTCATCCACAATATTGCATGTGTGCATAATTGACATCTATAAGCATTCCAGTTAGAAAAAATAAATCCTTCTAATTATGATTAAAAACTCTTCCTATTTTAATACATAGTTTCGAATTTAATAATTCAGCTCGTGTTGCTTTCTAGTATTATATAATACATATATATTTAGAGTTGTACTCACGCACTCATACATACATACATGAATATACTCAAAGCTGTATTTTCATATACCAGTATACGCGGATGAATTTTTAAAACATGTAAACATATTTATATAAGCAATCTTACTAGAGCATACCATATATTAGCGTATAACAAAACAAGAAAAACTACACCTGTATTTTAAAGTATGTTTGTAAAGGAAAAATACACAAAGAAAGGCTTTATGGTACTTTTCAGAAAACTGCAATGATTTTTTTCATTTGGGTGTATCTTATATTTATGTTTAACCATAATGACTCTTCTGAACAAACTTCAAATATTGACTCAATTTAGAGAAATGTGTTTACACTACCACCGCATACATCTACTCTATCAGTAAAGTACCCCTCTAGCAAAAACAAATTTCGGATGCGTTCCGTCTTTTATGATCCTGCGGTTAAAAACGTGAAACACAATCTCATTTGCATTTCTCTTCTTAGAAATATTTTAGGGTATGTATGTAGTCATAAAAAAAGTGAGAAAGATGTTCCTTATTTGAAACAGCGCTGAATTATAGCACTAGTTGGAACTTAAAAAATAATGAACTGAATTTGATACAAAATAATTCCAAGAAATTATGATAATGCAAATATTGGGGATAATATGTCTTTTTAAGATGATGAAAAGGAAAATTATTCACTGTGAAAGGAAGTCATTAGGATCAGGGTATCAGTAATGAAATACTGTTTCATAAAGTAATGCACTTAAACAGCCACTGCGTTTGAAAATAAGCATATAAAATAAAAAGTTTTGCTACACGGCTAATGTTTGCTTTTAAATTTCAATCTGAATTTTTTTAATGATTTTTTCTATCATGACTGTGCAGGACCAAATTCTATCTTCAAAATGTATTTACCATTATACAATAAAGTTTAAAAATATTTGTATAGGTGTAAAAATAATGTTACGCTGATTTAGTGTTCAAGATTAAGAAGAAATTACTACTCATTAATAAACACACCTTGACAAATATGTCTTGATTAAATGATTTTATACAATTAAATGTATAAGGAATACAACTTATCATTAGTAGATATGGAAGACTCCTCTAGACTCGGCATCAGTCTCGGAAAAAAGAATGGTGAAGCTTTTCCTTTGTTTCGTGTAGCTCCAAAAAATGTATATCCCGCAATCAGCGGATGCCACCAGCTTTCACCTTCTTCTTTCCTCTGGTAACAACCTTGCCCTCTAAAAAAATCTGACTGCCCCCGGAGAAAAGACAGGGGTCTACTCAAGAACAGAGGGTTCAGAATCCCACCAAACCAACGGGCCTTCTATTGGTTGGGAGAAATCCGAAGTTTCTTCCTAGTTCAAATCGGTCCCATTCTGTATGTATTTGACGAAGGCTTACGAGAAGGGGTAAAAAAACGCTGAACAGAATTTAACTTATTGTTACAATAGGACATTATACTTTAGCATCAATTGAGCTAAAGCTGAGGCTTACCAGAATGGATCCCATCGGGGCGGTGTAGATCGCCCGGACTTACTTTATAAGGTACTTTACACACCTCAGACACCCTTCGAAGTTCCTTGGCAAGCAATTAAAGGAGAATAACATGTTAAAATTGGAAAACAATATAGGATATTTTAGTTGGCTTTGTGCGCTTGGCAGTGAAATTGATAGCAAAAATATCTCAGACCTAATAAATGCTGAGGAAAATAAGCAAGATAAAAATTATAATGAAGCATCACTAGACTAATCACGCATGGTTGAAGAGAAAATCGCAGATATAGACAAATATATATTTACTTAATTTATTTACTATGCATACTCACATACCAGAAAATTCCTACACTTGAATTATAAAGTAATAGTGATAATATTAATACTAACTTCCAAATTAGATACTAAGCGACGTCGAGAATGCGTATTATAAAGGTACATTGATTTTTAAGAGTTATTCATTTTGAAAGGCTTTAAATATGGCATCTTTTAAGACATGATATTATTGAAAAATAAATGCTAATATCAAATCCTTTTTCTCAGTAAAAGAACTAAAAAAGGGATAGTAGTTTGATCGTTGTGTTAAACTGTGACAACCAGCGGAGTATAGAAGACTAATAGAAGCAGTTATGTTATATCATTCTAGTTCGTAAAGCTAAAGTTTTGACTCAGGCTGATTAAGAAAATAGTGGTTGGAATCTGACAATTTAATTCAATTTTACTTACTAAAAGTAGACGTGCTATGGTATGATTGGAATGTAAAAACTGATTTGGAAAAGTATTCTTTATATTCTAACTGAAACCGGAATGAAAAGAAAATTTACATTATCTAGAGCAAAAGATCATGCTTCTCCAATCAGAGTGAACTTTATTATTTTAAATGATTTCTCTTTACGGTTATTTAAATTTAAATCTGTGTGGAACTTCATAGGGGTACGTTAAATTCTACCATACACTACAGAGAAAACATGCATAAACCCAGTTTAATTGAGATATTACAAATCGTTTTATTTAATTTGCTAACTTTGACATTTACAATAGAAATTTTAAAATCCCCCTAAAATAAAATACCAAATATTAAAATTCAATTACAAGACTAACATTCCACAGGGATTTATAAATTAGAGCTATTCTTGGATTATTTAATTATTCCTCGAAATGAAGTAATTAATTCAATCATTCTAGGAATTTCAAAACGGTAGTATATAAATATCTTCTGATTTTGAGAGAAGACAGATTTTTAAGAGGTTCTGGTATTAAAATGTCTGTATGAAACTGCATAGAAATGATTTGATATAGAACACAAATTTATGTCCAATTTCGGTACCTAAAAATAAAAGATTACAGCACAAAAGAAATAAAAGTAAAATCATTTTAGGAAATAGAAACTTACGTATGTTTCCTTGGATATCATATTCCGAAAGAGTCTGTACAAGAAATTTTTTATGTTAAATCTTACTATTAAAATATGACAATATGCAGATAATAATTTTATAATTCTGAATTTTTAAAAGAATATAAGAGGAAAGTATAATATTATCAAAAATGATATACATTGAAAAACGTTAACAACTATATCTAATCTGTTGATGAATAGATGGTACTACAACGAATGTAGTACTATTTGGCAGGTAATTATACCATGACTTACAAAATTAGTGCTTATAAAATAAATCTAGTCAGCTAGACTCATCTAGATTTGATTATCTTACATTACAACAAGTATCTTATCCTGGAAAGGACGAATTCTATTCTTTCATCGTATTAAACCTGATAATAATTCACAAAGATAGCACAAATTGTACCCAGTTTTTACAAACTGATTGCAATTGAAAACTCTTTCATTTCAAAGGTAAAACAACGGTAAAATAAACGTTATTTTTCACCAGTTATTATTACCAGTAAGTCAATATAGTTTATCAAAATGTTTAAATTTCTCTTATATTAGCAATATAGCACACACTACAACATTATATTTATATATGGAATAGTTATAAAAATTGTTATACCTATAAACATAAGTGAAAACTTTTCATGATTTTCTAATAAAATTACTCACGTGCTTTGCTTGTCTAAAAATTCCTCAGAAAAATAGAGCAAAAAAGTTTAATTTGAGCTTTTAAATAAAAATATTTTTACAAACATTTAATCCCAAAATCCTCATTTCCGGTAATATAGAGATTTTAGAACATGAAATATGATTTTATATCAGATTTTTCCCCATTTTATTTAAAACATATACAAAGAGTATTGCATTTTATTCACCGTCATTTTTTGACAATGTTCCTTTTACAGACATATTAGGTTTGATGGGATTTTCCAAAGACACGGCAGATTATGGGTAAAAAAAATGGTGAGAGAGTAAAATATTTTGGTTGCTAAGATAACTTTTTGCTTTTATATCAACTTTTTTTGCTTAAAAATGATATTTTTAATTTTAAAAAGCAATCAAAACTGTTCACGAAGATAATCAAAGTGAAAGTTCAAGTAGCGGGCAAAAATATTATTAAAATATGTTTTTAACCAATATTTCAAAAATTAAAATAAAATAAATTACAGGCTCAACTTAAAAAATAAAAGTTCTGATTTAATAAAACTAAATGAAGTTAATTTTATTCATATTAATAATGGCTTTATCAGCAAAAAAATCTCTGGATCAATTACTTAGTATATAAAAATATACGATAACCGATTTAATAAACAGAAAACTAATGTATCTATTAAAAACAATAAGAATTACTTTAAATTTAACCATTTACTTTTTAGTGCCTAAACTGATTCCAGATTTTTAATAAGTTACACAAATATCAATATTTATTTAAAGCTAGAATTAAATGAGAATTATTTTTGCATTTTCTCTTTGACTTGAACATTCATCTTAAACTGAAAATACATCATTAATCTTCAAAGAGAATTTTCCTGATCGGGCCTCCTGCCGTTTACTCATCTTATAGTAGAAGAAATTATTTCTTATAACTTTACATTTCGAAAAAAGTATATGGTAAAAAAAATATTTCCCCACTGGAAAAACAAAACAAAAAAATATGTACACGAAAGGTTGTTTTGAATATTTATCTATAGAACAAAGATTCCAAGAGAATAAGAAGAAATGTTCAATATATTTAATCGATAAAACATACAAGAATAGATAGCTTCATATTTATCGTAACACTATGTTAGTTTGTATCTAAAGAAATTCTTTTACCATTTTGAATTATTTAAACTTTCCTCACCTCTTATGATGTTCAAAGGTTAATGTAATTCACAATAAGTTAATAAAATAATTTTATGTTTTGTATCGCAGAGTAATATAATATCTCAAATATTCTGTAAAATATTATTTTCATTTGCGAATATAAACTAAGTTTATCTGAAATATCCAGTTTTAAACTAGTGGTATTAAATTCTTGAAAACATGTTTTAAAGAGATACTTATAGAAGAATAAAATTATTTTATTCTTCAATAAATATTTATTTATTGAAGATAATTATTAAAGAGATATTTATTGAAGAATAAAATTATTTTATTCTTCAATAAATATTTATTTATTTAAGGTAATTATTTAAGTGATATTTATTGAAGAATAATTTATTAATGAGATATTTATTGATGAAATTCTTGAAAATGTTAAAAAAAAACAAATATTTGAAGTTACACGTTTAACAAAGCCTTGCAATTATTAAATATTATTATTTTAAATAAATGCAAAGCATAATAATAATTTTCTTGAATAGGAGGGTTACTCTGAGAGTTTTGACATAAGCTCAGACGAGAATTTGCAAAATAAAAATAACGGTTTCATTTTAAAATTCAAAATATTTTAACACAGTGGACGATTTTTTACCGATTTACATCAACTTGTTTAGCGTAGAATAAAATTTAACCCTCCTAGTGGAACACATCGAGGAAAAAAAGTCTCCAAAAATAAGCTGAAAGTTATGCGTCAGTGGCTAAAGCGTTCTATAATTTTTAATTCACCCTTTGTCGACTAGAACGGAATACGGGAAACCCACACCTCGTCGTTAGTGTCCCTTTACTTCCGGTCATAAATAGATATATAAATAGATATTATAGATTATTAACTTTTAATACGCATAAAGCTCGTCAAGTCTCGAAGATCATCCCATAAGAAATAATGAATTCTAAAAGTACAAATAAAAATCTTTGAGAGACTTATTTATATTTTTTTACGAAAGTCATCCAAGATATTTAAGGGGTGCAATTAAAGATACATCTATTACCGCAAACAAAATACTTCGAAATAGAGATTTACAAAGCCATGAAAAGCTATCAGCTTCTCTCTGCCTCAGGGGGTAGGGAGGCATCCCTCAATAAATGTTAGCCATAGAGGGGTGCAATTCGCAAACAGTCGACCTGACCCTCCTACCAAAAAACTCCATGGGGGAAAGCACTGGCAGAAATGTACATTACATCCATTTTCAGAACGTTTTTAGAGGTCGAAAATTGTACGTTTTGAAGACATCATCGGTTTGGCAGAATTGTACGTGCGAACCGCTTAGAGGGTTAAACATAAGAGAAAATGGAGATGACGCGAGAACATTTTCACGCTATGTTTTTCTACGATTTTAAAGCAGGATTAAATCAAGAAAGATGCTCTCAACGGTTGCAGTTGGCATTTGGTGATGAATCTCCAGCTCGTGGTACTGTATTCAGATGGTTTAAAGAATTTAGCAAAGGTGGCAATTTTCTTCGGGATGAAGAACACGCAGGAACGCAGCCGTCGGCAGTAATCCCGGATAATATACGAAATTATACAAAAAGAACTTAACTTTGGATCCACATCCATACACAAAATTATGAATAAAGAATTTCATATGAAAAAAAAAAATAGTATGTCGTTGGGTTCTCCATAATGTAACTGAGCACCAAAAAGGGGAGCGTGCCAGAATTAGTAAGGAAACTCTTAAATTGCTAAAGGATGGTGGTTACCGTATAATTTCTAAAATGTAACGGGTGATGAAATGTACATACAGTTTTTTTGACGTTCGAACACGCCAAGGAAGCAAAGTATGGGTTTTTGAATATGATACCACGCCGACAATGGTGAAAAGACAATGCGCACTGAAGAAAGTGATGTATGCCGTTTTCTTCAGAAGTATGGGATTGGTCAAAGCCATCAAGTTGGAATGACAGAAGACAGTAACAGCAAACTGGTATACTACTAAATGTCTTCCATAAATTCTACAAAAAGTGAATGTTAGGGGACTAATGCTTCACCATGACAATGTATCTTCACATACAGCCAGATTAACAGTTGAGTTTCTTAAACAAAAACAAATAAAAGTGATAGAACATCCGCCGTATTAACCTGATCTAGATATGTGTGACTTTTGGTTATTTTTTAATCTAAAAAGAACTTACGTGGACATGGTTTTCATTCTGAAGAAGAGATTAATGTGGCTATAAATGCATATTTTTCATCTATTCCAAGAAATGAATGGCTTGAGGCATTTAATCTGTGGAAAATTCGTCCACAAAGAGTACATTAGTGCTGGGGAAGACTACTTTGAACACACCTAAAATTTATACATATAGCTTTAAAAACCTACTTGTATCTAAAAAATTTTAGAGTGACACTCGTAATAAAATACTAAATAATAAAAGACTAATTATAAATCACTAATATATAAAATACTAATATATAAAATTACTAATATATAAAACATGAGGTATTTTAGATAAATATCTATGTATTATCTAATAAAAATGCATTTTATTGACCTCAAAATTTTTTAAAAGTCAAGGCTATCATTGGATAACTATATAAATTATCTTTGATTTCATATCTAGCAACTTAATACTGTTCTTGAAATTCAAATCACCATATAAGTTTTATGCTGTTACATTAGAAATCAACTGCTCAGTTTTGAGGTAAAGTGAATATAATTTAAATCGCACTTGAGTATTAATTGATGCTGTCCCTCACCAAAGAAACTCGGTCAAACTATTACAGTTTTGTCTTAGATCGGCTCGAATTGTTCATAGAATCTCTTTCCCAATTCCCCAGGGAAACTAATCATTCATTTTCTGTCACTTTCGGGCAGTCTTTTATATTTGATGGAAAGACATTTCTAGGGAATTTTCTCGACGTCACTCGCTTCGAAAGATATAAAAAGTAAAAAGTCATCTTTGGAATTGATACCTCCAGAGAGGCTCTTGTTCTCTACAAGAAAGTTGCTCGAAAACTCAGAAGATTAGAATTAGATGAATGTTCGTACACATAAATGTTAACAATTTTTCTACAGTTGTATGCATAACTGTATAGATATTTGTACAAGTAATTATTGCTTTCAAAGCACTTCATTGTACTCACACTTCATATATATATGTCAGGTCTAAAAAAGGGGTAGTTAGAAATTACGTGAGTTATAAACGATTTTAAAAAGGGAACTCTTTTATAATAATAAAATAAATGAAAAAGACCCACGCTCGCGTAAGCTTTTAGGATAATCCGGTCAGGCGGAAGCATTTTGGAAGTATTTGATGAGTTTGCAAACAGATAAGAGTCAGTTAGCGCGTGGACATGGAGCTGTCAACACCTTTTCCACGCTTAGCTCCGCCACGAAAAATGAAAATGGCGCAAGTTGCTTTCAAATGGAACTATGATTTAATAAACTTATTATTATCAAGAAAGACTGTTTTCCATTCGCCTTAACACTGGACAACGATATATATATATATATATATATATATATATATATATATATATAGATATATATATATATATATATAGGTGATGTTTTAAAACATAAACTAATACATTTCTTCTAATACATTTCTCAGGCAGAATGTTTGAGATGGTGCTCGGTGTTAACAATCCTCTATTCAGCATCCGAAAGGTAAAGATGAGCTCAGTTCAAGTGCTCAAAAAAAGCACATTAGCTGTTTCTACCTTATGCCGTTTTTTTTCACGGTAGTAAAGTCTGTATCTGGAAATTTAATGTAACGAGAATTCATTACAATATATGTATATATATATATATATATATATATATATATATATACATATATATATATATTTATACATACATATATACATACATACATACATACATACATACATATATACATGTTAGCATATAGCCCGTCATCAGTCGTCCCGTGACGGGATCAGTAACATTTTTAATTTTCCAAAATTGTAAAGTACCCTATGAGGCAGGTAAAAGAAGTGGTTTGTTGTTTGGATGAGAATTATCTTGCAACAAAAAATAATCTGTGATTCAGTTTAAAATGATCACATATGTACCTAATCTATTATTTAAGCCAAATATAAAAGAATTTTATTGACGTCATATCTAAGTTCAGCGATTAAACGTATGAAAATAAGGCATAATTTAATAATTTAAAATAAGAAATGATTCAATGAGATGGTTAAAGGAATGACGTCATAATGCTAGAAAAATATTATTTTTATCTATTTATTATAGGATAAATTGATAAATTTAATCGCCTGCTCTTAACCGGGGAAAATAGGAGTTGAAATAATGGCATTAAAAGCTCGATAAGAGGGGAAGGGGTCAATTTCTAACGTTTTAAAGGAAGCAGTATTTTTCGCTGTAATATGAAGTATATTTATACTAATTTATTTTAGAATCGGATCGATAGTTTAGGAGAAGATAAACCTTACTCTCTTTGAGTTTTGCTAACTATGGATGCCTCTATCCATTCCAGGTCCGCTTCATAAAATCGACGACGGACATATATATATATATATATATATATATATATATATATATATATATATATATATATATATATATATATATATATATATATATATATATATATATATATATATATATGTATATATGTATATATATGATATCGGTATATATAGCCAAAAAGTATATATATAAATAATATAATATAATTATAGAAAAAAAATGTATATATAAAATGTGGATTACATTAGTATACTACAAATACGATGTTAGCTTTTAAATTATAAGTTGTTGTTAAACCGTAAGGTTCCTTAGCCATTCTGCAGCATAGATTGTTTATAGCTAACAGCCATCTGTGAAAGTTAGTGTACATATTTACTTCAAAATTCTACAAGCAGAAGATAAAACAATTTTCCTCGACATTCTCTGTGGGTGCGTCTTTAATATTCATTCGTCATATTGTGGTAATTATCTACATGACATACGTATATACAAGTATAAGAGGAAATTAGTTGAAAAGTAAACAAAAGTCTTTTAAAAAATGCAAAAAAAATTTTGATTTATGTTAATGTTTCAGCCCCTCCATAGAGGAAACATCTAAACGCGATCAAAAAGTGCTGATAATATTAACTTTTACAGTTCGGTGAATTACTATAGGACATCCAATTTTGAAACTAGTTTTGAATAAAATAATAAAATTTTCCAATAATATAAGATTGAAAAAAAAAGATTTTTTTGTTCATTTTAAACTTATAGTTTCTTTTAAAAATATATTTTTATGACAAATGATATCTCTCAAAAACACAGGCATAACAAAAATGGGAACAACATGAAAGTATAAAACACTATTCGATTTGTTTCACTGCAAAAATATTTATGTAATATTGGAAATGATACCCGGATATCAAAGTCAGAACAGACAGAAACCTGATAACCCGAAAAACGCTTCAATGAATTTCAGTAGACACATTCACCCTAAAAATTCTCTATTGCAGGAAAATATATATCTATTGGAGAAATAATGGACAAGAACCATTTTTAAAGCATGCCATAGTACATTTTTATCCTCATTTAAACTAATACAATATACATATTTCCGATCAAATGTATAGTTTATATATATTTCAAATAACCTCAATTCTGTACACAGACCTCCTCCCCCCCAAAGAAATACACAAGTATGTATTCTTATATATGAGAAGATTTTACATGTGTTTCGTATATGCTCTCTGTTAAAATATTTTAAACTATTATATAATTTGGAATAAATAGAAATCCCGAACGATGGTCGAATTGTAGACGGCTGTTCTTCGGAACTGGAATTGCGAATTCAAATCCCGCTGTGGGCATGGATATTTGTAGCCGTTCGAAATCGGCTGTAAACAGTAGGTTCGGTCTTATTAGCCCTCGTGTGCAAAATAGTAGATGGTAGAGCTCCAAATAAAACCAAACAGATAAAATAGTTAATATGTATATGTATACGTACGTATAATAAATGTTTCATCAAGGGATGAGAGGGTAAACTTCATTTGTTCTCCTGGATGTTTCTTATATACACTATATAATTTTTTTAAACAATTATGTCATTTCAAACAAATAAAATAGTAAATATGTGTACATAAAGAAGTACATAATGCTTAAAAGTTTCGTTACATATTTTCGATACGCAGTTTTTCTAACACTGGTGAGCCTCAGTCTAATATATTCATTATTCTATACATGTAACAGTGAAATCTGTCAATCTTTGAAAATTACTGTCTAATTTGTCATACCTAAGTTTATTTAACTTCGAGAAAACTGGCTGTTATTTGTTTTTCAGGGTCTACAAAATAGTTCATCGGCAGTTGTAGTATAACATTAAACTGACGCCAATGTTAGTAAAAACACAGTTCTTTCCGTTTTATCACTCATTTTAGAACTTTCTTATAGGCACTTATTTTAGAACTTTTAAATGTAATGCTACATATAGACAGTACTACCGCACATCCATTTACTTAAGAAGTTGACACCAATGTGGGTGAAACTTTCTCCCCCAGAGTGAAATACGGTTTGATTTTTTTCGTACCAATCAGATTAGTTCAACAATGTTGTGGTCCTATGGAATCCAGATGACTTTGTTAGGGTTGGTTTGGTTTGGAGTGCTACTTTTTGCAACACGAGGGCTAATGAGACCGGGACCTACAGCTTAAAGCCGATTAAGAACGGCTACGAACATCCATGCCACAGTGAGATTCGAACCCACGAACTCCGGTACCGAAGGTCAGCACCCTGACCAATCGGCCATCGTTCGGCCGGCTTTGTTAGGGATCAAGGCTTGTCTGAATCTTCCGGATCTAGAGCTATAGGCATGAAAGAGGCAGAAAATGCAAGATAATGCAAGGCTTTTAGTCTTGGGAAAAGAAAATAATGGTACTCTTGAAATGATGTTGATTTCTTCATCAGGATATAATATTAAAACTGGGAAAAAGGATTTATTTTCTTTAAGGGTGATATTTTATTGTATTATACACACACACGGAATATATATACTTCGCGATATATTTATATAAGATAGCGAAATCTAGCGAGTAAAGAATATTTTAACTAGTTTTTAATATAAGAATAATAACGCAACATTTCATAAATCAAGACATATGGACTAATTAATCGACTGTTATTTATTAAAAGTTATTATTGATGCCAGATCCTTATTTCATATAAACCAGGCCAACTCAGAAACATCAAGTCTTAGAGAATATAGAACACAATTCATCTATTAGCATTGTTAAAATATTTTTTCTTTAGACAAAAATAGAAACTAAGAAAATAATGTGTAACATACAAAAGGAGACAAAAAAGAAATTGGAGCGATCGTTAAATGATCCAGACTTACTTAACAAACAAACATACATTTCTACATACAAACAATCAAAGATAGTTACGTATAACAATCAAATTACTGGTCTCAGAACATTAATAAAACAAAATTCAACAAATTAATATTATCTTCACTTTTGAAAAAATGCCACACCTGGCTTAAAAGAATAACTGTCCCATTAAATATCTGACACCATTAAAAAGCTCGAGATTTCATGTTTTGCATATATATTTACAAAAAGTTTACACCGATAATTCGGCCAATCAAAAAAAGATTAATATATAGGTACCATATTTTAGGTGCTGTCACCTTAAGTATGCCAACTCAGTCATTAAAACTTCGCATTGCAAATATTAACTCCTTGCATTTCGTTTTCGCAAATATTGTGACAAAGGATAGTGCAAAGGTAGAGAGCTAGAGTGCAAAGGATTTAATATTTAGACTGTTCGAAATACAAGATTTCAATTAAATATTTATATATATTAAAAAACTTCTATACATTCATCTCTCTTTCTATCTCTCTCTGTTATATATACGTATATACACACACAATATACATATATAAATATGCATATATATATACATATATATATATACATATATACATATATAAATATACATACATATATAAATGTATAAATATACATACACATATAAATATATATATATATATATATACATACATACATATATATATATACATATATACATATATAAATATACATACATATATAAATGTATAAATATACATACACATATAAATATATATATATATATATATATATACATATATATAATATATATATATATACATATATATATATTATATATATATATATATATATATACATATATATATACATATATATATATATATATATATATACAGATATAAATATACATACATATATATATACACATTTAGTATTAATATATAAATAATAATGTGCCTAACCAAATGTTTAACCAAAAATTTAGTTGGCATACTAAGTACTTAATAGTTAACATCAAATTTTATTATCCTCATTCCAACCTGTATAATAGATATTAATATTGTATGTCGACCAGAGATATAAGGAATGTTATTTTTATATTTTAAAATATGCCAAAAAAAATGTTAGTAAATTTGTAGTTCAACAAAAAAATATTTATCTGAAAATACAATTGCTTCACGCTGTGTTTCTAAATATGTTTTACATTAAGATTTAAATAAAGAAAATAATCCTATTTATGTGCAAAGTATATATGTAGGTATAGCGAAAACTTTATTAAACCAATTGCTTGAATATTATTGTGGTGTAGTACATTGCATTGTTATTTAAAAGTCATTGATAACCCAAAGTTGCTTTATATTGCTTCTAATTATAGTATAATACCACTGATCTATATTACAATGTTCAAAATTAGAACAAACGACAAGAAAATACTCAAAAAAATATATATAAAAAATTAAGAAGTGAAAGAAGCACTCCACTTGCTACGCCTTAAAAAAAAATTGCCAATGTCCAAGAGAAATCTGCATTCTTTTCCTTTCTTCTTTCTCTCAGGCAACCCTATACTTTTCATTATCCTGTGCTGATATGTTCGTTGTTCCATTGTCCTTTTTACAATGCGTCCTTTCCCGGCTCTGCCCAGAAGGACCGGGACTCCAAGGATGGTCCTGAATCGCCTCCTGGAGACCAATCACAATTCTCCAAAACTTGGTGAAGTTTAAGTGCAATTATTTTCACTGGCCAAACCACACGCTTCCTGGAGTAGCGAATAAACTTGGGCATTCAACCCACAACGTGTGAGTGCGGCGAGCAAATCAGTTTCGCAAACCTTATGTCAAACATAGCTGCACTCTCACAAATATTATTTTACATGCCTAGTTACTTGTAATGTTTGTGACATTTTGGCATCAGTACTTCGTATAAACATTCACCTTTTTCTTGGATTTAATACTGGTCTCAGTTTAGTTATACATTTGTTTCATGAAAAGTGTAGTAGGAATTGAATATAGATGTAATATATATAACCAAATATTGCAAAAATTATAACATTTGTTTTGTTCATAGTTATAAATTAAAAATCTACATGTTGTGACTAATTATCCTGAGCAAAGGTTGAGTACGATGCACGTAATTCTAATGTAAGTTCAAAATCTTGCAAAATCATGGATAAAGTCATAACAGTTTTAATGATTGTATGCAATTTTAAAATGCTTTATAATTAATAATATTTATGTATATTTTAATTTTACATATAATTTCGTGTAATTTTAAGCATTTTCAAGTATTTACAACGACAAAAGAGACTGAGCTACCAAATTAATTATACTTTGCTTTAATATCCGAAACATTATCAAATAAATAATAGCTGTTAATGTCAAGAAAATATTGAATGTTAATTCTTTATTTTTTGTATTATTCTATATTCCATACAACATTATTAGTTGAAGTACTTTCTTGTAATATCCCCGACAAACTTGCGAAAAATCTTAATGATTGTCGTTCTCTTTAACCCTTTAAAGTTCACTCATATAAATTCTTTGGGATTTAATGAAATTAGTTCAATAATGGTATCTATGAACTTGATAAATATAAATGCATATTTTTTTTACATTTCTTGAGGGGGTAGGGTGGTATTTGAGGGGTGTTTAAAGTGCAAAACCCTTGTACGGAGTGAAAATACTTTTATAAAGGTTTAATTATGCTGGAGAAACAATGATTATCATAAAAAGTTATAATAAAGAAAAAACGAAACAATTTACAGCCGAACGATGTCCACATGATAGAGCGCTGCTTTTAGGTACCGGAATTCGTGGCCAGGTGAATGATGACTGACTCCATTTGACTTAACAAACATCTATTCATTCACACTTAAATAGAAGTAGAAATAGAAGTACGCGCGAGAGCGTTGGTCGAGAGAGTCCTTATGCGACCGATCCAACTCTTTGTCTGTGGTAAGCTTTGCGCGCGCGTTAGAGTTGAGTTGTAGAGTTGCGTGGGAGTCGGCGGCTCACCATGGAGTCGCGAAGTCTGGACACCACAGTGGGTTCAAATCCCACTGCAGGCATAGATGTTCGTATCCTTTCGGAATCGGCTTTAAGCTGTAGGTCTCAGTTTGATTAGCCCTCTTGTTGTAAAACAGTAGACCGTAGTGCTCCAAACCAAAAAAACCATTTATAAGTGTTGTTTAGATAGATATTTTTTATTTGGGGCTATAAGTGTAAAAATCATATTACTGACTTTTCCAGGTAAAGTAAGTTTAACCACGTATATTTCAAATGAAATATGGAGCTCTTGTATATTCTATGCGGTGAGTAAGAAATGTCATATAGAAGACTTAAAAAACCATCGTATCTTTTTCAAAAGCAGAGAAAGAATTAAACATGTGGTTTCGCTCTGAAACCACTGTCATTTAAAGGGTTAAAAATAAACTAACAATTTTACAATATAATAAAGAAGTAACTGTTAGGGATGTAACGGTTATCTGGCCAATATACTGCATCCGGCATATCCGGTTACTATACAGGATATTTGGCAATAGCCGGATATTACAATTATCCAGTAGTACATCCATCCAAAAAAGTATATACCAAGAAATAAGATAAATATAACAAAAATATGCGATATGCTAAACAATATACTATATGGAACAATGCGTATAAGTATTTTGGAACATTTTGTATAAAAAAATAAGCTTTATGGAAAAAAATTAAGTTTATTTATACATTTCATTACAAAAAATCATAAATTATTCTTTTTTCAGTGTCAACTGCAAAATTGTGTTCTTGCATCTGAGAACACAAAAGACAAAACTTTTTTGGAGGGTAGAAGAATAAAGACAATTTACTAAAAAAAAGTGGGAATATGTTCTTGAAATTTTTCATACACAAACATAACAACCATTAAAGAAGGAAGATAAAATGCTATTAAAAATGCTTTTATTCAGATTTTATTTTTTAAATCAAATAATGCCCAATTAATAATATTGAGTATTGAAACTTAAAATAAAGAAAAAAATTTGAATAAATTATACTACATATAGTTGATTAGTAAAAAATAAAAAAGGTT
Organism: Pardosa pseudoannulata; assembly: GCA_032207245.1. Taxonomy (NCBI): domain Eukaryota; kingdom Metazoa; phylum Arthropoda; class Arachnida; order Araneae; family Lycosidae; genus Pardosa; species Pardosa pseudoannulata. The sequence continues at coordinate 35,790,396 of CM063498.1, forward strand.
AGAAAAATACTACAGTTTGGTTGCAAAAATAAAGTAGATAAAACTGATTTATTTAAAATAAATTAAAAAAAAGGGCGAAACGTGCTGACATCGGGACGGATATCTGACTGAAACTCTGGCCAGATATCCGTTATCCGTCCAATTTGACATCCATTGCATCCGTAGTAACTATACACACTTTAGATTAAAAATGTGCATAAATTTTGAAAATTATTCACTGTACCTAGAAAAGTGCTACTCACTATAAATAAAACATTTTGCGAAAGCACATTGACAGCTCTCCTTAGAGCAAAACATGTCTGTCAACAGAGTAGTATATTCTGAAGAGTTTGAGGAGATTTATTCTTTTCTAGAACTTCATTTTCTTATTACCTATAAAATATTTAAAGAGGATCTCTAAAAGAAATAAAATCCTGGATATAGCTTAGAAGCTAGAGAATTTCATTCAAATGTATCCATGTAGGCGAGAACACAAATGTTTTTTTTTATATAGTTTATCTCACTTCCTTTCCAAAAACAAATCTTATATTATTATAAAGTTCAAGATTATGTATGACAAAAATAAAGAAACACTGTTCTTTCAAATACATAAAAGAAGAAGACTCAGTCAACACGCAGTCCTGTTATGCGATTTGAATACCAAACGGCTTCTTATGCCTCGAAACACGTTCTCCTTCTTTATTTTATTCGTTACCCTTCCAAAAAGGGAACTTTTCTTAAGAATAAATGACGTGAGACATGAAATTTAATCGATTAGGGAATTAGGCCTGCAGAAAAACAACGCATCTCATATAAAATATTTTCCATTATTATATGACCTACTTTGCAGCCAATTTCTGTTCAATAAATAATTCAAGTCATTGATAATGGATTCTTTTAATTGTTCTGTAAATATATACGGATTTCTAAGAATGGTAAAAATACATACAAAAGTTTTTTTTCAGTTTATATAGCTTATGTATGTGTATGCATATATTTAAATCTTAACTTATTTCATCATTTGAGAAATTTAAATCTTTCAATAAACTTCCATTACACGAGTTTTAACAATTTTATCAATTTAAAGCATTTTTTTGTTTATTTTCATTTTATCAGCAATTCCCTTGCTATGATCTTGTAATGTATATATGTGACATAATTTATTATTCGAGACAGCGAGTTGATTTCTAATACTCATTATAGTATAACAGTATAATCCAAATCACAGTTTAAACACAGATTCCGGAGCATAACTTTCCTATTTAGATCTTAAAAATATGTTTACGGCCTCTGAAATCCTAATTTGTTCATATACAAAGGTTGAAACTTTAATAGTGGCAGCCCAGCTGTAAAAATGCTATGCAGCAAAACCAAAGAATATCATGTATACCACACGTGAGCTACATACCTACCTTACCTCTCAGCAAAAAGAAACCTCCTCCTTACGTCAAGCGTATGCGGAGTGACTCGAAGAACTGATCCTTGTATTAGCTTGCGCTCTAAAGTGTTGTCAAAATGTTTTCGAAAGAATAAGAACGAAGTTGGATAAAAATTCAGTGTGACAGAGGTCGTACAACAGGACAGTACCATCTAGGGCTATACCATCCACATTACTCTCCAGGTCTAAGGTCTCTGACTTTGTCCTAAGATGATGAAACCACTTCGTGGCATTCCCTTCAGAACTGTTCCAGAGAATCTTGTGTCAATTGACAGGTCCATTCGAACTATCAACAGAACAGGCGCTGCTACATGTGTTCTGCGACTTCCACACCCTTGGAAACGGGTTATACACAGTGCGTGCAACTATATTGAAGGACTGTAAAGCATAGTGCCATGAATCACTATTGTATTCCAAGTAAATAAATAGTTGCCACTATTAATTTCCCACCCTCGTACATTAAAGAGGCTGAGGGACAAAGTGAAAAAAATGTTTGATAATTTCTGTCGCCGATCTAGGCTTCAGAGATTATAACAAGGGAATTGCGGTTGGAAGAGATAAAACGGAAAAATAAATTTGTTTTAAGAAAAAATGGTGTGATGGACATATATTAAATCTGTGAATTTCTCAATGGAAGTATAAGTCAAGCGATACTGCTTTATTGAAAAAAATATATCCAATATTAAATATTCTCTCGGTAGTTAATATTAAAATAATTAACAAATGATAGTTTAAAAAACTCTAAATGAACATATACATGGGATATCAAAAACGGAAAAAAACTAAAAGTTAATTATTCGACAACATGTAAGTTTGAGAAGCAAAGGCTTGCCTTAAGAGAATGGCAATGATATTATTTCTTTTTGTAACAAAAGCAAAAATCTGCATTTTTAGTTCACTTGGTGACTAAAAAGTAGCGTCATATTTTATTTTACTGTCAGATGCTACATAAGGTGAAAACTGTTTTAATCTTTACCTATGAAATGGTTAATGCACCTTACATAATTCTGCAGTGCATCTACGAGACGCACTTCTAGGATCAACTACCGTATCGTACGCTATATTGTAAAGAATATAAGACCATAATGCTGCACAATCAATTTCCATATTTTTGCAACACAGTTAAACTAAGAGGGCTTTCTTCACTACAAGCAGCATCGCTAGGCGTCACTTACAAGTTTGTCCGCCATTATAGATCCTCTTTTCATATAAGTCCTCTTTTATATACTACTCTACGTAAGGATGGCAGAGAACGAACAACGGCATGTAGTGGCAAAAGTTATTCGAAACATCTTTACCTTATGTCGCACAAACACAGCTTATTTTACATCTGCTAGGTGCAAATTTCATCTTTAAATCTTAAAAGTTTATCTGATACATTTAAAAGTGTTCCTGAATTTTGGGCATCTAGTTCATTAAGTTATAATTTTTTAACGAGTTCGGAAACTCACACTCTTTACTTGTATAAGACCTTATCAAATGTTAACACTAAAATCAGGTTCATTAGTTGCCATAACACTACTTACATGATTTAGGTTGATCCCTTCGTTGATTATTTATATTCAACCCACACGAGAGAATTTCTTACCTGAAAAAATACGGTTATAAATAAGATATAAAGCATACGTTATAAATAAGGGAAATGTGGGATATACACTGTTTTTCAAAAAATACATTATTTTTCAAACAATATACATATAGCAACTAAATTATTTATAACAAAATATATACAACAACTTATATATCAAAATATTTATTAAAGTATATAGAAAAATTATATTATAACTAATATTAATATACATAGACACAAGTGCATGTTCAGTGTACAGTACGACGTTGCCATAACAAAAACTATTCATTAAATTTTGTGATTTGCGAAAAATAAAAAGGAAATCAGTACTTCATTTTAGTGCCACAACCACAGGGGCAGCTGTCCAATCTTCTCTCCTGAGTTAAGGATTTATTTTCTTTTTAAAAAAATAAACAGTGAAACTACCATATTACAAAAAATAAGTTTCCACTTTTTAAAACTTTTTTTCTCAATATGAGAATAACAGATTACTTTCTAGGTAGCTTTCCCAAGTTAGGATTGGTCCCTAAAACCTAGATTTTAATCCTCCCCCGCTCTTTCTAGTTTCTCCCTTCATCTCTTCTCTCTTCTGCTAGCCTGACTGCAGCAGCATACTTTAGGGCTCCAAGATTGGAGGGTGAAATATTAAGACTGCCATTGGTCCGTCACCTGAAATTTTATTAGCTCAGAAATTAGCTCCTGGATCCACATCCTAGTTAATCAAAGTTCTGTGCTTGCTGTGTGAGATCTACTTGCTTTTCTTGTAATATAATAAAAAGAATAATCTTAACTTTGATCTTTTAGTGTTCATGTAAGATCTATTCGATAGACCAGTTCAACTTGTCTCATTTTTGAATATAATTTTCATTCACTGGTCTTTTCATTATATATTGTTTTATGTTATTTTCCGCCCAAACTCAAGCATTTTCTCTCCTCTTCCCCCGTACCCTTACTTTATTAAACTGTAAATGTCAAGCCAACTCAATATTCGCACTCTGATGCATTACTATTAACCCTCTAAGCGGTTCGCACGTACAATTCCGCCAAACCGATAATGTCTTCAAAGCATTTGTCACGTACAATTTTCGACCTCCAAAAAAGTTCTGAAAATTCATGTAATGTGTATTTCTGCCAGTATTTGAGGTAGGAAAGTCGGGTCGATTGTTTAGAAACTGCATCCCTCCTTGACTGACATTTATTGAGGGATGCACCCCTACTCCCTGAGACACAAAAACGCTGATAGCTTTTCATGGTTTTGTAAATCTCTATTTCGAAGTATTTCGTTTGCGGTAACATATGTATCTCTAATTGCACCCCTTAAATATCTTTGATAACTTTCGTAAAAAGTATAAATAATTCTCTTAAAGAATATTTTTATTTGTACTTTTAGAA
>CM063498.1:35799774-35814774 GCA_032207245.1 Pardosa pseudoannulata
GATAATTTAATTGATGTAAGAGTTGAATAATACATTTTTACTTTTAAATAATGGATAATTCGAGCGGATGGAGCTAATTTCTTGTAATTCAATCTGTGACTCGTAATCAGAAACTGAATTATCTGTAAATGATAAAAGCGAAAGTTTAATAGATGACCTGGATAGTAGTGACTCTGATAGTAGTACAGATCGAATCAGTCAAGCAAGACAATTTTTTTTAATTAATTGTGATAATTCTTCGGATCCGCCTCCTAGATTTGCTTTCACTGGAATTCCAAAAATTAACTTGGATATCGATGAGACTAAAGGTAAACTTCAGTTCTATGATGCTTTCATAGAAAGAAAAAAGTTGTAATAAATGCTTAAAAATATTAGAAATGTTAATTTTAATAACATATCTTTACTTAAAAATGTAAAATGAACAAAAAAAAAATGCAATAAAAAATGTGACATTTTTTTGACCGAATTCTGGAAAAAAATGAAATTGTCAAAATGTTAAGGTGAAAACAAATATTAGACCCAGACGAAAACACCACTGAACCACGGGATCGAAAGAATATTCACAATCTACACTCGTTTAGGGGACTACTCTTACGTCCGGGTCACCACATCACTGTTGACAGGTTACGTATAGATGATGCTAACGTCCACAAAATGAAGAGAAGGTTAACTGACAACATCAAACTTTAATAAAACCTAATAACTCCTGAAATCCACACTACATCTCTGGAACTCTGAAGATTTACTTTCATAGCTGATGAAGGACTATTTGAATGAACCACCCATGAGAAGGTAATACCCGGAACGAGTGTAGAGTCGCGCCGGGTCACTAGCTGAATAAATGAACGGCGGTTAACCCATAGTGGACCGCTGTCCTATAAACAGGACAGTAAATAAAATTCCATTTAATAATAAAGTTATTAATATTTTTGGAGTGTATTTTATTTTAACACCTTTAAAATAGACACACTTTAGCATAGTAGCAAAAATAACTGAGAAGTCGAATTATACTATATTGTAAAATTTATTTTTAGCAACCCCTTAAAATTGTCAATTTTTATTCTTTAATTTTATATTTATTATTATTTCTTTTTTCAAACATTGTGGTCGTTACTTGTAGTTTAAAAACAGAGCTGATAATGTAGTTGAAAGTTTTTGTTAAAAAATTATTTTGCACGTGTGCTTTGTAAGTACAAAAAAGGTGTCCTAAAATTAGGACAACGGTCCAATCCCGAATCCCATATTGTACCACACCAAATAAATATTTCTGAAAGTTATTAAAACTTTATCCATATCATTAATATGGTGTAACTAAGCATATAAAATTTTCAAAATAAGCAAAATTTTCAAAAAATATTTTTAATTCTGTAAGTAATTAGCTGTCCTTTAAGTAGGACAACGGTCCAATATACTACTAAAATTTAACAAATATCACTTGCATTGTATTAGGCTGATTCATAGGGGAAAATCAAACATTGTATTTTAAGGACACTGTTGTTGATTTGAACTGCCATCTTTGGTAAAAGATAATAGAAAAAGGATATCCGTTGTAGGATGCTAACATCCATAATTTTTGTCCAAATTTTGTAGGTTTATTTTTCATGAACATCTTGCAACTGTGGCTACCAAAATATTTTACCATTCTTTACTCGATGGTGAGATTTTCAGAAATTATACTAAATTGCTTCAAGGTTATGTTGATTTTGTCATAAAGTAATTAAGTTTTATAATAACGGTCTTTTGGATCAACTGAAGAATTATCGTTATCGTTTTTTAATAAAGTGCTTGGTGTCATAAAACCGTTTTCTTTATATAGCGTTACTCACTAATGTAGTGCCAGTGTCTGCAGCATTTTCCCAGTACATTTTTTCTCGTGGTAAAATAATACCCGCGAAAGAAAAGACACCTAGAAATTACATAAGTTCTGTTTCTATAATGCTCAAAGAATGTTTTTAACAATCGGGATAATTAACTTGATGTAACGGTGGCTAGGTTATATTAGGTACATAGCGGAGTCTTCACTCTACGGGTCACTTACCTGGAGAGGCAAATAATGAAGCTGAAGCAAACTATGATTCTACAAATGTAATTTTAGAAGAAATACAAAATTTTATTTTGCCCCTACAGTAAGAGCTTCTATGCCAATTTTCAGTAAAATTATTGAACACTGTTTAACTTTTCTAAAACACTTTTTCAATCAGCTGAAACATAATTTATACTCTTATCACCAAACTAGCATACAGCCCGTCATATGACGGGATCAGTAAAATTTTCAATTTCCAAGAATTGTAAAGTACCCTATGAGGCAGATAAAAATATGGTTTGTTTTTCCCTCAGAATTATATGGTGCAAGCTCAGTAATTTGTTTATTTTCATACTCATCTAAAGTCTCCCGATACTGTGATCTTTTAGAAAGATAAATTGAAGTTTTCTTAGCTACGTCAAAATTATTCTTAAGTTCTTCCCATTTTTTTGCCAGAGTAATTAATGGAAGTTAAGGAATTAAACTATCATTTTCACTACACCCTGGAGTTAAATAGAATTTGAAGTTAATACCGGTGATAAAATTTTCATTGCAACAAAAAATAATCGATGATTAAATTTAAAATTATCACACATGTACCTAATTTATTATTTAAGCCAAATATAAAAGAAAATTATTTACGTAATATCTAAGCATAGTGATAAAACGTATGAAAATAATGCAGTCGATTTTTAAGTAATTTAAAATAAGTGATTAAATGAGATGGTTAAAGGAATGACGTCATTATGCTAGAAAAAAATTATTATTTTTACCTATTTATTATGTGATAAATTGATAAATTTAATCGCTTGCTTTTGACGGGGGAAAATAGGACTTGAAATAATGGCATTAAATGCTAGAAAAGATGGAAAAGGAGTGGATTTCGAACGTTGCTAACCATAACTCGTCAAGAATCCAATATGGATGCCTCTATCCATTCCAGGTACAACCGCTTCCTAAACTGGAGGACAGACTGACAGATAACTTAGGATATTACTATATAGGGGATTACGTATATGTCTTTTAACATTTCAAATCTTAATATAAGAATTGAATTGAAAACTGTAATTGAAAATTTACAAATTCAGTAAGGTGGACGTTTTATAATCCAGATTGAATAAACAATAAATACTGACATATTGATTTTTTTAAGTAAGCATAACATATTGTAATATAAAAATTGAACATGAAACGTGACTTAAGGAATAGAATTTGAAACCAATTGGTATATAATTCTATTTCATTGTTATTTATTGGCTTTATTAGGTTTATTATATGAATCGTAAAATCTGAAATGATGCTTGTTGTTATTTCATAGAGTAATGTTTTACTAGAAAATAAATTTGATGTTATAAATTTGTCAACTCTAGTGGTTAGAATATCAAGGAGCCATAAATGAACATAATTTAAGCCTCTGCTTCGTGTGAGAAATATGAAATAATTGGATAAAAATCAGTTTCTTACACACACATGTGATGCATAAGTGGAAAATTATTGTCTTTAGCACAATTAATCACTGTATTTACTTGTGTAAAACATATTTATTCAAAAAGTTATAGAAGAAACTCAAGCGCATGTTATATGGGGTATAATTTTACTGCCTCCTGTAATAACTCGATGTACATACAATTATAACAGGTATTTAACCCTTTCGAAGGCCGTGGGAAGATAACATTTCACCTACATGATCTTACAAAATACACCTGTGGGAAACGCAAAACCCATTATAATATATTGGCTTACTATTATAACAATGGGAAAACTCATTTCCGCTTCAGTTTTGCGCTTTCCTCTATTGTTTGATCAATTGAATACAATTTTCACTTCTGTTTTAAAAGTTGGAAAATGTTGTGTGAAAAATAAATGACCCACAAATGGGTTAAAAAAAATTAAAAGTTATGTAACTTTTTCTCAGCTGAAGTATTTCTCCTGCTATATTTTATTTATATTGCATTTCTTTTGCAATACAGTTTTAGCAACAATTATTAGCTTTGAATGTTGAATATTTTTATATATATTATATTCTACTGCATATTGAACAAATTAAAGCTTAAATGAACTAGATCACTTCTTCATTTTCCTCTCACGTAATAACAAAACACTTCTCTCTTAAATAATGAATAGAACAAGAAAATATATACCATCGTATAACACCCCTCATCATTAGTACCATGAAAAAGGTGGGTGTTGGAAGTCTTCCTCACTGTCATTTCAAAACCCTTCCAGTGACCCAAACAAAACATTCTATAGAAAAAAAAAGAAAAGCTTGATAATAGGCGTGACAGAATCTGTTAAAAATAGAGTCATCCTTAGATATTAAAAGAGCATCGGTACGTGATTGATTGGGCTCGTGTAGCAAACGGTTTTTAATATGGAAAGTCGAGTTTATGTACGAGGCGCATCCAGAATGTAAGTTTCCCGATGTTTTGCCCTTTGAAGTAAACGTAATTGGCCGTGTCAATTACGCGTGTCTAACAGATATCTGACGTATTATTCATATACCAGCTGGACGAGTCTTGATTCGTGCCAGTAGTGGGTCAGCAGTGGTCCGAAATGGGAATTCTCAATTCCTTCTCCCGCCGCATGCAAGGTTCGTTTGGTGATCTTGAATGCTCAAAGCATTGCGCCAATTGAAATTCATCATTATCCCTGTCAACTCTATGAGCCAAAACTGACACCCACACACAAAATTCACCGTTTAGGAGCAGGACTAACATTTATGCTACGGTATCATGATGACGGCGACGAGGTCCTCGACAGGAACGTCACGGGAATGAGACTTGGATTTCGCACTTTACCCCGGAAACAAGTAGCAGTCAATGCATTAGCATCATAGTGGATCTTTGGTCAGGACCAAATTCTAACAGACGCTGTCGGTACGGAAAGGGATGTGCACTGTGTTCTGGGAAAGGAAGGCTGGTTACATTCACAGGAGGCAGAGTTCTACGACAGAGGTGTAAAATAGTTGATTCAAAATAGCTGAAATATTGCTGTACTTGTTGACAATAAATATGTCCTTGAAAGTGTGAGTTCTTTTTTTTCTTTTAAATAGGGAAAATTTACTTTCTGGATGCGTCTCGTATGTCAAACTTTAGATGTACGTCGTTAAAATTATATAAATACGGATACTTTGAGTACACACCTCTGATGTTAACGCTGTGCACGACATAGTATTAAAGAAACTAGCAGATGTTTACAGGCGTTTTCTCTCTCATATAACTTGAAACATGTTATTTTAAAATTGGTTTGTTAACTGCTTTTTTAGTTAAGCTATGTTACGCTTTTATGCTGCATTAAGAATCTATTTGGAGAAGAAAACAAGAGTTTGAATTCAATTCTTACTGTTATATTATGATCAAAGAAGTAGTATAGTATAAAATATATAAGTAATGTAAAATTAAGTCATGTATCCACTGGCACTATCTGTATACAATGTAAGTTAAAAAAGCTTTCCGATATATATATTCTTCAGTAATTTTGCATTTAAACATCAGAAAGAAAAGATACGAATTGCATTGCAAAATTTATCTCAACAGAGAAATATCACAGCTGTAATTATTTTTTCAATAGGCATAGACTTTTATCCATTCACAGCAAATTTGTTTGTTTAATTATTTATTTATTTATTTTAGTGTTACGCAAATTATTTAAAAGTGCATTGCCGATAGAAACTTGTAAGATATCCATCTCTAGTATTATACGAAATTTTGATGTAGAAATTTTAAGTTAGTTTGTGTTAAAAGCGATCAACATAGAAATGCTAACTTGATTGCAAGATCAAAATACCATCCCTCTCCTAATCAATGCAAGCAAACACGCGACAATTATGCGTGTAGTAAAAATTTGAGCTTTCACAATACATGCAATTTATGATACACTGTAACAAATTTAATTTTAACTTAAGAACTTATAACTAAATTTATATCGTTGTGAAGTTTATATTGTAAGGTTAATGTAACTTTAAAGAAAATCGCTATTAAAACAATCTATCAGTTCTACAGAAAATGAAAAATATATCATAATTGATGTTGTTATTGATAGTTCAGTTCTTTCCCTATTTTGTTTATTTGTTAAATTCATGTAGAAATTATTGAAGTACTGTTCTATGTGCCACAGAACTGATCTGAAAACAATTGAAATATACTGAATGATTAATTTAGAAAATGAAAGTATCTTCTTTACACAAATATTATCCTTTAGTTTCGTAGATATATATTTTTGTGTGTGCCAGGAGAGAAATCACGGAATTGTAATGAAAGTTGATTCGAAACTAGTGCGTATCGACTACTTTACTCTGAACAAGTGCGATAGCTTTCTATCATAATGATTTTTTTGGCATAAATAAAATATTCTGTAGTACACTGTAATAGCTCTTTGATGTGTGAAATGTTAACTGAATTAAAAATGTTTCTATTAATATTCTCTTAAATTTACAAATAGAAGAGATACCACATTAGAAAAACAAAATCAATAATACTTCATCGTAACTTTCAAAAGTTATGTAATTATTCTGTATAAACAATTTCATTTGGATATTAATTAGTCGTCATTGCGATATTAACTATATACGAAATTCACATATTGTTATTCGATGATCTTACCATTTCAACAAAAATCATTTTAGATAATTTTTTAAATATTCCCTTTTAATTATTTTTTTATATTTCTTTTTATTATCCTTTTATTTGAGTTAAATCACTGTTGATATTATCACAATTCATTACCGTTAGCCAAGTTATTTCTTTACCATTTATTCCAACGATGGCACATCAATCTAATGATCACCTGCTAAGTTAACACGTACCACCTCAAGTGGCACAATGCCAAATAAAAACATCAGCATTCTTCTGAAAAAGAATGTTATTCCGAAAGATTTGTCTTAGGTAACACATGAAATCGATCCTTACGCTAATATTTTATCCTAGTTTTGTAACAAATTCCGGGATTAGAACATAACCAATTTGTTAAAAAGATTTTGATTTACAAGTTTTTTAGCAAATACATTTTAATCGTTTACAATTGATCTTAATTTAAGAACACAAGACATGTAAAAAAAAACTGTTTAGCACTATTTAAGATCATTATAGAATAACATATAAAGGGACCTTGTATAACTTACTGCGTATAAAAGAAATTAGATTATACTGATTGAGTATAATGGATTTTTAAATCACTATTTTGAAAATATTTAATTATTAACTGCATTTTTATAACCACAATAAATGCTCCTAATAAACACACTTTTTTATAAATACACTAAAAACTAAAAAAATATTTTCTGACATATTTATTTCTTCTTAGAATTGTAATTTTTTTTTCTTTCCAAGAGAAACATTTTAAGCTGTACATATCATTACGCTGTCCAGCGTAAAATGTTTTTCTTCCATATTACCCTCATTTTACTGTACCTTTAATAAATAAGATAATTTGTTATAAAAACATCTGTTAATAAAAACAAAACTGGGCGACGAATTCCAATTGCGTTAAAAAAAGAAATATAAAATATTTATAATTACGACGTTTAACGATTATTTCGTTATTTTGGTGTATTCTAATCTCTTATTAAACAATGTACTAAACATTTTATAATTAGTTTTATAACGAGCATTTTAATTAACGATGTCCAAAAAAGAATACAATTTGAGAAAAAATACATAATGTGAGATATTCCGAAGTCACTAATATGATGAGAACATGAAATTCAATAAGAATAATTTAATATTTATAACGAGGAAGTGAACCAAAAATTCAATTATTGAAAAAAATAATCATTTAATTCAAACTCTTTGAATCTGATAACGAAATCTTATTTCTAACCTATTATTTTAGAGAAAATCCTTGAAATATTTGAGAAACTTTAGAGAATCCTTTAAATATTTTCCTTTATATATTTGAGAAACAAAAAAATTTTAAAAGGCACTTATGAAAAACAGAAAGTAGCATTGAAAAGATAAATAAGTAAAATTCTTAAAAAGATATAAAATACTAAAGACGTTAGAGACATCTAGGCATTTTAAACATTTTAACGTAAACGATGAACTGCAGTTTGTTTATAATAAATGTTTCCGTTTGGAGCGGCAAGCATTTCACATAGGAAATTGGATAATGTCAAAAACAGGAAAGTTTGGGGGTTGAACTTTAACCAAAAGATGGCGCCACAAAACAAAATCATCAATCAATTTATTTTTAAGCCACCTCAAAACATTTCGAAAAATTTATTTAAGCGTATATATCTACCAAAAGAATACACATTAAGTATTTAAATATAAGACAAAATTATTTCATATTCTTTAGATGTAATTAAATTTTATATAATACTGAAGACAATATAATTTCTTGTAAACTTTTTCAACTTTCATACTATATTTACGTAATACCTCTGCTAATTCTTTATTAATATGATATACTAAAAACCTTTGCAAAATAATTTGATATTTCTAAGCTCGTATAATATAAGATGTATATATAAGATCAATTAATACTTAGACATTTTTAATAAGATCCACTTTTTATTGACTGTAAGTTCTAATAATTATTTCTATTTACAATCATCCTCCGAAAACATAATATATTTATTATATATATATATATATATATATATAATATTATATTATATATATATATATATATATATATATATTTATATATATATTATATATATATATATATAATTTAAGGGAATAAAACAACACCGGTAAATCAGTTTAATTATTTTGTTTTCGTTTTCTTTAAATTGTAAATTTCAACAAGTCTGTGCGATACTAAAATGCATTTTAAAATTAGTTATAAAAGTGAATAAATTAAACTATTCAAACTAATACAAAAAATCAGTTTTAAAAGAACATTTTAAAATTAAAAATTCCTTGTAATTTGTTGTCATATAGTTCGAGAAAGTTCGGTATTTAGAAAATTTCACAATGTCATTGATATTTAAATTTAAAGTACTAACTACTTTCATGTAATTCAGAATAAGTACTATTTTAGTACTTATTCTGAAATTTAAAGTACTTTTTAACGAGTGCAGCGTTTTTACCGAAACGTCGCTTATACACACTTAAAAAATGTTTTCTAAGATGAATTTAACTTGAGTTCCTTATATTTTGATTTAGATCAGATTTACTAAACCAATTTCATTTAGATAATGAAAAATTAAAATATATAAATATCGTCAAATCATGGACAGTTTGTTGTAATTATTTTACTTTTTTCCTTTTTTATTTAATTCAATATCTTATTGTTGCTATAATTGTTTCAACAAAGTAAAAGTATTATGCGTATCAGAGCTGTTCTTATTCTGTATGTAATCATCTTGGATGGATCTATGCAGTTAATCCCCCATCACAATGATCTTAAATAATTTTCAATAATTCCAATAGCCTTGCTTTTCACTCTTTGTTTGTCTCTTCTTTCAAACCCGTGCTGGCCTTCAGTACCGGAGTTCCTGGGTTCGAATCCCACTGTGGCATGGATGTTCGTAGCCGTTCGGAATCGGCTTTAAACTGTAGGTCCCTGTCTCATTAGCCTTCGTGTTTCAAAAAGTAGACCGTAGTCCTCCAAACCAAACCAAAACCTATTTCAATCCCACTGTTATAACAAATTTTCGGGGGTTGCATTGAAAGCCTAACACCAGTAAGTATTATGTGCTCGTACCCAGTATTCAAATAAAAAGCTAACTATAATATTCAATAACATTTAGTGTTCAAATAAAGAGATAATTCTTATTAAATAATATTTCATTCTATTACGGCAATCTGAAAATGAAGAAAAATGTAATCTTGCTTTGTTATTATTTTATAACTTAAAATTATTTTCTGTTTTTTAATAATGTAATCAATTTACTATTTAATATGTATATTTTATTCTTTTTATTTTGAATTATTTATAAATATGCAGTTGTGTATTAAAAAGTAATTAAAGATTAAGTTTATAAAAAGTTATTACTCTTAAGTGAATACAAAATATTTTATGCTACATAATTTAGTGACTGAAAATAACTGAATGCTTTTTGCAATATTTCTATATAATGCATTAAAAAATAAAACTATACAAAACTATAGTAATTTCATAAATGTGAAATTTATAGATATATCAACTTATAGCTCATCCTTTTTTACTGCTAAATTTAAATATATTTTCTAATTGAAGAAAGATTCCCCACATTTGATATATGGACATCTGTAATGTATAAATATAAACACATTCATAGACTTAAGCAGGAATATAACATTTCTTACCCCCAATTTTTTTGGCAATTTAACTGAGTACGACACTTACTTTGATGTGGCCTTTTTACAAAAATTATGATAGTCTTTTTCTGTATTTCTAAGTTTCTAAACCGATTTCGACAAAAGTAGTTTTACACAAAAATGCAATGTAAATATTCAGAATTGATAAGTATAGATTGATACGTTTGAACCAATTTTTTCAAAAAAATATATGAAACTTGTTATTATATAACTAATTATTATGAATTCTTAAAATTAAATTATCAGTTCATACTATCTTGTTTGAAATTGCAGAACAGATGAAGCTAACAATGGAAATGTCAATAGAATTATATACTCAACCCAGCCGAAGCAATGCTGTAACTTATAACACGATAGTCACAACAGCAACCCTAAGCGGTTACAAAGCTGCGTCTGATCCACGAGAGGTCCGACATGGTGTGAGCCAATTTAGACCAACCCGGTAAAGAGAAAACACTACAGAGCTAAGGTCGAGTCTATTAGGGTTTGGTTTGGTTCGGATCACTACAGTCTACTTTTTTTGCGATACAAGGACTAATGAGACCGACACATACTGCTTAAAGCCGATTCCGAAAGGCTACGAACAGCCATACCGCAGTAGGATTCGAATCTACAAACTCCAGCACCGAAAATCAGCCCCCTAACCATTCGGCCATCCTTCGAGACCAGGGAGACCTCATTGAAAGCCCTAATCATTCGGCCATCATTTGACTCGAGACCAGGGAGACCGCATTGAAAGCCCTAACCATTCGGCCATCATTCGACTCGAGACCAGGGAGACCTCATTGAAAGCCTTAATCATTCGGCCATCATTCGACTTGAGACCAGGAAGACCGCATTGAAAGATCACTCGATTACCCTAGGTGTATGAAACCTGAACCCATCTAACGGAAGTATGCACCTGAAGGGTATGATTTAAATGTAAATTACATTTTACTTGCTAATTTTCGTACATTATAAGAGTTTATACAAATAATTCTTCTTTTGCGAACTTGAGAGATGTATAATCCATTAAAAATAAATTTCTAAACGTCCAGAAACTCTTGCCATATTATAAATATACTACATTCTATAAAATTAAAGGATAAGCTATTTAACCCATTAACCATTAGAGGCATTGCATATATGATACGGGCGTATCATATATGAAACGTATTCTAAATTGACTCAATTGATTTTCCTGTAACAGACGTAGGACTACATATAAGGATAATACAAATTACTCATTCAATGTTTCATATAAAATTTTATATATCATATATCCGTCTTCTAAGTCAATTTAAAAGACACTGCTTGTATGCTACATCTGTTCTCAAAGGGGTAATGCCTAGAATCATTTCTAGGCACATTTGAAAAGAAGTTTGTAGAATTTTATGTTTTCCCGTAAGCCAGTTTTTCTTTTGAGGTAAAGTAGATGACAGTTTTGTATACAATCAAAGTTCTTCCCAATTTTTTGACACAGTAATTATTCGAAGTAAAGGAATGAAACTATCATTTCCACTACACCCTGGAGGTAGACACAATTTGTTGTTAATACCGGTGATAAAATTTTCAATGCAACAAAAAATATTCGATGATTAAGTTTAAAATTATCACATATGCACCTAATCTATTATTTAAATTATATATATATATATATATATATATATATATCAGGATTTAAAATGTAGATTAATTTTAAGAGATTTTAATTAGGGATTCTTTTACTGAGAGTGACGCGGCGTAAGGAGTTAGCCACATAATTACGGCTCACGCGCAGTGATCTAGAGCAGAGAGCAGTGTGCATTCCACGGTCAGACTGCTTACTCGTCAGCTAAGCCTGCCTTTGTTAGAAGTTCGCGAATGTGAGACGCCATTATATATTAAAGTAGTGTGTATGATGAGATTTAAATAAAGATATGAAAGTTATCAATATACATTTTTATAGTATTGATATAGTATAATATATATATATTTATATATATATATATATATATATTTATATATTATATATACATATATAATATTATATTTAAATACATATATATAATATATTATACATATACATATATTTACATATAAATATACATATAACATATTCATATCTTTAATATATAGACACATATTTATATATTTTTTATATACATATAAATATACATACATATACTAAAATATATATACATACATAACATTTAAAATATATACATTAAATTACATATATATTATACATAATATTACATATATTTATACATAATTATACATATATATATATATTATATAACATATATATATATATTTCATAAAATACATATATTTTATACATACATATACATTATTATATATACATAATAACAAAATTTAAATATATATATAATATAAATTATATATATACATAAATATACATATAATATATATATATTTATATTATATTCATTTATAAATATACATATACATATATATAACATATTTTATACACATATTTTACATATGACATATATAAATAAATATAAATATTATACACATTATATATACATATTACACATGTATATATACATATAAATATATATACATATAAATATATTTATACATATAAAATATATTTATACTATATATACATTTACATATATAAAATATAAACATTATATATAATAGATATATATATTATATATATATATATATATATATATATATATTAATTTTAAATCTAAATTAATTTTTTAACCAACCTTCCCTTTGTGTGGTTCCGCATCGACTGATGTAAAAACTACTTTTTATTTGTCTAAATTTTTCCAGAATCTATGTAGTAGACAAGAACATTCAGCTTCGTTTTCCTGTGTATATCGTTATTTTTGTACCCACAAACAAACCATGCTGTTACACTAACCCGTACTAGTACTTGACCAGCGCTCAAGTACCAATCGTCAGAAAACGTACTAGAAGGTGTCCCTCATACAATGTGTTAATTCGTGGTAGCAGAAATGTAGACCGTAGCGCAGGAAAAAAACATAAGCATATTATTTGACAGTTATTCCTATATACATATAAAGATATTTATATAGCTATTTATATCTGTAAAATTCATTATAAGTGGATGGAAATATTTCAAGGAAACCTAAAACCATAAACCTCAAACCAATAGATTTATCTGAAGTTTTATAGAATAGCATTTCTATTAAACCCTAAGATTAACTGTCAGATAAATTTCTCTAAGCTATCGTGCATTATCTCCCTACGACATGTTTGTTACAAAAAGGGAGTCCACCGTCAGATGTCTATAATCAAAATGTCAAACACAAAGCACCGAATAGAACTTTTCACCGAACAGTAGACTATGGACTTGCGAGAGCTAGCTATCATTAGAGACCAGATCGATACGACAAAGCAAATAAATAAATAAAGAAGCCCATCTGGCTGCCGGGAACCTTTTATAATAACGACCAGAGAGTGCAAGGTAATGTCTATTGATATGCAGTAGGAAATATTTAATTGCGAAAGAATACAAATCAATATTCTTTTCGTGAGGTTCCTCTTTATTCTGTCAAAATACTTTAAAACCTTAATTCATGATGGATATTTCAGTAGCATGTTTTCATTTTTATTTTTACAGTGCAAAAGAGCTATAATTATATAAATAGGAAACATACCTTGGAGAAATAAGTATAGTGTTGAAGCTAATTTAATATTTTTATTCTTTTCTGGACTTTATATATATATATCAATGCTACGTATTTACCATCTCGTCTATTAGCTTCTATTAAGCTTGTGGTAATATTTTAATGATAATATTATAAATATACATTATTTATTTTTTATGTTTATTTCTCAATGTTATTATAAACACTGTAACAAATAGAAGATTAGCCCTCTAGCGGCTATAGCCGAAAACATTAGTCAGTCTCCAAAACTCGGAGATGTACCATCGCATTTATTCTTTAAAATTATTTTATGTAATACTTTTTGTACCTAATTGTTTGTTTTATGTCCTAGTAGGTTTTTAATATTTTTTGATCTAGTCGACGTTTTTTTTTATCTTCTATGTCACAACTCTAAGAAATTTTATATTTTCTATTAAGTAAATTAAGGTAGCACAACCATATATTAATTTTTACTACAGAATCTTATTACTAGTATGTACGTTTATTACTGTTCATAATTAGCTTTTAGAAGTAGGTTTTTGTGTTTCAATCTTATCTTTGAAAATCTAAAATCTAATACTCAACAATAAAAACAAAACTTTAGAGAATCTATAACAAACTAAAAAGGGTTTTATTTCATTTCTTGCTCCAAACAAAAATTTTAAGTACCAAAAGATAGATTCCATAACATAAAAGAGAAACCAAATATGATGGCTATATAAAGATCCTGATCTAATAAATATGGGTGAATAATATGGACAAATGTTTGCAGTACTATATACAGGTCCTTTACAGCAGTGATTCTCAACCTTTTTAAGATACCGCCCCCTTACGGAGCCGAAGTGTGTTTAAAGCCCCCTTTTGTAAAAATTCCTTAATTTAAAGTGTAGGATAGGAGAAATACTTAATTGAAAAAAAATTGCCTCTTATGGCAAAACTTTTAAGTAATTTTCTTCATTACAGTTACAAATCAAATTTTTATTACTGAGACATGTTGAAGCAATGTTCAAACGAATGCTAAAGCCGAATGATTAGGGTGCTGATCTTCGGTATCTGATGATTCTAAATTTTTACATAATTTCGTTTAATTGCTACATTAACTTACATTTTACCTTTT
>CM063498.1:35819774-35852274 GCA_032207245.1 Pardosa pseudoannulata
GATAGATTTTGAAAAATGTAAATGTTGGAATAAAACCAGGCATGAAGTTTTATCTTTTCCAACAGTGGAATCCTATTATGTTTATGGACAATAGGCATCTAAATTGTCTGACATTCCTAAGTACGAAATATACATAATATGCAACTCTAATAATTGATAATATCCCCCACGGTTATACAGTTTTCATTTACGCTGTACGAAATAAATCACTTTGTAAATAACGGTTTAAAAATGTAAATTTTGGAATAAAACTAGGCATGAAGTTTTTACATTATACACATTAATTAGCTTTTTATGTAAAAATTAGAAAACTATGCATTGTAAAATATTCTGAAATTTACATATGCATTTAAATTCCTTATTTATTATAATGCATGAGTTTTTATTTATTCTAACAAAGAGGGGGAATGATATTTTCATTATGTCAGATTCCGCACATTAGTCACAATTAAAGAATTACAGCCATTTGCCCTAATACACAAAAGAATGTTAAGTATCCAGCAATATACCCGTAATATAGGTGTTATTCCATTCCAATATATTATTTAGAGGAAAAGTTATTTGGCGAGAAATACAAGCATTGATTTTGCTATTGGTGGGTCCATTAGCACTCTATCTATTGTTTTCATCCTCTCATTCCTGTCATTTTATTTCTTTTATCTGTAACTGCAGACAGAGGAAGAAAATAAAGCAGTCACATTTACGTACCTATTGTTCTGTTTCATAAATATAGAGCAACTCAAGGACTGCATATCTGGTATTTTGGAAATCAATTTAAAGGGAATATAAAAATAAATATTTGAAATTATTTAGAAATTATTTTTTACCTCTCTTTAAATTCTCTCTGTATGTATATAACTCTCATTTATTATATATGCATGCATCTATGTATATATATATATATATATATATATATATATATAGATAGATAGATAGATAGATAGATATAAAGAGAGAGAATTACATATAGATAGTTAGATTATTAAACAGATAGATAGATACTACAGGCTTATACATCCGTCATACGTGAGTTTCTAAACTATTAAAAAATTCATATTTTGAAGATACTGTAAAAATCAAATTTTGGGAAAACAAAATACAAAATAATCAATTTTACCAAAGTTTTTAAGTGACAAAAATTCCGTATTGTTATTTAATGTTAAATAATTATAAAAAAATAATACATTTTACTAATAATCATGTTTTAATATTGACAGTCCTGCTAAATCAGTTAGGAAATGGGGAGAGAGTTTTTCAAGTCAAGAAAAGTATTATGTATGGGATCCTGGTAAGAACTCAAGCATATATGTTGGTGACTTGTGTTATTTTTTTTAAATAAATACATGTGTGATGTATTTATACACACAATCCCATATACCTATTTTCCGCTAGTAATTAATTCGCATTGGCTTTATGTTTCTGCATTTTAATGGTGTGTGTTATTATTGAGCAGGAAGATGGAGTTTAAATGCCTTCATTCTAACTAGTTATACATATGATCCATGTATGTATGACAGTATATAAATATCAAATAATGAATATTTCTCTATATGTATGCACTCACCACCAAAAATAATCGAAGTATTGATTTAGCTGACATGCAATGCAACAGGAAAGAATCCAATATATTTTTGAATAAAAACAAAATGAAGAATAGAAAATGATGAAAACAATATTGAATTTTTGTCAGATAAGATGATATTAGAATCACTAACAAAAATATGTTTAAAGCAAAATCAAACAAAACCGATATTATTTGGGTATAGGAGCAACCTTCACCTGCATACAAAGTTTCCAGCGCGTGACCACTATTTGTTCATAAGAGGATCGGCATACGGATCATTCCCTTTTATCTTTCATACGATAATGTTAATTAGCACGTTGACTACCATGGGGTCACTGGTGACCGGAACTCGACATGGCTACAACGCTTTGGAGAACACCGGTGACCTGTGACGCAGCAAATAATAAAAGTACACTTGCTGCTCCGCACCCAGCTTTAGATCTGGGTAAATAAGTTTCCAAATATAGTTTTAGAAAAACTACTATAGAGAAAAGTAGTAAAAAAATATTAGAACAACCTTCTATGCTGCAAATTGCCGATGAATATACTTTTATTAACAATAAATAGGATAGCGGAGAGGGTGGGATTTGTAACCTTTCTCAATGAATTCCAGAACAAGGATCTGAGGTCATCCACCGGTCCCCGCGAAAAAATTACGACATGAATGTATACTGCAATTCTATGGAAGGTTAGAAATCCTACAGCACCTCTAAAATATATATAAGTGTAAGTATTGCATCTTTAATGCAAGTTAAATGGCAAGATCCAACAATTTTTTTTACTTATCCCTTGTTAATAGTACTTAATTCCATTTTTATTGAATTACGCATTATTGACTTATTAATTATTGAAGACATATTTTTAAGGAAAATGTCCCCAACCGTTTTCAAATACTAATAAATCATTTCCTCTTATGTGTCATCAAATGATTAAAATGGGATTTCGAAAGTGTATTTCATGAAATTGTGAATATTACTCAAAAGATATCGCTAAACATTTGCTGCAGTGGCATGTCTAAGATGTGCTTTGGCTATCTATTAGCCAAATTTTAAATTGGTCAATATCAAAAATTTACAATAGAAATTTTACGAAATTTCTATTGTAAATTTTGCAATAATACCACTGTTATTATAATGGTTTGAAGAAATTAATGCAATATAGAACATAAAAAAATAATTTCATTAATACATGAAAAGTACATACATTTTATCACTGCATATTGCGATGAGTCAGATTGAAACATTCAAGGCAAAGAAAAAAGGAATCAACGCAATTAGAACAATGTCACCACTTTTTAAGTCAAATTATTTGCTCTAGTTCTTCCTAGCAGCTTTGAATGCTAAAGAATGAGAGTAATCACTTAGAAATCGAAGATTGTTTGAAAAAAAGGAATATCGTAACAATTGCCTACCACGCCGTGAGAGTGACCGGTAACCCATACCACGAAAACTGCTTCAAGCATGATGTTATAACTCATTTTATCTGCTTCAAATAATATTTCAGCATATGCATCCACAATGAAATGTTCACATCGGCTCCTTGGGCAAACCATCGAAAATGCGTCTAGCAGTCAACGTGTTAACACCACTTACGTATGTGTAGAATGATATTTAAATGACATCCTAATAATGGTCACTGCAACAGTAGATGTCAATCGGGAAGTAATCTTTGAATCATTTTGGTTATAACAGCACTGCATCGACATTTCGAACCTTGGTGTCTAACTCTTGGAAGACTGGACATATATCTCAACTTTCGGCTAATTAGGAATTACTTCCATAACCATGTAGTAAATTTGATGAATGAAGATAGACGAAGAAAAGACCAACCATTTGCGATTGGTTCTACTGTCAGAGTGTGCCCGATAGCATAGACTCTCCCTGTTGTTTACTGGAATCTATAAGAACATATTTAGTGGGAAAACAGAACGTGGAAAGTTCTGAATACTTCTTTAGCAGCAATTACATGATGTATGCAATTCTTGTAACCTTTTCAAATTCTGGATTTTCATGCTACTACCGCTGAAGGAGTAGGATTCTACTTTTCCCTACTAGAGTTCGTAGGTTCAAATTCTATAGCTTGCATGAATATTCGAAGATTTTCATAATCAGTTCAAGCTGTAGATCCCGGTTTTATTAACTCTAGTGTAGCAAAACAAAAGACTGCAGCTCTCCGTACCAAACCTATACTACTGCCCATATTGAATATTCCAAGAAAGTATAAATGGCTGTTACTTAACATATTTGTACATCTCCACCGAGGTATGTCGCAAATTACTACATTTTGAATTTATATTGGATTTTAAAATTGTCTTCATCCGTGAGCTTAACTTTTTGCAGTCACTGTGGTGTATATATACATACATATATACACATATATACATACATATATATACATATATATACATATATATACATACATATACATACATATACACACATATATATACATACATATACACACACACAACATATATATATATATATATATATATATATATATATACATACATACATACATATATACATATATACATATTTATTTATATATACATATATATATATATATACATATAGATAGATAGATAGATAGATAGATAGATAGATAGATAGATAGATAGATAGATAGATAGATAGATAGATAGATAGATAGACAATAAATAGATAAATATATCTACATATGGATAGTGTGTAAATATAATCGATTGAATGTATTAGTAGTAATGGAATTCGATCCTGAATTCGATCTACATATTTGCATAGAATATTACATATCGCAGAATAATATTAATGTATTTCCTAGAGAGCAAATATTCAATATATTCATCCAATACTACGCCAAATACTGCTTTAGATCCACTTCAGATATATAGTCGTCTTTGTTTCATGCATCCATGCCTACTTTAGAATCCAGATCGCAAACAGTATTTGGAAAATAGATGAATCGCCTCTTCAAAAGTATGTGACGACTGTAAGTTGAGTTTTGGATTCTAAGCTCTTTGAGCGTTTGCCGGCATTCATTAAAATGTTTTGGAAAAGATAGAGCTTCGATGTTGGATAGATGTTAGTAATTAGCACTTCAAAGATGCACTCTGAATCATCCGTTTCTATCTGTTAACTAAAAGGTACACACATCTTTAATACATATACTCCTGTCTATGAAACAATCGCAAATTATAAAATATACGTAACAATTCCCATTCAAGAAATATTTCCTAGTTTTCAAGTCATTCTAAACGGAGAAACTTATGAATGGTGGTGTATTAAAAAGAATTATGTAACAGCTGATAATAAATGAATATACAGCTTACAAATGTAACTTGATTTCACGTTAGTGACGTCAACTTTAACAGTTTTATATACAAAAAAATATTTTGGTTCTTTATAACTTGAGAATGTAACCGTATAGTTTTGAATTATACATAGAACTAGATTTCCTTGCCTTGAGGTGACTTGTACACATGTACAAAAACTTCAAAGCACGTTTCAATACAAAATGTATATAGAATTCATTAGAAAATCTAGCAGATAAAGAGACTTGCTGGTTGGTCTGAAGTAATTTACATTAAGGGTGATACGATATTACAGTCGGGATATGTCACAGGCTAAATTCGCGTCATTAAGACAGAGGGGGGAATTTATGGCATCAAAGTATCCTCTCTGGTGACGTCTGACGTCATTATGACACGGAAGTCGCCGATGGTTTGGTTTGAATTGGTTTTGGAGCGCTACTCCCTACATTTTTGCAACACAAGTTTGATGAGACAGGGACCTACTGCTTAAAGCCGATTTCGAACGGCTACGAAAATCTATGCTACAGTGTTACTCGAAATCCGGTACCAAAGATCAGCTCTCTAACCATTCGGCCATCGTTGGCTGGAAGTCACCTATGACACATCTCTACCACAATATAGTAGAAACCGTAATGTAGTAACACTCAACAAATTCCTTATCATTTTATCCATAACTCATCTGGACAGAAATAGTTTCATAAAAATTCATTATCTCCGTTAATTAGGGTCCTACAAAGATAAAACTTAGCAAAATGAGAGTACCGAATTCTTTTTTAAATCCATAGATACCCGTTTTAGATACACCAAACTATCGAGAGTTTTAGAAAAGCTAATGCATATATAGAGATTCGAACATATTTTAATATTTAGATTACGGCATAATAGAAAACAAACTGACTCAAATGAGCTATTAAAATGAATAGAATGAATGTAAAATAAATAACAATTATGTATTGACGATAAGGAAATAAAAATATGGAATTAAGATACTTCTTGTAAAAACAGATAAAAATACATATACATTTATGTCATTATGGCGATTTAAAATGATTAAAAAAAATATGAAAAAGTATTAAAAATTTGATAATTTAACCACTTATGCCTAGTTTTTGGACTAGTAGTTGTGTGGGAGCCTTACGGAACCTGCTGTTTAAGAGGATTAATGTGATGGAATTTCACATTAATGTGAAAGATGTGATGTTGTCTAACCCATTCAATAAAATTGACAACCACTCGGAACAACATCTGAATTATATAAATTATGAACAATATAACTGTGCATTTGATTACTTTCCTAGTTTGGATGTGGAAAGTGATTTGAATAATAAGATAAATGAAATAATTTTTCAAGCCTTTTTTATAGAGAGTAAATGCAAATTTCATGCATGAATGTTAGTATTTCAACCTCCGGAATAAATGGGTTAATATTGAAAAGATAATGAGATAAAACTAAAACAAATTTAATGAAAGAATCAAATATTTTAGTGGCAGTATTAAATTATAGACACTCAAAGAAACATAAGTAAAATCTTATTTAAATAGTAGAGATTTATGTAATATTGTTCGGAAATTTATAATTTTCTATTCATTTATTGACTTTTTTTAAAACTAATATCAAATTTTAAAAAAATTAAAAAGCATAAAAAAATTAAAAAATTATAGAATTCTAATGGAGTTGAGATAACTACTAAAAGCTGTAGGTTCGGTCATTAAAAAAAACTTCATATGTGAAAAAATAAAAATTAATAACTTTTAAGTCCAGTAATTGGTATTTAAAAACCAGTAATCAAAACTGTAGAGTTTTTAACCCCTTAAAGTATAGCAAAACTTGGAAAAAGATTTTTTTTCTATTTTTAAAGACATATAAATGCTTTTTTAAACTAATTTTCTACGTTTTGGACACTTTTAGCTATCAATAGATGGTTGCTCTACACTGTATTTATTTTCTAATTCAAACACGTTTTTAAATTAATTGTTTTAACCCGTTTTACCCCAATTTATTTATTTTGTTCATTTGAAGAAAATAAATGAGAATAATCATATTTTCTGAAGGATATAACAGAATTGAAATTTTGGAATTTTTTAAACAGGAAATTTGGCTCGTCTTCTGAAAAGGACATTGATATATATAAGGAAAAATTGCACTTAGCTGAGTTTTCTTCATGAGTAAAAATCAGTTCTTGCCTACAGATTATTACAGTGTCTAAATATTACTTTAAGGGCTCAATTTTCAGTCTAGTATAACACTAAGCTTAGTGGAAAGGTTCAAAGCAAGAATGACAAAGGGTTTTACAGCATTTCATGTAGTATACTCTCTTAGTTATAAAGCTAGAAATAGGGCATCAATTGCATGTGTATCGTCCCACTGTTCCATTTGTACGACAGTTTAAAAATAATGCTCATCAACTTACCTAATACTATTAAAAATATAACTAAACACCAGGATGATAATTAGCAAGAATAATTAGCAAGAATACTCGTTCTTACTAAATACTCAGCTAAATGTCTGAATGAATAACTGAAAACTAATTCTGCAACCCAAAAAGAAGATACAAAAACGCCCACTAACGCGGGAAATAAGAAGAGATTCTAGATTGTTGAGATGGAGAGGCAATATATAACTGTCGCTAAAGGAATATTAAACATATTTCTAAATATTCTAGCTGATAAAACATTCGCAATAAATAAATAATGCTTTCCACATACTATTTTTCAGCTGTCCTTGGGATAGACTAGTGGGTTAAGATGGGTTAACAAAACAATTTGATTTCAGTATATAGAAAATTTTAAGAAATTGTTATTTTCAAGCTATACAAGAGTACTGTTTCACAGTAAATACCATACCCCGAAGTAATGTAATTTTTTCATTTATTTCACATTTACAAGTTTCACAAATAACACTTATATCTTACTCAAGCAGTGCAACCTATCGATTCTACAGAATCATTTCTTTTTTTACAAAATATTTTTA
Source organism: Pardosa pseudoannulata (assembly GCA_032207245.1). Classification (NCBI taxonomy): domain Eukaryota; kingdom Metazoa; phylum Arthropoda; class Arachnida; order Araneae; family Lycosidae; genus Pardosa; species Pardosa pseudoannulata. The sequence goes on from CM063498.1 coordinate 35,827,602, forward strand.
TAGAACAAGATAAAAGTAAAACGTTACTTTTCAGCTTAATACTAAATTTAAAGAAAATATTTAAATCTGGTTGTATAGGGAATCATGCATTTCTAAATTATGCATCAATATTCTAAACCATACATAAACTATACCAAAATTTTAACAAACAGTCATTTCATACAATGTTTCCCAGAGATCTGCTGATATTTGTGTATTTCCAGTTTTACTCGTTAGAATAATGCATAAAATGCTCCATTGGACAAACCCACTATATTATATCCCTTATTTATTAAAGTTTACTGGAAATATAGATGGCGAAATTAATTGGGTCACTTCGGATGCGGGGTTATATTCGGCATCCAGATCAACAATGTTCTGCTTTCTGCACAACAGTTCATTATGAGAATATGGGTTTTGTCACAAAACTTTTGACCATACTGAGTGATATGATCGCAAAACTTCTATTATTAGGAAAAACAGACGCTCTTTGGATTCACACCTCAAATAAGTGTGAAATTCCAGAATTATTATTTCAATACAAATGTTGATTCCTTTTCCCACTTAAGGGAAATGTGAACTTCCACAATTATTATTATTAATAATAATATTATTATTATTTTGTATTTGACCAATCCTCCATAAACTCTTGTTATTAGATAAATATTTGCATGGAAGTGTTTACTATTTAAAGTTAACAAAGAATAATTTTAAAAGTCATTTATCATCCAATGTTTTAAAAGCAGCATTATTGAACATTTGAATCTATGTGCATCCGTTTTACGTACAATATGATTATTTTTTATTAGATGAAGAGATACTGGCGACTTTTGAAAGAAAAATCCTTAGAAGTATATTTGGAGGAATAAAAAAGATAATATATGGCTCAAAATATCAAGTTTAGAATTATGTAATTTATATAATGGACCTGACATAATTTCATCAAATTGCAAAGAATAAAGTGGGCAGGACATCTAATCAGAATAGACAAAGACCGAACTACTAAAAGGGTCTTCGATGTAAAACCTATAGGAAAGCGAAGACGAGGAAGACACAACCTGAGATGGACAGATTGCCTGGAAAAAGACCTTCAGGTACTTAAAGTAAAAAACTGGAAGAATTTAGCTTCCAAAAGGATGTCTTGGAAAAAGCTTATTGTAAAGGCGTGATTTAGCGGTGTGTCGACATCAAAGAACTTTGCTTTGAGAGGTGGACTTGTGTGGATACAAAGGGATTGTTTTCCCCTGCACCACGATGTGTAGACTGTTGTTTAATACAGTAGCGAAACAGTAGACTAGACTACCCGGCACCCTGAATGACAGCCAGAAATATCACCATCGGAACTACAAAGGAATTGCTGCGACTTTGGATCTAGCCGACACGAATTCCAGAGACCCCTGGGTTTGTAGCCGGTGATTGTTTAACGAGACCAATCCAGTTGGTCGAAGGTTGGTCATCGCTAGATGATCCAATAATGAAATTGTGGGTGAGGCCCCTCCCCTAGAAAAAAACGAGAGAAGTTGTTTTTGTTTTTTTTTTTTTTTTTTTTTTTTTAAGAGAAGAAGTTAGCTAGCAACCAGCTAATTCAGAGGTCGTCTTGACCAGTCTCTCTATTGGAGAGTTTTATTTAGCGAAAATCCTGCCTTGGGATATATCTCTTGCTGAGATTGAGAACGTTACTCTGTGCATTGGGTTTCCTTTTTAATAGAATCCTCTTCAGGATTGCTTGCTTATTTACCTTAGGAACACTAACTGTGTTTTGATATACTTAGAAGAAAACCAGTTGTGATCTCTACTCCTCACGTCTAATTGAGAATTCTTTCTACTTCATTACTTCAGTGAACTTCCGCGCTAGATACAGAATTGTTTCTTCCATAGGATCATCAATATTTCGGCAGAGTCAGATCTTAGATATTGCACGTCTCTACTCAGGCCTACGTGTACCAAATCACATACTTGTGATCTGATTTTTTTTTTGTGTGTATATAGAAATGATGTATATAGCAGAGGTGTAAATAAATTCATTATTCCAGACACACCTGATTCTTCATTGTGTCACCTAAAACAGGGACCGGATACGTTACATTATTGAGAAGGCCAGGGCCTATCCTGGGCTGCATGCCACTGAAGAGGAAGAGATGATTATTTTTATCCATACAATAAATTTATGCCATAAAATAAAAGTAAGTGGTTATCGTAAACATTTGAAGGAAATATAGCTAGAAAAACAAACATAAAGTATCCATTTTCCCGTACAAAATACGAAACAAATTATTTTAGTTTAAAAAAGTTTTACTTTTTGTATTTTGAAATATATTTATTTCAATTTATCAAAAGGAAATTTACCGATAAATTTTTAAAGTTGATTCTTCAAAGTTGCGTTTTAAAATGCTTCTGCAGTGTTTCAAACAATTATAAAATTTTAACTTTTTAGTTTCATAAAGAATTCCAATTGCTCGTCAGTGAAATTTGAATAGTCTTTTAGGGTAGTAATAAAATAATTATTAAGGTTGGTGTATATTAAAAGATTTTCTTTGACTCTTATTTATAGTTATATTTCACAATTCATTAAGATAGAAATATGGATTTTTAAGCGATTTTTTTTTCTCGGTGTTTAAATATCACAAATGAAAGGTTATTTTTATTTAAAATTTCATATAATTTTTATAATATATTATTACACCCTATTATAAAAAGTTCCGAAAATAAAACGAGTCAGTTTCACTAAACAAATATCTTATTTTTTATAATCTTGAAAAAAAAAAACATGTTTGACGATTTATTTCAGCTGAGTAAAAGTAACTACGTTAACTGCGAAACCACTTAAAGGGAATCAATTTACTGATAAAAAATATTAAGAACCGATCTAGATAATGTTATTATACATATAAAAATTTTGATGTCGTATCTTTAAATATAAAATTATTTTGTCCGTGTGTTTGTAATAGAGCTCTTCTTAAACAGCTTGATTGGTTTTGATGAAGTTTTGTGTATGTAATAAAGTTGAGTTGGGAAACGTTTAGGTTTACAATTGGATCCGATTAATTAAAAATCCAGAAGTGAGCGCCTATTGATACTATTATAATGCCGCTTGAAACCCTTCACAAACAATTTAGTGGTGAGCGCAACAGGCTTCAGAACGAGAAGTTCCAGGATCGAATCACAGTACAGGCGATGTGAAAATTTTAGATTAAATCTAATTACGTTTGTGTTTAAAACATAATGAAGAGCCTGTAAGATCGTGAATGTTACGTTGGCCTAGTGTTTGAGAAAGAAATTAACAATAATAATAATACTGAGAATAATATTAATACGAGATACATTGGGCTTTTATAGTTTTATAAAGATCCTAAGCCCAGCCAATCAAATCACAGGCACAAGACAAAACTAATCAAACACAACCAATGAAAACACAAAATGATCAACTCAAGAAAACCTCGTACGTCCGAGAAAGCTACTACTTAATTAATAATAAACAGCCAAAATGACAAATCGTCAAGTACGAGTGCGACTACATATTTCAACAGTTTGTGATGTCTGTACGTGTGGTAGCGTCAAGTATTTTTAAAGTTTTTCCCTTACTTTTTGCATCAAAATGGTCCAATTTATAATTTATCTAAAAACATTTTACATTTTTTGGATTTACAGCATTAAAACAGGACAACGTCTGTCGGGTTATCTACTTATTTACATAATATAAAAACTCTGTTTGACTGTAATTGGCTTCATAGAAAACAGTCCTCATGCCACTGTCAAATATTTGATATAAATAAAATATTAAATATTTTTTACTTGATATATGATCACTATTAATATGCGAAATGTAATATATTTGACATTTAAAAAAGGGCTAAATGAAGTTAAAACAAAAAAAATATACCAAATAAAATTAATACAAACTAATATACTAAGGTAATCCTGGTACAATATCATCAAAATTTATATTATTATTTTACTACATTTTAAACACTATCATATGAATTAAGAAATTTTTCAGAGATGTAGCTATTTTAACATGAAACTATCAAACATTATCATAATCATGATGCATAAAAATGCATCAAACAACGCCAAAATATAATCACCAGACACATTGAAAGTTCACATTTTTCTCTATTCATTATGTGTTTCATTTTCGAACCATTTGACCTGCGTAAAACTTGCACAGCGTTAACCTTAATGATCATGGTCCATTTCGTTAAGACTGCTCAGTAATTTTGGGATACTAAGAAAATATACGCACATTCTAAGGAATAATATATATGTATATATGTATATATATATATATATATATATATATATATATATATATATATATATATATAATAAGACGGACTTAACGATGGGTGGTTGTAGTCATGCTTCATAAAAATGATACCGTTTTACTTAATTAATAGAACGTTGGAGGACAGGTTCCCCCTTCATTGTAGGGACAGGATAAACTGAGGGGTCAGCTAATATGAAGTTAAAACTAAGAGGCCAGCTTAACACCTGGGACAACATCTCAGTTAAAATCTGTGGGAAAATCTCTAGGAATATCTGCATCCGATAGCCTGAATCTCTTTTTTGCTTGGAAATTTTCTACATTATCCGCTAGAGCAATGTAGAGTTATAATTTGTTACACCTCTTCTCTGAGGGCGTAAACTGTAGCCCCAGTGGTCAATTTAGGTTAGGGGTTGAAAAAGGAAAAGAAAAAGGACGGCGGAATTTTTGCCCTTGACTTTATATTTGAGAACCCCTGAGAATTTTCTCGGGTTGTCTTAGGGTTTTTATACAAAATGCCTACATCAGTTATATATATTAGTAATATATCAAAATTATTACACTTTAATATCTCTTAAAAATACCCTTCTTTCCCATTCTTATAATAAATGCAAGTTTTCGGCCCACTCCTGATATTTTCCAGCTTTCTCCGGTTTACTCTTTAATGATCTAAGTTCCTTTTTACTATTAATAAGGCTGACTAAGCAGCTCTCTCTTGGGAATAAGTCTCAGTGCCTCGCTCTGTGATCCATATCCGTAATCCACAAACAATTTCATGTTCATTTTCTCTTCTGCCTTTGATAGAGCTACATGTCGATCTCTTTACTCAATAACAGTTTAATTTCTTTTACGGACTCGCCGTTCTCTTCAACTAGCATATGGAAGGATTAGTAAAATTTTTAACTTTCCAGAATTGTAAAGTACCCTATGAGGCAGGTTAAAAGAATGGTTTGTTTTTTGGCTGAGAATTATCTGGTTCACACTGAATAATTTCCTCTAAAGTCTCCCGATACTGTGAATGCAGTTTAGAATCAAATTGAATTCATTTAGTCAAACCGTGTGGTTAGTGTGAAAAACAAACACACGAACAAACTTTTTAATTTTCAAAGCTATATAACTTAAACGCTAGATACTTATTATTCCGTGAAATAGACTCGTAGACTTTTATGAAAAGAGTTTGTTGTTAATACCGGCGATAAAATTTTCAAAGCAATCAAAAAAAATCGATGAATAAATTTAAAATTATCCCATTCTTTACGTAATATCTAAGTAAAGTGATAAAACGTATGAAAATAATGGAGACGATATTTAAATAATGTAAAATAAGAAATGATTATATGAGATAGTTAAAGGAATGACGTCATAATGCTAGAAAAATATGTTATTTATACCTATTTATTATGTGATAAACTTAATCGCCTGCTCTTAACCGAGGAAAATAGGGCTTGGTATAATGGCATTAAAAGCTCAAAAAGGGGGGAAAGGGTTGATTCGAACGTTTTGAAACCTCTCTTTGAATTTTGCTTATCCTAACTCATCAAGAATCTAGTATGGATGCCCCTATCCATTCTAGGTCCAACAGCTTCAGAAATTCGAGGACAGATGGACAGATAACTTAGGCTATTATTATATAGGGAATGTGCCAAAACTGTTAACTTCAATAGTCTAACTGCCTAGGCATCTCCTTGCCCAGTAGCCTGCGGAAGTAAAAACAATAGGGGCTAAATTCGATGTGATTGGCGGGTCGATTTTCGCCGTGTTACATTTGTGTGTGGGGAGGGGAGCAACAAAAAAGTGCTTTATATGGCGCTACTTTCCAAAAACCAATTTCCAAACTAGTGTGAAGATAGGTTGGTTAGGAGCACTGCGGTCTACTTTTTGCTACACGAGGGTTAATGAGACCGGGACCTACTGTTTAAATCCTATTCCGAACGGCTACGAACATCCATGCCTCAGTGGGACTCGAACCCACGAACTCCGGTTCCAAAGGTCAGTGCCCTAACCATTCGGCCATCGTTCGGCTAACTAGTGTGAAGAATTTTGTTGTAGTAGTTGGTTGTTAGTTCAGTTGTTATGTAACAGAATTTTCAAAAATTCGTGCTCGTTAGAAGCTTAATTTAAGAAATTTAGTCAGTAAGTCTACATTGTAAATATAGAATTAATAAGATTAAAATTATAATAAAAACCCAAATGGCTTGTAAATAATTTTCAGGTGAAATTAACCACTCAACCACAATTAGAATTTTAAGTAGTGAAGATTAATGATGCACAACATTTATACACACGAAGCTATTCTCCTTATTCATGAAATTTGAAATGAATTCTTTATTCTTCTTTCTTTCAGTTATCTATCTAGATTGCTTGTTAAGACGAGCCAAATAAGATACATAAAGATTTGATCCACTTCAGTTTTAAGTATTTCCCATTTGATCACAAAGTGTATCAAATTACTAACAAGGTGTATTGAATCCCAGGGGAGAATAAATCTCTCCCATTTAATGTCCCGCATGACAGGCCTGGGGGTTCTTATTCAAAACTGCCGAGCTGTCAAGAGATAGAAAAGTTGTTGAGTTTCAAAACTTGACGGGACCTGCGAGGAAAGCGAGCATTAGATCAAAACCAAACGTTACTAATTAGGCACTCAAAACATTTGTTTCAGAGTTTTCCGGTTATGTTTCTCTAATTAATACAGCAAATTTATGAATGTACACTGAATTTTTAAGGGGGCATTAATAAATAAAAGTTATTCTTTAACCCTTTAAATGTCACTTACATAAATTCTTTGGAATTTAAAAAAAATTAGTTTATAAATAGTATCTATAAACTTTATAAATGTAAAATGTTTAAATTTTTTTTTTACAATCTTTAGAGGTGTTTGCCTTAGAGGATACCCATAGAAGTTATTGAGGGGGGTTAACTAACAAACCCATCCCCTTGTACAGCGTGAACACAATGCTTTTTAAAATTTTAATTACATTGGAAGAAAAATAAATCAGTGTGTAACAAAGGAGTTACAGTTGAACTAGCCAGAGCGAAACCAACCTAGAGGTGAAAGCGGAGTGACCCTCCTTCGACCCTATTGGTCAAGAGGGGTTGCTAACCGCGGAGTAGCCCGCTTCGGCCCAGCAACGCTCCCCAACGAACTTTTTTTTTAGATGATCTGCAGACCCCCTTCGGAGAGAGAGCTCAGAGGAAGAAGCTTGGAGCTTGGGATCTTCAAAAAGAGTTTCGAGCACCATTTTCTCCTAAGACGCCATTTTGATAGATCTTCAACCTAGTGTGGTTCTTTTTGCATCATAGCCCAAATACCATGTTACATAGCATATGCCAGTCACATATTTATTAATATTATAATAAACAAATTCAGTAGAAAGAGTTAGTTTTATTTAAAATACCACTAAACTCACGGCCGGCCTTGACGCTATGTCGGCCTCTTCACCTCACAGTGTTCTTAAAAATGTATAATAAATAAATAGCTCAACAATTTATAAGTGTTGTTTGAATAGATATTTTCTTTGGGGTCAAAAGCAAAAAAATCGAATTACTAACTTTCCAGGTACACCAAGTATAAATACAAAAAGAAAAATAGATTAAATGCAAAAAAAAAAAGAAAAATATATTAAATTCTGTACTATCATTTATTGTAAGTTTTAAATATCAGAAACATAAAAAAACTTGAAAAACCATTCATATTTTCCCAAAAATTAGAGAAAAAAAAATGTTTAACAAGAGGTTTCGCTGTGAAGCCACTGCCCGCTAAAGGGTTAAATTCCTTTTTCCTAATAACTGTTTTTTTCTTTTAAATTTCATCCTTGCTTGTAAAATACTAGGAAGCTAAGTGGTCACAGTACCTTTTGTGTTTTAAAATCTTCATTGTAAGTATTTTTTTATGAAATAATAATTCACTATAAAATAAAAATTTCTGCAAATATATTCTATTAAATAGAAAGTGCTTTAGTATCAACTTTAGTTTTAAAATCATTATCTAGTTTAATTTTAAGCCAGTATTTCTAATTTATAGTTTTATTATAAGTAGTATGCATTTTAAATAACATAAAAATCAATGTAAATAAACTATGAAATTTAATTTTAAGGTATATAAATAAGAAAAAGAGCTTTTTATATGAAACGGAAGCAATGTATTATTTTTTAAATAACATAAAAATCAATGTAAATAAACGATGAAATTTATTTTTAAAGCATATGCACAAGAAAAATAGCTTTTTATATGAAACTGAAGCAATTTATTATTTTTTAAATAACATAAAAATCAATGTAAATAAACTATGAAATTTAATTTTAAAATATATGCATAAGAAAAATATCTTTTTATGTGAAACTGAAGAATATATTATTTTTTAAATAACATAAAAATCAATGTAAATAAAATATGAAATTTATTTTAAAAATATATGCATAAGAAAAATAGCTTTTTATATGAAACTGAAGCAATGTATTATTTTTAAATAACATAAAATACATTGTAAATAAACTCTGAAATTGAATTTTAAAATACAGTAAAACCTCCAAAGTTGACCACCTCTGTATGTTGACCACATCTCTATGTTTACCGAAATTTATTAGTTTGAATGGTCAAAATGCATTTTTAATGACGATTTACCTCTCTATGTTGACCACCTCCGTAAGTTGTATGTTGACCAATTTTTAGTAGGTTTTACTCTCTGTAACTTGACCACTGATTTTTTCTTGAATTAGATTTTTCCTCTGGCTGTTCTCCACCTGGTTTCCAGAAATTTCTTTACCAGTCAAATCGGATTATCTAAGCAACACTCGCTATCCCCCCCTCTTTGGTGCTTCATTTATTGTTCACTTCCAGTATGGTACTATGGGAGGGAAATACCAGAGAGTACCTAGCCTTTTGTTAAAGAGAAATGATATTCTAGCCCTTTACATGCTTTCATTTCTCGGATTGGCTGTAATTGCTGAAATCTGTCGAAAAAGGTCAGGAGAGTGGGGTATGTGTGTAGCGGTGTAGCATTGAACGTACTACGCAGAATTGGAAAACAACGTGTATCGCTCACATGTGAAACATGTTCTGTTCTGTCATTTTCTGAACATAGCTTCGTGGCAGTACCAGTCATTTATTTGCAAATTTTTATTAAAAATGACGCAAAGAAAAACTCTAAGAGAACTTACATTAAAGGAGAAGGCAGATCTTCTTAATTTTCTGGAAAGCAGTAGCCAAAGAAAGACAGCAGAAAAATTTGGTATGAGTAAGACAACTGTGAGCAACATTTTAAAACGCAAGGAAGAATATCTGGAAAGATATTCTTCTGAAAACGTTGAACTTCAAAGAAAAAGGAGAAAAACGTGTGTCGACGCTGTGAATGAAGCCACATTTCGTTGGTTTACAGAGATGAGATCAATTAATGCAAGAATATCGGGGCCTATGCTTCAGGAAGTAGCAAACAAATTTGCAAAAGAATTCGAAATTGAGGACTTCCAAGCGTCAGCAGGTTGGCTTGAAAAATTCAAACTACGATACGAGATTTCTCAAAACGTTTTGTGTGGGGAATCGAATGAGGTTTCAGCTGAAGTGGTGGAGAAGTTTATTGAAAAATTCCCAGAGTTTGCTAAAGGTTTTAAAGATGAGGACATCTTTAATGCTGATGAATGCGGTCTCTTCTTTAAAGCAATGCCTGTATAAGTCTAATAATGAAAGGTGACTCTTGCAAAAGAGGAAAACTTTCAATTTTTTCTATTTTTCTATGTGCTAGCATGACAGGAGAAAAATTGAAGCCTATGGCGATCGGCAAAACCGCAAAACCCCATGCATTTAAAAATGTAAAACCTGATGACCTTCCTGTTTTTTGGAGAGCGAATAAATCCGCTTGGGTGACCAGTGTTTTATTCGAAGAGTGGGTTAGAGGAATTGACAAAGAAATGAGGAAAAAGAAGCGGTCTATTCTACTTATCGTGGATAACTGCCCCAGCCACCCAAAAGTGTATAATCTCACAAATGTGAAGCTAAAATTTTTGCCTCCAAACACAACCTCGAAAACCCAACCTTTAGATCAAGGCATTATTCAGTCCTTCAAAGTGCACTACAGAGCTCAACTTCTGGAATGGGTGATCATGAAAGCACAAACCTGTGGTCCTTCTGCGTTTGAAACTCAAGCAATGTATTCTTTCTTGTTCTGTAAATCCTATCTTTAAAAGGTATTTAATATTTTAAAATAAAAAATTTGAAAAATGAAAAAAAAAATCTTAAGTTTCCTATAAAATTTAATTGATTTTTTTTTACTTATTCTTGATTGATGGTATATAAAATATGTTTGGGAAGATATATAATTCTGTCTGCAATTATCTATTACACACATCCAGAATTTGTGTAAAATGCAATACGTTGATACACAGGTTAAAATATGTTAAAACAATACTTATTAGAAATGCATGAAATAATTAGTTAGAAACAATTTGTTACAAATTAGTCTGCAAACATATAAAAATAATTATACTGTATTCGTCTCAATAAAAATATTTTATCTTCAATAAATCTTTATGTAATCCCTCAGTTTCTCGTTTCATCATTATTTAATCCTCCGATATTTAGTAGCCATAGAATAAAAGACATTAAGTATTCTACGCGAAATTCTGTCTGGCACAGTGGATGTGTTCACAGAAGTATAAGTAATAACTTTATTTACAGTTTCTCTTTTTGATGTATTTGTACAAATTAATCTTCAATTTGAATTATTATTTAATCAATTTAACATAAACCTTCACTTTTTTTTATATATTGGTCAAATCATTTCTGAAACATCTTTCCCCTTTTAGCTTAAAATCATATTTTGTAGCTCTTTGTTTTGACAGTGTGTAACAATGTCAAATGTTATATTAAAATATATAGTTAAAATATTTAGTTTATTATGTAAAATTATCACTTTATTATTATGAGCTTTTTGTGTTTCAGGAAATATATTTTCAGTTTCTGTCCTAGAATCTAAATATGCTATATACATTTTGAAGAAAATTCGTCAAAAATGGAATATAAACATTTTAAAACATGAAGCTGTTTAGCAAATTTCTTATGTATGAGTTATATCCTTCATATCATTTTGACATAAGCGAACTTTAACGTGTGATAAATAACTGGAAATATTCAGATTGTTTCTTAATGTCAACCCTTTTTTAATTTATTTACACTTACACTATTGTGGATGCTTGTCTTCTGTCGTTTTATGAAGCAGGATATATATTATATAATTAATTTACATTCATTATAAAGAGATTACATCCAGCATATTAAAACCAAACTCCTCGGTGCAACAAACGCTAGGGAACCAGGGATTAAGGTGACAATCTCCGTTTACGTGACCAAGAGCGCTGGGTGCGAAGCATATGTTCCGGTTAGGTAATCAATCTTACGTGGTTGGTTTGGTTTGGAGTGCTACGGTATACTTTTTGCAACACGAGGGCTAATGAAACAGGGACCTACAGCTTAAAGCCGATTCCGAACGGATACGAATATCCATGCCACAGTGAGATTCGACCCACCAACTCCGGCATCCTAACCAATCGGCATCGTTCGGCTGAATCTTACGTGGAACCCCCATTGTTTAGTCCCCAAGCCCACTTGATCCTCAGTTCATCTACCCACTGAAGAGTTGAAAGGCTGGGTCAACCTTGCCCAGCCCGGGAATCGAACCTCGGACCTGTGTCGTGGAAGTACGAAGCTCTACCTCAACGCCACTGAGCTTCATACATCCAGCATATTACACATACGATAATTCTAAATAGCATTTTACTGGTTAAATACGCCATTATTCAAGTGTTATAACAAGATAATTTAACAATTTAAGGCTTCCTTAATAAATCTGCTCTCGAATTAAAAATTAAACACTGTTAAGAGAAAATTTATGCTGCCCGTGTACGTTTTCCATTTAATTCAGCTGAGTAAAAGAAAACTTTCATCTTACGTGTGATCCATACTTAAAAGATACTTCATTATACTTCTGTTGAAAGATAACTTTTAAATATATTTTTAAAAGTTGAATTATAGGCTGTCATTATGTTTCATCCGGGCAGAAAAAATAATTTTTATTTGTACAGAAGTGGGGAATTATATTTGACTCTTAAAAACACTTAAATGCATTGAATTTATATTTTATCAGGGTGTCCATAAAACGTATTAACTGGCGCTAAAATTTATAATTTTATCCTTCGAGCAGTATTAATATCGTTTCGTTTTATTACGTGATGTTAAAAAATAATATTATTTTACTGTTTTACTTTCTTATTTTACTGTCACTCACAGATAGCTGTCAAACTAGAAGAATGTATGGCAACCTTTATATGGCATCCACCTACAACTGCTACCCTCGAGCAATTTTTCTGTGAATCAAATAAGACAAACACACCAAAAATTTGTCGTGTAGCTCTCGTTTATATTTAGGTATTAACTTGTGATAAAACATATAGTGGTATTTATTTTGGTTAGTCACAAAGCTTAAGTATTATTTTGGTTGCGCTGTGTAAAATATTTAAGTACTAAATTCAACCACAGTTTCTGATAGACTACAGACTTAAAATAAGAAAATAAACTAAAAAGTTAAATTAAAAGTAACTGAAATCAGCTTAAAATAAAAAAAGTAAATTTATTATAATTATATATATATATATGAATACTTTATCAACACGTTTAATTTAGGTGCCACACTAAATTAGGTCTGACAATAATTTTCCATCAAATAGGTACACACACCGCACACACACACACACACACACATACATATATGTATATATATATATATATATATATATATATATATATATATATAGATAAGAGACAGGACCTAATCTCAATTTCAAATGTATGTAAAAATGAGTACCTTTGTGGGTAAGAATGGTGTGCCAGGAACACTGCTGGTTGAGAGCTAATCAGGACTGGGTATGTGTGGTAGCAAATTTCAATCTTCCGTCGGTCTGGTCAGGGGCTTCCTTCTGAGTATTTGAGCTGCGGCAATAATATTTGACACAGAAACACGGCTGGTAGCCGCGAGATGTTCCAAACGTTTCCGGAGTCTCTGTCGAACTCAAGGCTATTGCTCAAGGCTCGTTGGACTCCCAAAGTCTCACTGTCACAATCCTCTCTCGAACACTCCCTCTCTTTTATATTTTGTTATCTTCTTTTATATTAATCCATCTTTGTCCCATCTTACTTCTTTTTGTCCAATCTGGAGAGTTGTAAAATTCTAATTGTCCTCCTTAACCCCGCTTTGAAGCCACCAACGTGGAAAAACCTTATCCCTTCAAATTGGGCACTGTTTCTTATAAATTACTCCACAAAAGTACATTCTTATTTAGTGTCATGCACGGAGACGTAATTCTAATCTGGGACTGGGATCAGAACCCCGTCCGAGAATCCCGCACACGATGAAAAATTCCGTTGAATATATTTTATGGTTCTCTGTCCTTTTCAAAAGATGCGATGAGGTCAGATTTAGATCTTAAGCATTACTTCTCGTATGAATTAATCAATTATATTACTGATCTAAATCGCCTCATCACAAAAGGTACACTATTTTTAGTTGGTTCTAAAAGGGAAAGCTAGGAATTAAACAAGGACTGTTTTCTGTTTCTATTTTCTTTACCAAAATTGGAGATGTTCGCGACAAATAATACATTTTTCAAAATAGTTCATCCTATCGAAAATGTCAATGCTTACGCATTTTGTTTTATAAAATGAGTCAGAAAATAATTCATTTAAATGGCTTTTCTTTTACAGTCAAAAATAACCGAGAGAAATTCCAATAGATCCAATTACCTCATAAATAATGCATAACCAAAACTTCCTCTTGTTAAGAGAAATTTTTCATATGAAACGATTTTCATCCAGAAATGAAAATAGGATTATTTCTTCTTCCAAAAAATTATTGCCAAGAATAGTTCTCTACCCACAATGCAATTCATCATACACTGTGCGAAATCTTCTTCGGGAAAGTTGTATGAAAAGAGGGATTTCGATGAAGACGATTGCTGGCAGAAAGAAAAAACATTATCTTGAATGAATTCTCGTACTTTAACGTGACTTCCATGTGAAAAGAAAAACGCAAGATGTCAAATAGATGACTTCTTTTTGAATGATCGAAACGCCCGAACTTTAAAGAACTTCAGCAATTTGAAATCCGTGAAAAGTTTTTAACACATTAACAATCCCTTTTTGTGTGATCAATAAAAGCTATTAATCATTCGGCTGAATGAGAAAGATATGAAACTTTTCCATATATAATAGTATCAAATCTTTCATTATTTTAATCATTATAGAATCTTTAAAACTTTGAAATAAAATCAAGCTACTTTATTTGTTATAAATATATACAATGGTATGCATTTTTTATGTACAATGGTACAACAGGAAGTTTTTTAAACCTTTTGATAAAGTATGTTTCGACAAAAAATTTTACAATGGTGCATGTGCAGTTTTGTACAATGTTAAATGTGCAATGGTATGCATGTAAATTTTTCATATTCCCTACGCGATCTTTTTAAAACGTATTGAAAAATATTTTTGTACTAAAATTGTAATAATCTAGATGAATCGTTGAAAAAATATATTAGATAATAAAATTTTAATCATAAGAGGTATAGTACCATCAATGTATATATGAGAGCACATTACAAAAAAGAAAAATAAATAACACGTCATTGCACGAACAAAAAAAAAAGATAAAAGAACAGAATGACACAAGCAGGGTATCTGACACCCAGAGTTGTTTTTCCTATCTTTTATTATAAAATCATTATACTAAAGGCAAAAGTGCAAAAAAGAGAGTAAATATCCTCATAAACATTTAAAAATGCTGTTTATATTTAATTCGCATTTCCTGCAAATATGTACTATGTCTTCCATACTTAAATTCTATCACACTTTTAAGAAAGAAATTCAGTTATTTATAAATAAATTTAAATTTTTATTTGGGCATTCATCACAAATCTTTTATGTATCCCTCACCGTGTTTGGCATATCTCTCTCTTGGAAAAAAAATCAATCCTTAATTGGAATTAAGGAATGATTTTTTTCCAAGTTTAAAATTATAGTTATCATTATCATTAAAAATCTATTATCATTAAAATTGTGGTACACTTTTTTCTAAACTATGCATAATTTCAGAAAATATCACATGACTTACAGCTTCTTAAAAAAGTAACATTTTTTGTAATGTATGTACTTCCAGATAATCTCCTATATAATAATAGCCGACATTATCTGTCCGTCTGTCGTCGAATTTATGAATCGGTTGAACTTGGAATGGATAGAGTCATCCATATTGGATTTTTGATGAGTTACGGTTAGTAAAATTCAAACCGAGTAAAGTTTATCTTCTCCTAAGCTATCATTTCGATTCTAAAATAAGTTGGCATAAATATTCTTCATATTACAGCGAACAATACTATTGTCTTTAAAACGTTCGAAATCCACCCCTTCTCCCTTTTGGAGCATATAATGCCATTATTTCAAGTCCTATTTTACCCGGTTAAGAGCAGGCGATTAAATTCATCAATTTATCACATAATAAATAGGTAAAAATGACATTTTTTCTAAGATTATGACGTCATTCCTTTAACCGTCTCATTTAATCATTTCTAATTTTAAATTGTTTGAATATAGTCTGAATTGTTTTCTTACATTTTATGACGGAACTTAGATGTTACGTAAGCAATTTTCTTTTATATTTAGCTTAAATAAAAGATTAGGTACATACGTGACAATTTTAAACTAATCATCGATTATTTTTTGTTGCAAGGTAATTCTCAGCCTAAAAAACAAACCATTTTTTACCTGCCCCATTGAGTACTTTAAATTTCTGGAAAATTAAAATTTTTGCTGATCTCGTCATATGATGGGCTATATGCTAGTTTCATAATACTCGCTTTCACAAACTTTCTAACATTAGAATTTGATTTTCTTTACTCCTTTTTTTCGTATTATTTCATGCTAAAATTTATTATTTTTATTTGAATCATTATTTTCAATTTTTCATCGAATTTGATATCCGATTCCTCATCATAACTACAATAAAATGCTTTAATAAAATTATGTAAAAAGTTCTTCCCAACTCTCAAAACGTAGCAGGAATGCTCGCACATGGAATGACATAAACGTTCGATGCTATTCCAAACCATATTGTTATAGAATTTCACAACCGATCCACCCTATCAAAGATTATGGCCTTATAGTCAGTCAGCTACACTAGGAATTGTTCATTTTCGAAATAAGTTTGGGAAGACGTATTGAAGAAACTGCGGTGTTAGGCATATGATACCCTGCCTGAGGCTAAACAAACTTTTAGTTAAAAAGTTTTCAAAATGATAACGAGTGTTGACATATATTCTATTATTATCAATATCACTGCATGTGAACTGTTTCTTGTGTAGTAAACTCCTTGTGTAGTTTATTCTCACTTTACTAGAAATAAAACACATTTAGAAGTCTCTTAACTCATAAAGTTAAATGGTGAATGCTTGAAGTACCAATGTAAGCTAGTCAAGACATTCTAAATACGAAATGAAATTATACAAAAAATTTGCAAGGTATTCCAAACGTGTGTATTCTGCTATACTATTATTAGACTACTACCAGATTTGCATCCACCCTGCGGTTTCGGTAATTAAGGTTCCCAATTAAAAGGTTGTGCTTATTCAAAAATTTAGATTTATTTTTAGAGCATATTACAACAATTTTAAAAATAAAATAAACCCATTATCTAAAAACGTATAACTAATTTAGAAATTTTCTTTATAAACTTTATGATATATGTGATGATTAAACTTTACTCTTTTCTAAAGTAAATGTAACTATACAACTAAACTGTACATATACAACTAAATTATCATGGCTCAATCATACCAAAGGTAGTCAGAATAAGAAATATGCTGATTTGCTTTAATCGACTTTTCTTAAATTAGTTCTAAGTGCAAGAAAAAAAAGTTAAAATAATTTTAATTTTTCAAATAATTACGTAGGTAAATATATTTTATTTAAAAATATGGCGAAAAAAGAGTTAAAGAGAAATAAGTAAATCTATTTAAAATTTAATAATTCATCAAGAAAATTAATTAAAACTTCTATTAATTTATTTTTGTTAAATGATTTCAATTATTTCAGGAAATAATTAAAGAGAAAAATAAATTAAATGACGCCAGAATAGAGCCGCTAATCCAATTTAGAAATGATAAAATAAGATTAGAGTCTAAAAATTCGATACATAGAAATATGATGTAACTAAATCCAAAACGGAAGAATTATCTCAATTTAAAATTGATAAAACGAAATAAATAATTGGATTGAAAAACTAAGAAAAAATGAATTATATTAAAACACATTTTACGTGCTATCAGATAAATGAAAGTCCTTAAAGCATTTTTAATTGTTTTAACACTAATTAAAACTAAAACATATCAAATGGTGCCAAAATGGAGTCACCAAGCCAAATTTAGGATTAATAGAATAAAAGACAGTACTGTCTCCACACTTTCTTGACCTTTCAAATAATTGATTCTCTAGATACATTTCCTAGGGTTGAAATGGATCACCATGTCACCATTCTTCATTCCAGCCAATTTGGTATTATCACGAACACACAGACATACATACATGCATACAGGGTTTTATATACTTAGATTTTTCATTACATTAAAAATATAGAACAATAAATACAGAAAAAGTTAAAATGATCTATATCAGTATTCGTTCAGTATTCGTAGTATTGAAAAAAATTACCTTGATAGATAAATCTAAATTTTACATATACTTGTATATAGAATAAAAGATTAATAGAAGGAAGAAGGATTAATAGAATAAAAGACAGTACTGTCTCCACACTTTCTTGACCTTTCAAATAATTGATTCTCTAGATACATTTCCTAGGGTTGAAATGGATCACCATGTCACCATTCTTCATTCCAGCCAATTTGGTATGTATCACGAACACACAGACATACATACAGGGTTTTATATACTTAGATTTTTCATTACATTAAAAATATAGAACAATAAATACAGAAAAAGTTAAAATGATCTATATCAGTATTCGTTCAGTATTCGTAGTATTGAAAAAAATTACCTTGATAGATAAATCTAAATTTTCTGTTATGTACATATACTTGTATTATCTAAAAATGAGTTAATAACATTTATAAATTCGATTATTTTTAAAGAATAATTAGCTATATTTACATTACACTTCCCTTTTTTCCTAATTTTTATGAGCTTTTGAACATTTTGTATGAAAAATATTTGTGTTTATTTTTTACTCCACAAAATTTTTAGATCGCCTCAATTTAAATTGCAAGTTTATACATGTTTTTAATTTATATTACCTTGGAGACTGTTGTTTAAAATATAACTTTAAAAAAAAACTTTTGTATTAATGGCTATACTTTTTTATAATACATCAAGATGAACTATTTCTTGAATTTATAACAATTTATATGGGTCCTAAATGTTTAATATATTTTATTTTATAAAGTATTTAAACATTTGTGGCCGTTGAAGGTATTTTTAGGCCATGCTCTAGGATATCTTTAGAAAATTTTAGATTTAATATTGACTAATTATTATTTTTGCAACTATGAATAATTTGAATACTTTATATCTTAATGATAATACAAAATAATACAAAAAGAAATTCTTAGAAATTTTAAAAGCAATTAACCCTTACCTTCAAAATTAAAGCTTTAAAGGCTTTCCTAAAGATATGAAAAAGAGATAGACATTAATGCTATAGAAGTCGAAACAGTAGTATTTTCCTAATAACCGAGGAAAAAAAATCTTTTGGATTCTATAGCAGTAATAAAAACAAATACCTTTCAAGAATTAATTATGGCTCCAAAGCTGAGATTTAATTAGTACATGTCTTCGCTTTGAAGTGCTACTTTAAATAAATTTGATGGCGGTCGTTATAGTAAGTATATATTTAAAATAATTATAAAAATCATATTTTGGAGATCGTCTCCTATCAAGTCATACTTTATCTTTAATTGAAATAAAAAATTTTGATCCATTTTGTCATGAGTTCTATTTTTTACTTTTAATTTGCTATTTACTTTTATAATTGTCTTGTTTTACATCGTTTTCAATACATTATAAAAGAATATTACTTTTAAAAAATTTTCTGAATGAAAGATTGTATTTTTATAGAAATATTTGAAATATTAAAATTTGCATATGCAATCCCTTTTATTCAGTTCTCGTGTATTTGTTTATGAAATTCTAATAAATATATACTATTTTTGTCATAAAATGTATTTTTATGAAAATAGATCCACTTTTGTCATCCGTAACTGCGTATTTTTTTAATTTTAATTTACTGTTTACTTTCATAATTGGGTTGTTTTACGTCTTTTTATAACCGTTATAAAAGAATATAATTATTTTAAAGATGTTTGTGAATAAAATACTATATTAATATCGAAATATTTGCACTGACAAAATTTTCATATGTGATTCCTTTTTTCCATTTCTCGTGTATTCATTTTTCAAATTCTAATAAATATATATTGAAATACTATTTTTTCTCATAAAATGTATATTTTAAACAAAAGACTGGTAGTAAAAACATTTCCGGAGATAGGAACACAAAAGGATATTGATGAGTTAAAAGCTCTTTGAGATTAATGCCTTCACAGCTCAAGTCGGAAAAATATGTGTCAGTATAAATCTTCAACAAACGTTTTCATAAAATGTACCATCAATTTAATATTATTTGATAGATTAACATTATCTTAAAAGGAAATTAACCAGACTAATAATTTTAAAATCAGTTTTTAATGCTATTGATATTTTTAACCACGAGATTGTTTTCCTTTGCTATTAATAATTTTAAGCACTATAGCGAAAGTTTCTATGAAATCCCGTTCGAACATATAAAATATTAACATTAAAAATGTCTTTCATATCTTTACGCTAAACAATATTGACTGATATTATACAATATGTATATCTTGCTTTAAAAATTCATAACAGTCAGGCAATATTGTCTAGTTCTTCATTTATTATCCAATTAGGGAGCACACAACTCCAAGAATATGCTATAAATAGCTTTGGTTGGGTAATTAATACTTGGAAAACTGCTTGAATTATTAGTCTTGTAAACACATATCAGCTATATATATATATATATATATATATATATATATATATATATATATATATATATATTTACGTATTAATATATTTACGTATTTTAATATTAATTTAATAACTTTTGTTCATAAAGTGAGTTCGGGGTTTGCGCGTTAATTCTGATTTTTCCTTCCAGACACACTATAGACTTAATTCAGCCTCTGTCTGTACTAATTTACCCAATAGTTCGCGCGTACTGTTTAAACATTGGTATTTTGTATCACGTGATGAATTTGGCTTAAGGATTATTCGTAGTCTTTTTAGCTTAGGAATACCTTCTTGAAAGGTGTATGTACGGGATCACATGGTCTATGTGCACGAAGTTGTAAAGGTGTTTACCTGTTGTATGGATTTCATGTTTCTTACCAGAAATAAACTGTGTTGTAATTTTGAATGAGTCTCGCCCATATTAAACACACACAGACACACACACACACACACACATATATATATATATATATATATATATATATATATATATATATATGTGTGTGTGTGTGTGTGTGTGTGTGTGTGTGTTTGTGTGTGTGTGTGAGGTTTGGAAACGTAAAACTAACAGTTAGAAATTTGGCACAGTGAACACTTAATACACATTAATCTCTAATAACTCACTATAAAAGTACATGACGCGTAAGGATTGAGAGAGAGAATCTTCAGAAAGGGTTGCTGAATGAACCCTGGCTAAGTAGGGATGCTTTGTTAGAGTGTGGGCACTAGCCAAGCGCCGCCATATTTTATGGTTTGACTGTTAACTGTACAATATACATGAATAAACACATTATGAAGAAATAATAGGACTCTTTATATGTCTACAAAGTCTGTCATATATATATATATATATATATATATATATATATATATATATATATATATATATATATATATATGTGTGTGTGTGTGTGTGTGTGTGTGTGTGTGTGTGTGTGTGTGTGTGTGCGGTCATGTTCGGTTTGGTTTGGATTAGAGCTCTACAATGCAAATTTTCGATACATGAGGCTAAATGAGACCAGTACCTACTTTTAAAGACATTTCCGAACGAGTATGAGTAACCTAGCCGGATTTGTGATTTGAACTCACGAACTCCTTTGGCGAAGCGCGTTCAAAGTGGAATGAGAAGTTTGTAGAGGATAGCAGAATATGCAGTTTCGAGAGATTGAAAGGAAAAATAAAATATCGTAATGGAATTGATGAATCTAAAAATATGATATAACGAAGACCTTTTTAAGAAAACGGTTTCTGGGAAATGCTCAATAAAGTGTATATTTTACAAAGAAGAGAAAGTATCCACGTATCTCTTACATACCCAAACGCACCTGTTTTGGCGAAGCGCGTATCCAGTGGAATAAATTTGTTGGGATAGCAGAATATGCAGTTTCGAAATTGAAAGAAAAAATATATCATATTGATGAATCTAAAAATATGATATAACGAAGACCTTTTTAAGAAAACGGTTTCTGGGAAATGCTCAATAAAGTGTATATTTTACAAAGAAGAGAAAGTATCCACGTATCTCTTACATACCCAAACGCACCTGTTTTGGTGAGTGTGCGTATCCAGTTGAAAATTATATGGGAACATACATCATATTTGCACTTAATTGAAGATATCAGGGTTCATTCTCAAATACCAAAATGAAATTACTTATACGTAAAGGAAGCAAGTAAACATGGTTTATATCTATGGTGTCTGTATTAAAGAGTTTTTTAAAAGGAAAAGCACCTATATCAGGAAAATTTATGAAATCTGAGAAAGGTTACAGTGAGGGATATGAAGAAATGTAATTGTCGTAGTTTGATACCGAATGTTAAATATCCGTAACAATAGTCCATGAAAAAAATTGAATTTCTTACATAATATATATTGTCCAACATAAACTTCCAAAACAAGAAGAGAGTTAAGAAGTTAAGAATGTACAAAGATTCAAACTATAGAAATGCTACAGCAAAGCAAACACAAAATATCGGCCTTATATCTATGTTCACTTACGAAAACAACACAGATAGCATTCGGTAAAAAGGAAATATACCTCTGTTAAGCAATTCGAATATAAAAAAGGGAAAATCCCATTTCATGCTTTATATCTATCTGCTTTTTTTATGCAGAAACAAAGGCTTTCGGTTCTACAGTTTAAAAAGATTTGTTTTGCAATCAATGAATATGCATGTTAAGAATAAGTATTTTAACCTTTGGATTTAATGAATAGATGCAAAGATAATCTTCGTATTTTTTATTTTATTCTTATCATGGAAAGATTATTCTATGTGGATCAGAATCAGGTTAATTTATAATTCTAAACTTAAGTTTTATCACCGAAAGAAATAACAGACATTCGATCCAATATATTATGAATATTAAGATGTTGCTTCATCATTTTTCTGAATAAATTGAAATGTTCGATTCGTTATCGAATTAATTAAATTTTTCCCGGAACTGCATTGGGAAAATTGTCTTATTTCTGCACCATATCAACTTCTAATTTACATGAGAAATGATATCGTTTAATATTTTCGTATACTTGTCTAGATAAATAACATAATATTTATTTATTTACATGCATGACTGGGAGCGTTATATTGGTGAAATTTCCATTTAGACAATCCGAAATATCGCCTGCACGGTATCAGACTTTTCCACGTACTTTTAGTACTGTCTGAACTCTTATTACTGCTATCTCTTTGTATATTGCAGCTTCCTGCATCTGAGAAAGCGCCCAAATCGAAACGGTGTTGCTACCCACACGCAGCCATGCGTACTCAAAATTTTGCATCGGTTGAAGCGAAAAGGTATTTTAGCCGCGGGATTCCCTAAGTAATATTTTAATCATCCAAAAGCAACATATGTTATCCTTCACAATTCAAGAGAAAATTATTTACCCATTTCAGACGTTCCTCCTTATAGAATTTTAGTAATCATGGTTATCCTATTTTTTACAATTATCATAAGCATTTGACTTCAAACTCAGTTACATAAATACTTGTCGAATGGTATATTGTGCTATTTTACGAGGCGAGTGGTATCTTTTCATTGCAAGGTGGAACTTATTTTAATAGGTTTTTCCTTTGATAGCATCTTTTTTGCATACAGATATTTTTTAATACCATAATTCATTAAAAATAATATCAGTATCAAAACTATGAGCAGTCTTGTTTATTTCAATAGCAGAATTTCTTTTTCTGCTGCTTAATCCAAGCATTTTGCATTTCTGTATTCAGCAATTCATTTACAAGACAAGACAATTATTATAAGGATGTTATTAATATACAAAAAAAAGTCGCATTGATTTCAAAATTCTTATCTTTTTTATCTCTTTCTTAATTTTGGCAGCTATCTTCGGTTAAAATTAATCTATTAGCACAAATACTGTGAATTACACTAGAAACAAAAATGATGAAAGAGTATAATTCATTGGAAAATTCGTATAAGATATATTCGATCTGCTTTTATTTTCTTAACTGAAACATACCTAAAAACTGCCTTATTCCATACATGTTCATTGAAATTTACATTAATGCTGCCTTCATTTAAAAAAATGTGCATATTTTGCGGATATTACAGTTCTTTCACAGTCAGTATTTCCGTTCTATTTTAAATAGATGACTTTATTCATATACATGCATTTCCAAATATCACTAAATATATAACTTATATTGCTCCTTATTCCATAAGTTTAGTTCTTTAGTTTAGTTTTCTTAAGATAAATTTCCCTCACCTTAAGAAATTCAAAATATCTCCAAAAAATTTTGAAGATAAACTTAAAAAAATTGAATCTCAAAACATTCTTCACATTTTTTAAGCTTTTCTTAAGAAAATGGTACTTTCTTACGAAAATCTTCAGATTATTTTTAGTAGGACTTTTTAAAAATCATACTAAATTGTCAAAAATGGATAAATTTTAATTTAAAAATATTTGACATATTAGAATATTCTCATATTTATTCTCCAGATAAAATACATTATTAAAAACATTATTAGCAAATGAGTGGTTTCAGTTAAAGTCACCTCAGTGACGCGTGAATATGTGAAAATTTTATATAATTATTTATACAATCAAAGAAAGACAGAAAGGGTTTTTGATTTGTCAAGTTGTCGGTCAGAAATAGGCTAACAGAAATAAGAGATTAGAATGGAATTAACCTAGAGATAGTAGAGGGACAATTAAATTATTTATAAGAAATTAATATTAAAGAATGTAGATGCGATTAAAAATCCTTAAATATATATTGATACGTGTGTTAAAATTATTAATTCGTATTTTCTGCACCTAAGTGCCTATTTCGTAAAAG
>CM063498.1:35857274-35869774 GCA_032207245.1 Pardosa pseudoannulata
CTCCAACTTTACCTCCTCATTTTCAATACGTAATTTTTTTAGCCTTAAAATGCCAGATAAAGTAGTTTTGTACAGCTTAAATTCTTTAGTGTTTGAATCGATTTACATAATTGTAGTATTTCTTCTTCCAATGTTTTCTACATATATTTCACTGATCCAAAAGTTCAGACTCCTTCACATCTTTTGCCCTCCGAAAAAAATACCAGATTATATTTTACAGTGAATATTTTGAATTGATTGAGGCCTTTTAAGTTCTCACATACAAACGTAACATGGAGTTCTTCCGGTGTATGTGTGGCTAATCAAGGTATGTAGCTACAGCGAGTGTATGCGCAATACATATAGATACAATTTATGTATTTATATATAATACCCAATTAAAAATTATTAGTATTTGAAAACCAGTAAATCGTAGAAAATAATTCATAATTCTCTTAAGGCTTCATCAGTTTTTCAAATGAGCGCGGTTCTGTATGTGTGGCTACTCAAGATATGTAGATACAGCGAGTGTATGTGCAATACATAGAGATACAATTTATGTATTTATATATAATACCCTATTAAAATTATTAGTATTTTAAAACCAGTAAATCGTAGAAAATAATTCATAATTCTCTTAATTAAGGCTTCATCAGTTTTTCAAATGAGCGCGGTGCTGTATGTGTGGCTACTCAAGATATGTAGATACAGCGAGTGTATGCGCAATACATAGATACAATTTATGAATTTATATATAATACTCAATTAAAACTTATTCGTATTAGAAAACCTTTAAATTGTAGAAAATAATTCATAATTCTTTTAATTAAGGCTTCAACAGTTTTTCAAATGATTATTTATGAAATTTACGTACGATATTACAAAAAAAATTTTTTTGCAACAGATTGTACACATCTTCAGAGAACTTTTTGCCCCTGGAGTATCCTAGGAGAGTTAATTGATATTCACATCGCATGCATGCTTTGTATAAAAGTTGTCTCCTTGGAGATCTTACAGGAATAATATGTTAATTATTTAAGTATAAAACTTTATGTAACCCTCTTCAACGATTAGCTTTGGAATCATCCCGTGACCAAACAAAAAGATATCCCCCATTCAAAAACAGTGTTTAGCCCTTGGATATTTTCTGAACGAGTGAAATAAATGTATATTCAATATAAACATGCTAAAGAATTAGGAAAAAAATCCAGTCTGATGTGAATATTAATACTTATTCTTATTTCAGCTTACTTTATTTACTATAATTTTTAAACTAAATATTTGATAAAGGAATGAATTGCATACTTTCTCCAGAGGAGATAATTCTACTATTATTCTTAAAAATGAGGAGAAAAAATTCAAGTTTTATTCATTTCACAAAGATTTTTCGTTTAAGAAGAGAGAGAAAAAATTGTAGTTATTTGATCGAAATCCAACATCAAATTAGCACACTACGTTTTACATTTATAATATTATAAACAAGTTAACACTCGTAAATATTGGAAAACCCACAAAATATCCCTCAGAGTGACCAGTTACGTTGTAAAGTAATAATATAGCCATTTTGTCTTTAAAAAATCATGACATTTAATACAATAAATTATTTTCTATTCTAGAAACAAAAGTAAGAATTTGGGGATAAAAGTATGAATTAAATATACATGACACCAAAAAGAATTTGGGGCTGCTGATAGAATTTTTTTTCACCTTCAAAAAAAGTAAAAATCTTTCCAAATATATTTCCACAAAAGTAGTAAAAGATTTTCAAAATCTCTCCTCAAATTAGCACACTACTTTTCACATTTATAATATTATAAACAAGTTAACACTCGTAAATATTGGAAAAACCACAATATATCCCAATGAGTGACCAGTTGCGTTGGAAATCAATGATTTAGCCATTTTACCTTTAAAAAATCACGAAATTTAATATATTAAATCATTTTCTATTCTAGAAACAAAAGTAAAAATTGGATGATAAAAGTATGAATTAAATATACATGAAACCGAAAAGTTTTTGTAGTAAAAACTATATGCTTGACTATATTAGATATTTTATTCCAATTTCCGTTGTTATGTCATCTCCCATTTAAAAACGGTTTTTAGCCCTTGGATATTTTCTGACCGACTGAAATGTATATTCAATATAAACATGTCAAACAATTACAGAAAAAAATCCAGTCTGATGTGAATATTAATACTTATTCTTATTTCAGCTTACTTTATTTGATATAATTTGTAAACTAAATATTTGCTGAAGGAATGAATTGCGTACTTTCTCAGGGGGAGATAATTCTGCTATTATTTCTAAAAATTATTTTTTGGTTTAGAGTGCTACGGTCTACTCTTTTGCAACACAAGGACTAATGAGACCGGGACCTACAGCTTAAAGCCGATTCCGAACGGCTACGAATATCCATGCCACAGTGGGATTCGAACGCACGAACTCCGGTACCGAAGGCCAGCACCCTAACCAATCGGCCATCGTTAGGCCTAAAAATTAGGAGAAAAAATTCAATTTTTATTCATTTCACAATTTGTTTTCGTTTAAAAAGAAAGAAAAAAAATTGTAGATATTTCATCGAAATCTAACCTCAAATTAGCACACTACTTTTCACATTTATAATATTATAAACAAGTTAACACTCGTAAATATTGGAAACCTCACAAAATATTCCAAAGAGAGACCAGGAATATAAGGATTTAGCCATTTTGCCTTTAAAAATTATGAAATTTAATACATCAAATCATTTTCTATTCCAGAAGCAAAAGTAAGAATTGGGTGATAAAAGTATGAATAAAATATACATGAAGCCGACAAGTTTTTGTAGTAAAACTATATGCTTGACTATATTAGATATTTTATTACAATTTCCTTTGTTATGTCATCTCCCATTCAAAAACGGTGTTTAGCCCTTGGATATTTTCCGACCCACTGAAATGTATATTCAATATAAATATGACAAAGAATTAAAGACAAAAATCCAGTCTGATGTGAATATTAATACCTATTCTTATTTCATTTTATTTTATTTTCTGTAATTTGTAAATTAAATATTTGCTGCAGGAATGAATTGCGTACTTTCTTCTGGAGATAATTCTACTATTATTTCTAAAAATTAGAAGAAAACTATATATGTATTACATAATTAGTTAAAAAATAGGAAGTATATAAAAAATTCTCTCTCTCTCTCTCTCTCTCTCTCTCTCTCTCTATATATATATATATATAAATATATATATATCTATATATATATGTATATATATATATATATATATATATATATATATATATATATATGTGTGTGTGTGTGTGTGTGTGTGTGTGTAATTTTAAAATAAATTAAATATAATTAATAATCTATCTATCTATATATATATAA
This sequence comes from Pardosa pseudoannulata, assembly GCA_032207245.1. Taxonomy (NCBI): domain Eukaryota; kingdom Metazoa; phylum Arthropoda; class Arachnida; order Araneae; family Lycosidae; genus Pardosa; species Pardosa pseudoannulata. The sequence goes on from CM063498.1 coordinate 35,860,637, forward strand.
ATCAATTTGTGTCTGTCTGTATGCACTCAATAGACTCAAAAACCATGCATCCAATCGCTGTGAAAATTTGGGAAATGTTTAGGTATATCCCTGGGAAGGTTTTTGTAAATTTTTAACGTTCGAAATCCATTCCTTCCCCCTTTTTCGAGCATTTCATGTCACTATTCCAAGCATTATTTTTCCCGGTTAAAAGCAAACGATTAAATTTTTAATTTATCGCGTGATAACTAAGGCTGCTACCCTATTACAGTCGACATATGTCACTGGTGACTTCTACGTCATAATAACGTCAGAAATAGCCAGGGATGGGAACATAGTACCATAAATTTCTCTCTCTGACATTATTATGACGCAGAAGTCACGAGTGACATGTCGACTGAAATATGGTAGCAGCCTAAGTGAAAGAAGGAATATTTCTAGCAATGTAACGTCATCTAAAGTAATTGTTTTAAACGCAGTTTTCCTCGGTTAAAATCAGAAGATTAAAATTTTTATTTTATTACATAATACATAGGTGAAAATGATACTTTTCTATCCTTATGACGTCATTCCTTTAAATATTTCATTTATTCATTTCTTATTTTATATTATTTAAACATCGTCTACGTAGTATCAATTCGATTTGTCCTGGAAATTACGATATAAATTGATTCACTTTCATTTCTATCTGACGCAAATTATAGCATTTTTATATGAGAGCTAATTTTAAATTTATTTCTTGGTTAATTTTTAAGTTGCAATGAAATGTTTATCAACAATATTCTAACAACAAAAAGTACAAATTTCTGTGACTCTATGGGCAAATAAAAACCTATCATTTTATATAGCTTCCTTCATATTCATATGTTTGACAATATGAATGTGTGTTTCTGTTTCATACTAAACTATGTGGTTTGTCATAAATTGCCTTAATTTTAGAAAACATTTATTATTACGAGCAAAATTAGCACTGTTGCTGTCAAAACCTCTACTCCCTATTCTCTCACGTGATTTGGCAAGATATATTAACGTTGCTAATCAACGTACAGTAGTAATACAGTTTAGGGTTAAATTTCTGTTTTACTATACAATTTTCAGCAAATTTAATATAAGACACAAATTCGATGCAGATTTAATCGTTAGCATGTAAACATATATTGGGTTATTTCTATTTATAGATATTAAGAACAGTTTTATTTTTATGTATTTTTTTAAAACAAATCTACCCGGTAAGTCCTAGAGTAAATTCTTTGGACAGAAATCCTTGATACCGCCAAATGAACAATTATGACAACAAATGAAAAGTTAACACTCATAAATAGTGGAAACCCAACAAGATATCCCAAACAGTGACCAGAAAAGTAATGATTTAGCCATTTTGCCTTTAAAAATTATGAAATTTAATACATTAAATCATTTTCTATTTTAGAAACAAAAGTAAGAATTGGGGGATAAAAGTATGAATTAAATATACACGAAGCCGAAAAGTTTTTGTAGTAAAACTATATGTTTGACTATATTAGATATTTTATTACAACTTCCGTTGTTATGTCATCTCCCATTCAAAAACGGTGTTTAGCTCTTGGATATTTTCCGACCCACTGAAATGTACATTCAGTATAAATATGCTAAAGAATTAAAGAGAAAAGTCCAGTCTGATGTGAATATTAATACTTATTCTTATTTCATTTTATTTTATTTTCTGTAATTTGTAAATTAAATATTTGCTGCAGGAATGAATTGCGTACTTTCTTTTGGAGATAATTCTACTATTATTTCTAAAAATTAGAAGAAAAAATTTAATTTTTATTCATTTTACAAATTTTTTTCATTTAAGAAGAGAGAGAAAAAATTTAGATATTTGGGAAAAATATTATTTAAAAAGAATATATTTTCCTTTTTAGAAATTGAAAAAAAAAACACCCATTCATTTTAAGAATTGGTTTTCAATTTATCAATCACTTTTCTTCCCAAACTCTATTATTATAATTCAATGGTACTTTTTTTCTCTTAAATTTTGTTTTGTCGAATATGGATTGAAATAAGCATCATAATAAAATTCTAATGTGTGTATCTGCTTGTGCGTAATTATTTAAGGAATAATTTAAGGAGTAAAAAATAATTGAATGTCACACACTGCAATTGTATACATTTAAAGCAGTTAGATGTTTAAACATGATGGCCGTGGCTTGTTGAATTTAAATACTGGAAATATTCTAGGAGAAGCTATATAATTATTTTAAAATATTAGAACAATAAAAATTTAAAAAGACTATTATGTTTTAAAAGTTGAAGATAACTTATTATCTATAAGATGATTATCTATAAGATGAAAAGAGTTATATTACAAAAAGGAAAAAAATCTTGGTTTGTTAATGTGGGAAACTTAAGTCATTTTACAAATAAAAAGTAGCATTTTGCTGTGAAAAATCCTTGCATCTCTCTAAAAAATAATTTTTTTTTTTGCTAAATTTGTAAACTAAATATTTGCTGAAGGAATGAATTGAGTACTTCCCCCGGAGATGATAATTCTACTATTATTTCTAAAAATTAAGAGGAAAAAAATAATTTTTATTTATTTTACAAATTTTTTTCATTTAAGAAGAGAGCGAAAAAAATGTAGATATTTGGGGAAAATAATATTGAAAAAGAAAATATTTTCCTTCTTGCATATTGAAAAAAAAACACCCACACATTTTAAGAATTGTTTTTTAATTTATCAATCACTTTACTTTGAAAACTTTATTATTACAATTCAATGGTACTTTTTTTTCTCTTAAATTTTACTTTATCAAATAAGGATTGGAATAAACATTATAATAAAAAACTAATGTGTGTGTCTGCTTGTGTGTAGTGAATATTTTAAGGAGGAAAAATTAATTGAATTTCACACACTACAAGTGTATAGTTATATAGCAGTTAGATGTTTAAACATGATGACAGCTGTCTGTTGAATTAAAATACTGGAAATATTCTATGAGAAATTATATATCTTTTTTAAATATTAGAACATTAAAGATTGAAAAATACTATCATATTTTAAAAGTCGAAGTAAACTTGCTATCTATAAGATGAAAAGAGTTGTATTACAAAGAGGAAAAAATCTTGGTTTGTTAATGTGGGAAACTTAAGTCATTTTACAAATAAAAAGTAGTATTTTGCTGTGAAAATTCTTTCCATCTCTCTAAAAAGTAATTTTTCAGTTTTTGCTAAATTTGTAAACTAAATATTTGCTGAAGGAATGAATTGAGTACTTCCCCCGGAGAAGATAATTCTACTATTATTTCTAAAAATTAAGAGAAAAAATAATTTTTATTCATTTTACAAATTTTTTTTCATTTAATAAGAGAGCGAAAAAAATGCAGATATTTGGAAAAATATTATTGAAAAAGAAAATATTTTCCTACTTAGATATTGAAAAAAAAACACCCACTCATTTTAAGAATTGGTTTTTAATTTATCAATCACTTTACTTCCAAAACTTTATTATTACAATTCAATGGTACTTTTTTTCTCTTAAATTTTGTTTTGTCGAATATGGATTGCAATAAGCATTATAATAACAATCTAATGTGTGTGTCTGCTTGACTATATAGAATATTTTAAGGAGTAAAATTTAATTGAATTACACACACTACAAGTGTATACTTATATAACAGTTAAATGTTTAAACATGATGACAGTGGCCTGTTGAATTTAAATACTGGAAATATTCTATGAGAAGATATACATTTTTTTAAAATATTAGAACATTAAAGATTTAAAAAGACTATCATAGACATGCCAACATTCAGGCACTTGTCCGGAGCAACAGCGTGGTTTGAAATTTTAACATGCTAATTACAGATCATATTTGAGAACATATGTTATTGGTTTCTAAATTATAATTTATATTTCTAAATTATAACTTAAAATATTTACACAGTAGTAAATTGTAAAAGGTAATTTAAAATTTATGCATTTAAAATGTGTGAGTAGCTTTACTTAGCTTTATCAACTTATTTTTCATAACAATATTTCTTGTAGCAACATCGACACTGATTAAAATATTTTCATTTTTCTATCATCAGGGATTCTAGAGTTCGTCTACTTAAATTTGACCTAAATTCAGTTTTGTTGTTCCAGACAGTACTGAAAGCTCTTAACAGGCAGTGTTACTGTGAGGAAAGAGTAATATTTAGCATTATATTTTGCAAAACTTTGTATTTATTTGCTGAATTGTAATCTTTCAGTTGCTCAGATTTTTGTTATTTTCCGGAGCAATCTGAGGAGTAACCGGAGTTACGCATTTTTCTCACTTCACCGGAGCAATTCCGGAGAATTGTTGTAGTTGTCATGTCTGCTATCATGTTTTAAAAGTCGAAGAAAACTTGCTATCTATAAGATGAAAAGAGTTGTATTACATAGAGGAAAAAATCTTGGTTTGTTAATGTGGGAAACTTAAGTTATTTTACAAATATAAAGTAGTATTTTACCATGAAAAATCTTTGCATATTTCTAAAAAGTAATTTTTCGGTGATAATTTTTATAAAAATCAATATAACGAAACTTTTAACAAAGTAATGGAATACTGTAGTGTATTAAATCGCCTAAAAAGGATGTATATTGGATACATTTTTATTGAATTGTTTTCACAAAAAATGAATTAAAGATATTGATAAAGTATTACCTTTGGATTATATGTTTAATTTCTATATTTTGAAATACTTCTTAAATTTTAAGTTATTTTGAAGATCATTGTTATAGGTACTTAATGTGTTAAGAAAATTTCAGTAGCTGTATTAGCAATTTTTAGTGTTTGCCATTTAGGCCTGATTAGGTTAAAAATTACTCCAAATTTACTAATTTACAAACAATATAGTATTTTAGGTAAATTTTACTTACTTTCTTATTTGAATTTAGAATTTTACCAAAGAGTGTAATTTTTTATTTATTTTTTATAGATCGCTTGAAATAGTTATTTACCTTAAAATTTGTTATCATATCTAAATCATGTCCTATGGTTAACTGCATGCAATCAATATTTCCTATTTTTATATATAAATATATATTTGCTACCTCATACATTGTTGAAAAAGTTTTTAAACTAATAAGTATGCTTTTGTAAAGACTGAAAACTAACTATGGTAAAAAGAACGACGTGCAAGCAAGAACACTTTACGTGTCTGATGGCCTACAGCTTAATATGGTAAATGGAAGGAAAATACACACACTTTCAAAAATTCATAAGAAACTCATTTGGTAAATTCTAGTTAATCAGTTTATTACATCTGGTTGTGAACAGGCATAAATAATGCACACGTATTCCTTTACTCATCTGGGAATTACTCTCCTTAGGTATTAAGTTACATTTGTTTGTATATTCAACTATTAAGACAATTTATAATTCCATTTTATCTATATTTAATGATAGCGTCCATATTTAATAAATATGATAAATTTTACTAAATTCCGTAGTCAAATAGAGTCAACATTTTTTATTATTTAGGTAAAAAACTAATTATGTTTAGAGAAACGATAATAAATTATTCCTCATTTATGCATAAACGTTTAATTTAACTCATTTGAAATTAATGATTTAAAACAATAAAAAAATCTTGCTCACATCTATTTTTTCCTGATTTTTGAAGCTATCATGAATGTTATGAAAAATGGCTTTAAGCGGTAGACCCTGGTCTTATTAGCCTAACGTATCAAATCAGTAGACCGTAGAACTCCAAAAGAACAAACCTGATATTTGGAAAAAGACCAAGCATCTTAAATTTTAATTTTTACAATAATCCATTTTTCGCCGTATTCTTAATAGGAAGAAACAAAATGGTGCAATGTGAAATCAAATATCTGATGTAGATCCCACATAACTTCCTTGTACGTTTAGGAAATTGTATACTTTATTAAAAACTTTCATTGTTTTGCACGTATTCAGAATTTTCTTTTGCACATTCCTATAAACTTGCAAAATTAGCTTTGTTTGCAAATAAATTTTTGGCTTAGCACTAAATAGCTTCAATCTAGTGACAACCCGAGATATTAATATCAGTTACATTTATTTTTTTTCTTCATGCATCTTATTCGTTCAAAAAGGAAATTTTTCGTAATTACAATACTCATTTTTCTATGTAATACAGGAAAATCAAACAATAAAATTTCAATATTATTCTCCATAAATAGATTTTTGTTTTCTAAAATGGGCTTATGAAGCATTGTGTCGACAGAAAAAATTAGATTTAAATCTAAATCTTTCTGCTGTATTGTCGTCTAACTTGACCGGTTGCTGGACCGGTTATGTCCAGTATTTTTGATTGAACTTTTTGATTGAAAAAATGCGAATTGCAATCGAAAAAAAGGAACTAAACGATTTGAGTTGCATATGTGGATATATGTTCGAACGTAATTGATAGAGTAAATTCAGTGATAGTCAAAAGGAAAATTTAAAAATTAAAACATAAGGTTTTCTTTTTTTCACTTAAAATGTTAAAATGAAGAAAAGTTGTATTTTCTCTGAAATATGAAAACGCAAAGCTTGTACGATTACAATACTTCTTTTACTTCATACAATAAACACTAAAATAAATTTTAACAGACTTTTTAATTAAAATAAAAAAATGTAAGAATGAATACAACTGTTATTTAGATAACTTGGGGCGCAACACATATTAAATAATCTAACTATATGTTTAGTGGTTATATAGCAACATAACTATGTACCGAATTTCACATCTGTGAAATACAATTTTGTTAACAAACCTTAAAATGTTTATAGTGTAATGATTATAGGAATACTGTTTGGCGTGTGTATAAGAACTTGGATTCACTAGTCTTTGAAATTTTTTATTTACACAACCAAACGCACATAGGGAAGAAAAGGGGAATAAATCGAATTAGATTAACACATAGAAGGAAGAAAGTTATAAACCTGCACTAGCTCAAAATTGAACCATTGTAGCGTTGGGGCTAACATAGCGCATACTCCCTTCGAAATTTGGAGCGCAACTACCTAAGATCATTCTTGGTCATATGACCACGATGTTTGCAGGTTAGTGCGGCATGTACAGAGCTGGTCGAATAAATACAACCTATCAAACAATAGCATTTCACGTAATATGTAACAGTGCTTATGATAACTAACCTCTTAAATTAATTAACAAAGGTGAAACATTATTAACGGCCTAAGGTTAGGTGTAGTTTCTTTGTGGACAGTTTTATTTTGTTTAGTTTAAAGCGCTATGAGATTTTTTTTTACACGAGGTCTGGTGAGATCGAGACATACAGCGTTAAATTGATGATTCCGTACCAGCTGTTTTACCAGCAACATGATTCGAACGCACGAACTCTAGTATCGAATGTCAGTGCACTACTCTTTTGGCCATCATTCGAAATGTGTATGAATTATCTATATAAATAATTTTTAATTTACGATTTTTATAAAATTATAGTTTTAAATCAATATTATTACTATTTAAAGCATTATTATTATTATTTCCTTTAAGGGAATATTATAAAAAAGGCTGCAAATTTAAAGAACTTTAAACTTTACAACCCCTTCTTACTCATGATCTGCACTTTTAGATACCATAAGATATTTATAAATGTTTAGAATAAGAGATTTGGTATCATACATAAACACGACATTGTGCAGTTTTAATTTAGATATAGCTCGTGATTACTTCAGTTGTTGTACCTGCTAAAAAGTATACTATGCATTATGGTCGAAATATTTTTACCAAAATTATAAATAGTAGGAGATACTTGGAAATTTGGGGATGCTGATAGAAATTTTATCCACCTTCAATAAAAGTAAAAATCTTGCCAAATATATTTCCACAAAAGCAGTACAAGATTTTCGAAATATATCCTCAAATTAGCACACTACTTCTTACATTTATAATATTATAAACAAATTACCTCTTGCAAATATTGGAAACCCCCCAAAATATCCCACAGAGAGACCAGGTAGGTTGGAAAATAATGATTTAGCAATTTTGCCTTTAATAAATCATGAAATTTAATACATTAAAATATTTCCTGTTCTAGAAACAAAAGTAAGAATTATGTGATAAAAGTATGAACTAAATATACTTGAACAGTTTTTGTAGTAAAATTATATGCTTGACTATATTAGATATTTTATTCCAATTTCCGTTGTTATGATATCAATTCTAAATTATACTCTTAACGTTTCTAAATTGCATCATCTATTCTCGAAACTATCATATAATTGACATTCAGACGCATTTTTTAAATGTACTTTTTTATCCACCTTTAAAAAAAGTAAAAATCTTCCCAAATTTATTTGCACAAAAGTAGTACAAGATTTTCGAAATCTATCCTCAAATTAGCAAACTAAATTTTACCTTTATAATATTATAAACAAATTACCACCTGCAAATATTGGAAACCCCATAAAATATCAAACAGAGAGACCAGGTACGTTGGAAAGTAATGATTTAGCAATTTTGCCTTTAAAAATCATGAAATTTAATACATTAAACCAGTTCCTATTCTAGAAAAGAAAGTAAGAATTGGGGGATAAAAGTATGAATTAAATATACATGAAACCGAAAAGTTTTTGTAGTAAAACTATATGCTTGACTATATTGCATATTTTATTCCAATTTCCGTTGTTATGACATCAATTCTAAATTATACTCTTAACGTTTCTGAATTACATCATCTATTCTCGAAAATATCATATAATTGACATTCAGACGCATTTCCTAAAATGTATTTTTTTATCAACCGATATAACCTGTCATGTTCAATATCCAAAGAGCTTTCATACTGTGTAATGTTATATATTTGTTACACTATGAGCTATACGATTTTATGGAATATTATTCCGAGAAAGAATTACAAGAGCTACTACTAAGCGATGTGTCTTAAAAACATAACGTGTCTAGCAGAAGGCAGGTGTGCAGTTTCCTTGAAAACTATCCAACAGTTAATTTCCGATGCTCCGTTGATAGCAGGTATTTTACTACATGCAATAACAACATCAAGAAGAAGTCTATTAATATTTTATTCCCTCAAAGGGAAACGTTCGCAAATCGTTCGACGATCAATAGTTGCTTGTATTATCTTTCTCCAGCGAATATTTTCCTTTTACTAACGAAATGACAGTTTATTTCACCCAGTGACAGGTATAATAGATCTAAATTA
>CM063498.1:35872274-35969774 GCA_032207245.1 Pardosa pseudoannulata
ATTTGTATAAGTACTTTGGAAAACAAATCTAACTTTTATTTTGAATATATATTCTATTAGTGATAGTGATTTTCCTGTACAATTAAAAAATGCCATATACATCTATAAATACATATGTGCTAAATTTTTCATCGACTGGATGTATAAAGAAAATAATCGATTAACATTGAGGACTTTAGCAAGTGAGAAAGTTCACATGCTTAATACTAAGATTAGAAATTTATAGGAATAGAACCCCAAAAATAGTTTATCCGAGTAATAGCTTTTTTATCCGAATAGAACTTGAAATCCTTTCATCTTTTCGATGTATTTTTCTACATTTTCCCACTGAATTTTCAATAAAGTAGATTATCAATATTTTTACTTTAACTATGAACATGATGTATATTAAATATTGTTACAAATTTGTTTAGTGAACCGTAAATTTAGCATGGGATTCTATGGGTGTCTCGCCAAATTGGCGAGATATCGGCTCGTTGGCGACAGTTTTAGCAACCTTTTTTTGTCACCAAGTTCATCGCCAAGTGTCGCCAAGTGGGGCGTCACGTGACAACTTCCGGTTCCTGTTTCTGGAATATTCTTCAGGCCTATATAAGGCAGGCAGAGTCGTTAAGTTCGGCCAGGACGTAGGCCATCGGTGTAAGAAGCACGCACGGTGTGATGTGTTTCACCGGTGCTTCCGTTTTGTTTGATGCGGAAAGAGGTACGTGAACCCGCGGCATTGTGCTCGAGTTGTTCCGCGATGACATTGTATTTTTGAAGTGATTGCCAATAAATGATTGTTTTCGTGCTGAAGTCTTATCTAAAGTCCATTCAATCCCCGAACCCAGTTTTAAAGTTCCTAACAATATTAATAATTCAAATGATTAACAAACTTTTGTACAAACATAATAAAACATAATAGCATGAGTTCTTTCATTATTATAAAAATAAAGGACAAAATTCGTTATACTGAAAGGAGAATAATTTAATAACAATGTTTTCCACAAAGTTATGAGAATTAATCATTTTTATACCAAATGCTCTATAAAGAATTCAGATGAAAACTTTTCATAAAATGTATATAATGCTTTTGAATTTTAGCTATACTTAACATATACTTTTTCAATTCAGACAGAAGTTAAAATAGCTGAACATGAAATAGACTGCATATTTCGTTTGAATTGTTTGCCTCTTTAGCCACCCTATTTATAACATTAGAGTGTCTTGTAAACTCTCAATTCGATAATTTTTCCTTTAAGAATACTATACAGTCAGAATGTATAAATGTAGGCCCAGTAAATGACAGATTATACATTATGTGTTTTATGCGCACCCCATCTTTCCCATAAAAACCACCATTTGTGTTACCAAGAACAAACATTACGAGGCCTGCTTGAATGACCATTGTCTCACATAAACCAAGCCCTAGAGACTCATAAAACCTTTACTAGAACTATATATAAGCTTTATCGCGAATTTACACTCATGCAATATAGATATTGGATTTTGAAGTTATTTCCAGAAATATAGAATATGTCCTTGTTTTCTCCATATTTATTATTTACTGGTGGTGAAAGAGTTTATTTTGTTAGATCACATATTTAGTTGAGGGAGATAAAGTTAATGGTAAGGGATATTTAAAAGAGAAAATGCGAATCCTTTTCTAATAGTAAATTAGTTTTAGTAATATACACAGTGTAAAACGCTAAGAGAGTGAAATATAAGGTTAAGCCATTAAGTCAAATATCAGAATAGAAATTTTGTGAGGTTTATAAAGCCCTTCAAAACAAGTAGTTTTCAGAAATTATCAGTATCATATATATGGCTGTAATAACAGCGGTAATGTCCTTTTAACATCATTTTGAATGTATTCTCGCTGTTGTGACAAGATAATGAGTCATTTTCCCCTAACAACTACAACTTTCACTATACATTTGAGGTTCAGGACATTCACTCATCGTCATTTAGGACTTCAGTGGGTGTATATGTATGCTGCTAAAGTTCCGATTTCATCGACAATCTACTTACTCAAAACTCCACGGACCTAAAACATAAATTTCAGTATTTTATTGAGTATCATAAAACAACAGGTTATCCATGGTATTATCATTTTTGCAGAATCTGAGATATACATTACAAAATTCACAAAAAATTAAAGAAGGTTTTTCCTTTACCAGTCAACAATTATAAAACTAGCTCATTTTCTCTGATACACATATAGCAAATATACTAAAAAATTATATACAAAATAATTTTCTGTCTTAAAGCAAGGAATGTTAGTATGAATGTTGACACACACACACACACACACACACACACACACACACACTTATAAATTTGTAACATAAAAATTTCAAAAACACACATACATTGTATGTGTATATATCAATGACTTCGTAAATTCTAGAATCAGATATATTAGGAAAACTGCATGATATGAAATCGATAAAAATAAAGTCCTCCAGTCACAATTTGCCTCCTTTTCAATGAAATAAATATAATGTAGAGAAAAAGGAATAAAAATTATGTTTGTAAATATGTTAGCAATAAAAAAATTAAGATTGATAAGGTTCATGATAAATCAGTAATAATAAGAAATTTAATAATTCAAAACTAAAGGTGAATAATGCATTGTGCTATTCTATTTGGTAGTTTTAATAAAAGAAGTTTTAAAGAAGGGAAAAAGATAAGAAAAATAAGAACAAACATTAATCCAAAATTTAATGATACTTTCAATAATTCTTAAAAAATCCTTTTTACTGAATATTCTGGAACACATTTTAATGCATCTAGAGAATATTTTTAAAAGTCTTGATAATTAGCAATAAAAATTACCAAAATTCTTATAGTTTCAGACTATAATTTATTTTTTAATAGAAGTTAGAAAAAATAACATAAAGTTTCTCCTCAGTACGTTTACTTTGAAACCTATTCTTAGTACTTTCAAATGATAGTCAAAATTAGATGCTATTTCGATGAAGAAATTATGTGTTTTTGCATTAAATTTCAATCGACAATGATAAAGGACTGGGAAAACATGATGTTTCTAAATAACCTTCCCAAAATAATTAGGAATTTCAAGTAAAATAAGGAATCTCTTGCTATTCTGAAAAGTTTCAGTGCATTAATTACATCCCTTCGTTTCGTAATAATTATTCATAATAAGTTACGTCACGATTGACACGCTCCAGCGCGTTTTCTCGAAAAAAATGATTTATGAATATAAAATGTCAAAATTTTTGTTCCTTTTTCAGTGCTAAAACACTTTCAAAAGAGTAATTATTTCTTGCTGGATTATTACCCAATATCAACATAGAATGATTGACAGGAGGACTAGAGTCTTTATTCAAGTTTTTTGTTTAGAAAGTCTCAGAATTTCAAAAAGAAATATCGAGACATGACTATATCTTAATTATTTATTTTTATTAAAGAATTCGCCGGCGTCATAAAATGCTTATTTAAATTATTAATTTAAACTGATTTAAATATCGTACACGTAAAATGGAAAATAGTGTTTAATAAATGATTTTAAGAGTAAATAATTTCAATACGACTAGGACTATTTATCCAAGTCAAGTTTATAACTTACTGCGAGATACCAGAGACTAGGAATTATGAGCATAGATAGAGACTGGGATCTATGCACTTTCTAAAAATTACCTACTATATTATATACACACACAGATATATATATATTTATAATATATATATATATATATAATATATATATATGTATATATTATTTATATTATTAATGACTCTGTCAGTTCTAGGATCACGTGCATTAGGAAAATTGTCTAGTATAGAATCAATTAAAATAATGTCTTGAAGTTACCAAATTTAAAAATAAAATTTGGTTAAAAAAATAGGATCCTTTTCAATTAAACAAATATTTTTTTTCTTTTCCTCTATATATGTTTTATACAAATGGCCGTGTGTCTTTATTTCACTTTGTTTTATATTTATGGAATGATCTCCCGGTCGGGTAAGCATATATTCATTCAGTTTTCTCTATAATTTATGTATTTATATATATTTATAATATATATATATATATATTAATATTATATATATATATATATATATATATATATATATTTATATATAAACTATAGATATATTTATATTATATATCTAATATATATAGTATATATATTATACATATATATCCATATATATATCATAATAGATGAGTATATATATCAAATGGATAGGTAGACAGCTGATATATATATATATATATATATTTATACATACATATATATATATAACCAGCAATATATATATATATACACACACACACATATATATACTACACATATATAATATAAATATATATATACACACAATATATTATACACTTATAAAATATATATTATATATATACACACATATATATACACACACACACATAAAATTATAAATACATGTATATAATATATAACTCACACACATATATATATATATATATATAAATATACATATATATATATACATATATATATATATATTAACACTATATATAATATACATATATTTACATATACATGTATATATATATAACATATATATATATATATATATATATATATATATACATATATATACATGTATATATATATATTATACATATATATATATATATATATACATATACTATATATATATATATATACATATATATATATATAAATTATATACATGTATATATATACATATATATGTATATATATATGTGTGTGTGTGTGTGTGTGTGAGGTTTAAAAATGGGAGTTAAGAATTAAACGAAGTTATAGTTATTAATAGTTAGAACTCATTACCAATAACATAATAGGCAAAAGACGCACCCTCGAGCTGAACTATACAGAGTGAAGAAACCGACGGGGAAGTACACATATGAATTTTGCTCAGGTAGCAATGCCCAAATAGACAGTTCTGAGCGGGAATCGGGCTGATAACATCCTTCACGCTTGTCGTGGCAAAGTGTGAGAACAAAGGATTGCTAAATGGTGTAGCTATGGACAGAAGGATTACAATAAAGAAGTTTTTATATATGAAATGAGTCTTCCATGCCTTAACCACTAGTCCATGTCAGATATATATATATATATATATATATATATATATATATATATATAATTCTATAATGCATAGCAAATATTTATATAAGATAGCATGGATACAAGTTCCATCGTCAAATTTAATGCTTACTCCGGCATAGCTTTAGTTTTACCCGCTCTACAAAGGTTAAATAATCAAATTAATTTTCACTGTATTTTTAATAGCAGTAAAAATGTAACTCTGAATAAAATATATAATACTTTAAAATTATAAAAAGAAATCATGCTTCCGTATAAAATACAAAATATTTTTTAAAAAATTCAATTTTTAAAACATTTATTAAAAATGTGCATAGTGTACTAAATTTTGTATAATTTTAATAAACTTTGTACTTCATATTTCTTTGTATATAGATTAAAACTAGGAGTTGTTACAGTTTTCAATTCATACAAAAGGAGGATACATACAATGTTTTATAAATCTTCTATTATTTGATAAAATATTTAAATTTTAAACATACATACACATTTTTGTAAGAAACCCATTAATAGACAATGTATAAAAATTGTGACACTTGAAACATTTGGAAGTCATTTAAAGTTATTAACAGATCAAATTCTAAAAACGATTTTTACGTTCTAAAGCAATGGTATGCTACAATAATCTGGTTTATAAGAATTAAATATATTATTCTAAAAAGGGTATGGTTATTTTAGTATTTGAATAGGTGAAAGAAATGTTGTTTTGTGAAATTCTGTAATATTCTAGGCCTTGTGCATTTTTAAAATTCTATTTTACTAAATAAAGTATTCTTTTGACTAAGGTAAGATACTGTAGAAGAACAAGCCATCAAATCTCCTGTTCTTTTTATGACTTGGAACTCATTCCACAACAATAGCTACATCTTTTCTCTTTTTAAACCTATATTGTACCACACCAACTAAATATTTCTGTAAGTTATTAAAACTTAATCCATATCATTAATATGGTGTAACTAAGTATATAAAACCAAAATTATGAAAAAATATTTTTAATTTTTTATGTAATTGGCTGTCCTATAAATAGGACAACGGTCCATTACACTACTAAAACTGAACAAATATCACTTTCATTGCATTAGGCGGATTCATAAATAAAATTTGGGGAAACAGTCAAAACAAAGTCCAAGATTACATTTTAAGCATACTGCTGTAGGTTTTCTCTTGCAGTTATTGAACTGGCAGTAAGAGAGTAAGTTTCTCTTGGAAAATATCTCCAGTTTTCTGAATAGAATAGACATCTATTTACTCTTTGTGGTGTCCAGGTGTGTGAACAGGTGTTTGAACTGGTTTTCATTGAAATATAAGAAAATAATGTACTCTATCAATGCAATATCGAATTCATAGAAAAGTAATCAGGATTGGACCATCGTCTTAATTTTAGGGCACCTTTTTTATACTTACAAAATACACGTGTAAAATATATTTTTCAACTAAAACTTTCAACTGCATCATTAGCTCTGTTTTTAAACTAAAAGTAACCTCCACAATGATTAAAAAATAATAATAATGAATATAAAATTAAAGATTAAAAAATGACAATTTTTAAGAGGTAGCTGAAAATAAATTTTACAATACAATATAATTTGATTTCTCAGTTTTTTTGCTACTATGCTAAAGTGTGCCTATTTTATAAAGGTGTTAAAATAAAATCCACTCAGAAAATATTTATATCTTTATTATTAAATGGAATTTTATTTGCTGTCCTGTTTATAGGACAGCGGTCCAATATTGGTTAAATAAAGAAAACTAAAAAGTGTGGATAAAACACATTTTATATTTTACGGAACAAGTATGAGCAAAGTGACGAGATTTTTGACGATTCTATTAGAGGAAACCGAATCGCCTAAAATGACGTTCCGGTGAAATTCTATTAACCGTGAACCACGGAGAAAGTAAAACGGAAATCTGGAATCTGATTTTCATTATTGATGACCCAGAAATAGCGGTGATAAACAGCAGTGGAAAAGAAACATTTGCAGATCCGGAGAAACAGCCATAGAGGAGATCTTTCGGAAAAGATGAACTCGGATTACATGGAAGGAAAAGGAAAATGGCTTAATAAATGGGCGAAGCGTTATAGATATATAGAGTATTGTGAGGCACGTATTTTTCTCATGCACCTTTTTGTAGAGGTTTTGTAAGGAAAAGGGAAAATTCTATTTTGCCGTTTTAACCTTATCGGTGAAATTGGTGTTGATATAATAATGCTTATACCTATAATTATAGCAATCTGATATTTTGTCGAAATAACTATAGTTAGAAAAGTTTCGAAACAATTGTCTTACAAATTATCTTTATGTTTATCACCATGTATAGAATAGGTATAGAATCACTGGTATAGAATGTTAAACAAGTGTACAGAAAATACTATTACATAGATACGCACAGAACTTAAAAAGCGAATGAAAATTACACAGTAATAATTAAAAATTCATAAACCAATAAAAGCTATTATTTGTACAAAAAACTTAAAAAATAGTATAATTTAAGAATAAAACAGAAAAATAGTATAAATACATGTATTACTAAAATCCTTTATTTATATATTTTAATATTAATTTAATAACTTCTGTTCATAAATTACGTTATTGGGGTTTGCGCAAGAATTCTGGTTTTTCTCTTCAGACACGCAGTAGACATAATCTAACCTCTGTTTTAACCAATAATTCTAATTTAACGAATAGTAAACGCGTTCTCTTTAGACACGGGTTATTTTGTATCACATGATCAAATGTGCTACAACAATTAAAAAGTTTGTGCGCACAATGTTCTCGAACTTTTTGACTGAAGTATTGATTTGATGTTTCTTCAGAAATAAAATGTGTTGTTCTTTTTGATGGATCTCGCCCATGAGCTATAATTTAAGTTTATGTTTTAGGCAAAGTACTTGAAAAGCAAATGCAAATTAACAGTAGGGAAGAGTGGGGCACCTTGGGACATAGCCCACCTTGGGACACCTTTATTTTCAGGCTATAATTTGCAACCAGGAATTAATTCTCATGTGTATTGATAGATGGCCTTCTTCTTCACTAATTAAAGAATTTTGATGAAAATAGTGCTTATAGGTAAGGAACAATTTAATTTTCTTTGTTTTGAATAACCCAAAATTACATCAATGTGCATTTTAAAAAGTAATTTTTTTTTTAAGAAAAATTTAAATATTTAAAAAAAAGTGTATTGTTGTGAAAGAAAATTCATTTATTATTATTTCTATGCTAATAAATAAATTGTATTGTTAAGTCTAACTGTATATTAGTTACCAAAAGATACTATGTAAAATGGGGCAGGTTGGGACACACATACATGGGGCACCTTGGGACATTTTTAAAAGTGTAAACAAACATCAATTCGAGCAAAATAATTAATAATTTGGTGCCTAATTTTTAATTGATTTAACATGTCAAAATATTAATTTATTAATCTCTTTTTTTTTCAGAAAAAAATGGTGAAAACAAGAAAAACAGAAAGTATTCTGCTGTAAATGCTAATATGCTTAAATCAGCTGCAAATATAAGGTTTGTAAAAAAATGTATTAACTTGAACAATTTTCAACTATTTCTCTTTTATAACAGTTAATAAAAATAATTTGAACATTATTTTGTATTTGTTGTTTAGTGTTCCAACGTACCCCTTACAGTGGGGCAGGTTGGGACATTGGAAAGGTACTTTATTTCTTTTATAAATCTTTAACTAAATGAGATGTTAAGTAGGTTTAATGTTTATAAGAAGCAGATATGCTGGTAATATATGCATGCATACTTATTTTTTTTAATTAGCTTTAAAAAAATTCATAAAAATGTTTAACTGAAAAGTGTCCCAAGGTGCCCCGGTTTCCCCTAATAATTAAAAATTCATAAACCAATAAAAGCTATTATTTGTACAAAAACTTAAAAAATAGTATAATTTGAAAATAAAACTGTAAAATACTATAAATGTATGTAATATTAGAATTCTTTATTTATATATTTTAATATTAATAAAAACACTCATAAAAATGTTTAACTGAAAAGTGTCCCAAGGTGCCCCGGTCTCCCCTAATAATTAAAAATTCATAAACCAATAAAAGCTATTATTTGTACAAAAACTTAAAAAATAGTATAATTTAAAAATAAAACTGAAAAATAATATAAATGTATGTAATATTAGAATCCTTTATTTATATAATTTAATATTAATTTAATAACTTCTATTCATAAATTACGTTATTGGGGTTACGTTATTTGTAAAGAAAAGGGAAAATTCTATTTTGCCATTTTAACCATATCAGTGAAACTGGTGTTGATATAATAATGCTTATACCTATAATTATAGTAATCTGATATTTTGTCGAAATAACTATAGTTAGAAAAGTTGCGAAACAATTGTATTACAAATTAGCTTTATGTTTATCGCCTTGTAACCGGTATAGAATTTTAAACACGTGTACAGAAAATACTATTACATAGATACGCACAGAACTTAAAAAGCGAATGAAAATTAACAGTAATAATTAAAAATTTATAAACCAATAAAAGTTATTATTTGTACAAAAATTTAAAAATAGTATATTTTAAGAATAAAACTGAAAGATCATATAACTACATGTAACATTAAAATCCCTTATTTATTATATATTTAATATTAATTTAATAACTTCTGTTCATAAATTACGTTATTAGGGCGAGCAAGAATTCTGATTTTTCTATCCAGACACGCGATAGACTCAATTCAACTTCTGTTTTAACCAATAATTCTAATTTAACCAATAGTAAACGCGTTCTCTTTAGACATGGGTTATTTTGTATCACGTGATGAAATGTGCTTAGGAATTATTCATAGTCTCTTTACATGAGATATCAACAATTAAAAAATGTGCGTGCATGATGTTCTAGAAGTTTTTGACTGTTGTATTGATTTGATGTGTCACCAGAAATAAAATGTGTTGTTCTTTTTGACGAATCTCTCATATGAGCTATAATTTATTTTTTAGTCTCGAGCGCTAGGTAATTTGTTTTCAACACTAAATCAAATTATACATGTACTTTTACGTCAAAGAGATTCTGAATATATATTCTATCCGTGGGGTTTAAATCCAGTGCATAAATACAAATTTCTACCAAACTGGCAATTGTCTGGCAATATATAGTTTTAGTAAAATTGTTTTAATTTATAGCTAGATGATAAAAAATGGGCAGGACCCTGCTTTTTGGTACCAAGTACTAGAGTTCAAACTCTACTGTTGCCTTAAACGTTCAACCCCATTTGGGATCAGCTGGAAAAGATACCGGTGTCACAAACCCTCTAGTAGCAAAATTACTCTAAGCCAAATTATTTTAATTCACAGCTAGATTATAAACAAATGAGTAGAAAGCTGCTTCGTGCTACCCAGTTCTTGAGCACGTACTCTACCGTTAGCTTAAACGTCCCATCCCACTTGGAATCGCCTCTAAACAGGTGCCGGTCTCACCAACCCTCGAGTAGCAAAATTACTCAAAACAAATTATTTTAATTCACAGCTATATGATAAACAATTGGGTAGAAAGCTACTTCGTGCTACCCAGTTCTTGAGCACGAACTCTACTGTTATCTTAAACGTTCCAACCTACTTGGAATCGGCTCTAAACAGGTACATGTCTTACTAACCCTCGAGTAGCAAAATTACTCCAAACCAAACTTATTTTAATACATATTAGGCTGTTCTGATAACATCATAAATAATCTTCTTTAAAGGATCATGCATCATTATATTGAAATATATTTAGCCAGTTAAATAAAAGAGTTTTCCGCTTTTTAATTTTGATCTCTGTAATTTCAAAATATGGTTAGACATAAACAATGTAAATTATGCAAAGCAAACATACATTTATAACGATTAATAGACTATAAAAAGGGCTGAATCCCATTTTTAATCCAATTTTATAAGATTAAAAATTTTCTGTTCAAAATGGCGTTCCCAAATTAGTTCCAATAAAAAAGATTTAATTGTAATTAATGGAATATTTTTAAGTTAAATTTTTGCAATCATCTTTTTAAAAGCATCTATTAAATTTGCATTTGTTACGGTTAAATATAAGTTTAAAGAATGTTAAAATTTCTTTTGTAGCTTGTAAACTAAAGACACTTTTATTTTTTTCCATAATTAATGGTTTCAACTCTAGTACTGTTAATTAAATGCAGTACATCAAGAAAATCTCAGAGTAATGGGTAAAATTAAAATACATACTTTATTACATTTATCTAATTTTATACAAAGCTTACGTTTTTTACAAAATATACTTTTTTTTTACATTTCTTGGTTTAGTCTTATTTATTAAATTCATTACTAAGTTTCTCGACAGTAAAACGAATGAAATGATAAAAAAAAATATCTATTTTTAGCCTTTTCAAAAGGTTATAGCTAGATGATTATATTTAATAAAAAGACGTGATGCTGAAGATCCATAAATTGTTTTAACAAAAGTATTTATAAATATTTGTCTTTATAAAAGCAGGAAATATTTACGTAAAGGCAAACCCTATATATTTATTATATGTAACTAAATTATTTCTTAATTTCTATTATTCTAAATATCATAAAGTAAAAAAAAAGCGTTTTATAGTAATTTATTTTTTTATCAAAAAGCAACAGAGTAAAATGTCTTGTATGAAAAATATGTACTAAAGAATTTCATTTTTAAAATGCATGTATATGTGAATAGAAAAACTTAGCTTTCTAATATGATGCTTCTTGACAGTGTTTGATATGTTATTGGAATAAACATTGAATCTGATGACTTGTCTTTTAATAATCACAATAATATATTCTAGAAAAGTGGGACAAAAACAACTGCTTGCGCATTCTATTGTGTTAAATGTTTAATATTCACTTTTGACCACCATATTTTTCTCCGAGTTACAATATCATTTGATGAATCCATCATTTACTTTTAATAATGTTTATTTCGCATAAGTTTGAGTTTTTAAAGTTTTCTTTATTAATCATTTACTATTTGATTTTTAAATAATTATAGATGTGTTCTTCCCTTGAAAATCTTCCAGTATCTCTCTATTTACGTCACCCAAGTAATTTCCAAACACTATTTTCTAATTAATATAAGAGATTTACATTAATATTGTTTTTTTATTCATTTACGTAAACATTTTTATTCAAGTAATTTCTTTGATACGAGGGTTGCTATTTATATTTCTGGCCTTGGCAACAATAAGTGTTGCTAGGCGACCGCAGACGATTTTAATCGAAAATTTGATATTTTTAAACATAAATTCAGCAGACGATTTACCATTATAATTTTATTTGTGTTGTTGACAGTAAATTAAAAATTTTTTCTCTTTCAAAAAATGGAATTGAATCGTGATCATTTTCGTGCCATTATTTTTCATAACTTTTGACATGGATTGTCAAGACAAGAGTGCTTCGATGAACTTAATTCTTTATACAGCGATAAAGCGCTATCCTACAGCACTGTAAAAAATTGGTATAACGAATTTAATCCTGGTCGATGTTCGATCCAGGACGAATCCCGTGCAGGTTTTATCCTAAATTCGTTGTTATGCTAGAAAAGTTCGATGCTGTTCGTGAACTGATACAGCAAGATCGTCATGTGACATACCGTGAGATAGAGGTGTTTTTGGACATTAGTATGACGAGCATCAATGAAATAATGCATGAACATTTGAGCGTAAAAAAAAAATTGTTCGCGTTGGATGCCGCATAATCTGATAAAGGCTCAAAAAAAGGCTCGTGTCGATTAGTGCAAGGAAATGTTGGAAAAATACGTTCAAGGTACATCAATGTATAACATCTACACAGGTGACCAATCATGGATCTATGCATATGAGCCTTAAACAAAACAGCAATCAACTGTATGGGTCTTCCAAGACGAGGCAAAACTTACAAAAGTTGTTCGAAGAAGAAGCACATCGAAACAAATTATTGCCTGTTTCTTCGGCATTAACGGTCATATGGCAACAGTGGCGTTAGAGCAACGCAGGACGGTCAATTCTGAATGGTACACGGCCATTTGTTTGCCAGAAATCATCAGAGAAATTCGAAAAAAGCAGAACAGGCGAATCATTCTTCATCATGACAATGCGAGCTCTCACACATCGACTCAACAAAGGCATTTCTGACGGAGCGAAAGATCGAACTGATGGGTCATCCGCCGTATAGCCCTGATATGGCACCCAATGACTTCTTATTCCCACACATCTAAAATAAATTACATGGACAACGATTTTCGACCCCCGAAGAAGCGGTTGATGCATTCAAAACGCATGTTTTGGAATTACCTCAATCGGACTGGAAAAAGTGCTTTGAAAATTGGTTCAAACGCATGCATAAGTATATTGATCATCATGGAGAATATTTTGAAAAACAATAAAACCAATTTTGATCCTACATATTTGTTTTTTCATTATTAGGCCAGAAATATAAATCGCAACCCTCGTATCATCAATTTTACAGTGAAAATTGTGTGATATGAATATGTTTACCTAATAATAGCAGGTATTCGAAAATTTATATTATTAAATAAGATATACTTATGAAATATAAAATCCTCAATTTGTTTTCTGTAGAACTCATTTATAATCAACAGTACAAACATTACTATATTGGTTATTTCGATAAGGATAACAGTGTTTCAAGGTAAATTAAATTATTTTCTCATTTTTAAAAATTGGTGTAATTAATAAGTGATTTTATTATATTTAAAAATGCAAAACGTGTTTCCATTACTTTGTTCAATTTCTTTTATATTTGTGTAATTAATAATTGATTCAATTATGTTTAAAAATATTTACATTCAAAGCGCGTGTTTCCATTACTTTGCTCATTTTTTTAATTGGTGTAATTAATAAGTGATTTTATTATGCTTAAAATTATTTCATTCAAAACGTATTTCCATTACTTTGCTCATTCTTTTAAAGTTGGTGTAATTAATAAGTGGTTGTATTATATTTAAAACTATTTACATTCATAACGTATATCCGTTACTTCGCTCATTTTTAAGATGTGTAATTAATAAGTGATTTTACTATGTTTAAAAATATTTACATTCAAAACGTATTACTTTGCTCATTTTTTTAAAGTTGGTGTAATTAAAAAGTACTTTTATTATGTTTAAAATATTTACATTCAAAGCACGTTTCCTTTACATTGCTCATTTTTTTAAGTTGGTGTAATTAATAAGTAGTTTTATTATTTTTAAAAATATTTACATTAAAAGCGTGTTTCCGTCACTTTGGCAACATTTTAAGTTGTGTAATTAATAAGTGGTTTTATTATGTTTAAAAATATTCACTTCAAAACGAGTTTCCATTACTTTGCTCAATTTTTTAAGTTGGTTAAATTTAAACATAATAAGAAATGATCTTATTATGTTTAAAAATATTTACATTAAAAACGTGTTTCCATTACACTCATAGATTATTTTTCAATTTGAGATGACATCATCCACCGTATCAGACGTCATTAACCCCTTCCTGTAAAATGACGAGTCTAGCTCGTCATTAGTTTTTCATTCCATACCGCACAATGACGAGCTACACTCGTCATGCGATTAAGGTTTGGTTTGGTTTTGAAGTGCTACGGTCTACTTTTTTGCAACACGAGGGCTAAAGTCATGCGATTAAATTTACTGTTAAATATGATAATTAATTTAGTTTAAAATTTCTAGTGTACTGAATTTGGCAACACTTTTATCACTTGTGAAAATCACAAGTCACTATTGCATATTGTTTACTTAGAATTTCTTAGTACAAGTCATTGCCAAATTAATGAGTCAGAATAAAAGAAAACCTACTAAGAAATGCCGTATGTGTTACAAGAATCAAATTAAAAGTGAGACTACTTGGCGGTGTAAACAATTAAGAATTCCTTTGCACTTTGTTTTGAAAAGTACCACTAGCTTGAAGACTATTATCTGTATACCTTATTAATGCTTTGCTTTGATATTTTCTTAATTTTATTGTTTCTGACTTTATTTAACACTATGTAAAAAGTGGATTTTAATTAAGAATATGTAAGAATGTTAAAATGAAACAAGTTTTTTAAATAAAAATTAAATGGTTATTTCATGCACAGTTTTTCATTATTAAATCATACCGGAAGGGGTTAATATGGACATCTGTAGTTTATATGGATATATAGAACAAGGCAATGCTCATTGACTCTATAAAGTACCTAGCATATGATCGATAATCTATTGGCATATAATGCAGAAATCTTAGAGTGTCCAAATAGCACAACACTTCTAATAGTGAAATTAGTAAATTATTAAAAAGCTTTCACAGTTCTACTGTATTTTTTTATTCTAAGCTTCCAAATAAAAACGTCACTTTTGAACTATTCTTTATGCACAGGAGTTGATTTTTAATTGTCTCGAAGCCTACTGTTTCACATCACATAAAATCAAATGGAATTGAGAGGAAAGAATATTTGGTTTTATTCGTGGAAATGAACATCGTTTCATTTCGTTTATATAGCTGAGATTCCTAGAAAAATGTCCATTCTACAAGAAATCTTTCTTTTAGTGCATAAAGCTCCCTACTTTCTTCCATCTAATAATACTGAAACTTCCGTACAAGCTTTATTTCCGAGAAAGAGAAAAAATTACCCTAAATTGAATTAGAGGTTTTACACAAACTTCGCTCGGTGGAATAAATAACAAGGGAAATAGTACAGGAGAGGTAATATATAAAACTAGAAAACGCTGAAATATTTCGATGAAAAAATAAATAAGAGCATTTTGAAAGAAAATGTTATATTTGTTTTTATCCTTCTTTACTTTCAATAAGAGTCCTGTGTTATCACAAGCAAACACTGTCAAAAAATACGGGTTCAAATATCTGCCATACAAAATATTTTTTCTTGTCAGAACGGTAGAATAGGAAAAAAGTGAAATATATTTAAACATCGACATTTTGTTTGCCTGTTTGACGTAGTAGGATCTCATGTTAGACATTTCGTCAGAAGTATCGACTTAGAATTATGAAAGACAGACACAGCTAAAGAGTGGTGCATTATAAAAACTATTTTTATAATGCAAATCGATGGGCTAATACGTATTTTAAATAATTGTCATCTTGAATTCAATAATCATAAAAATATTATTTTCACCATTTCATGTCTGTATTCAAATGTAAATCCCCTAAATAATAATAGCCTAAGTTGTCTGTCCATCCTTCCGTCCTTGAATTTATGAAGCGATTAGACCTGGAAAAGATCGATGCATCCATACTGGATTCTTGACGAGTTAGGGTTAGCAAAATTCAAAGTGACTTCGAAAACATTCCAAATCCACCCCTTCCTCCCTTGTCGATCTATTAATACCATTATTTCAAGCCCTAATTTCCCCGGTCAAAAGTAGGCGATTAAATTTAACAATTTATCACATTATAAATACACGGAAATAGTATTTTTTCTAGCATTATGAAGTAATTCATTTAATCATCTCATTTAATCATTTCTTTTTTAAAATTATTTAAATATCGTCTACATTCTTTTCATACGTGTTTTATCACTGAACTTAGATATTACGTAAATAATTTTTTTATATTTGACTTACATAATAGATTATGTACATACGCGATAATTTTAAATTTAATCATCGATTATTTATTGTTGCAATGAAAATTTTATCACAACAAATTATTTTCATAAAAGTCTAGGAGTCTATTTCATGGTCTAATAAATATCTAATAAATTTAAGATATATATCTTTAAAAATTAAGTTTGTTCATGTGTTTTTTGTACATAATCACACAGTTTGCAATGCATTCGCTAAATTTTTTACATCATTCATACATACTGCCAAATAATCACTGTCAATATTAAAACCTCTGCAGTCCATCCTATCATGTTATATGTCAAGATAAATTAAGCTTTGCAACTAGCATGTGGTCAGTACAGATAAACAAATTATTGAGCGTCTATTAGATAATTCTCAGCCAAAAAACAACCCATTTTTTTACCTGCCTCATAGGGTATTTTACAATTCCAGAAAATTAAAAATTTTACTGACCCCGTCATATGACGGGATATATGCTAGTTTGAAATATTATCGAAAATAATATTTTGAAATTTTGTAGCTACTCCTACAAACCAGAAAAAAACGTTACTGACCAGTTTGAATTCACCTTATCAACATATCAATTTTACTAAACATATAACTAATATTGTGTTACTTATGCTTTAGAATACCTTTAATAAAAGTGGGCGAATAAAGAAAAGAAAACGCTTTCGAGGGTCAAAGTATTTATTATACAACTCATTAAACATTAAAAAATAAATAGTAAATAATAAAAAAATTGTAAAAAATTAAAGTATAAAGTAAATAATTTACTTTGAAATATTCTTCTACTAAAACGCGTATTAAATTGAATTTCTAAAAGTTTCAATTTTCAAATGATATTATGTCATCACTTTCTGCCCATTCCTAAAGAACATTATACGAAGGCAGCAACACAGTACATGTTTATAGTACTTAACATAAATTTACAATCAGTAAATTCAAAATAAAACGTTTTTTTTTTTTACTTTTTAAAATTTAAAGGTAAAACAAAATTGGTATAATTTTTTAATAATTTTATGCATAGTTATTACAGCATGCTCATTTTTTAACATAAAGTTTTAAACCATTTTAGATAAAAAAAATCTGATAGCAATATTTTCCTATGTAAATATACGAGATGTATTTTTACATTAGCTGCTTCGCACCCATCCTTCGGTCTGGGATATAACATGTCTCCTCCCCCCACAAAAAAAATGAAGGTTTAGAACCACTATCAAAGATAAACGCAATAATAGAAACGTTGAATAAATCTCGTATGCTGCAGATTGTTGATGAAAAATATAGTTTATAAACAACACACAAACCCTGTTATAAATATGTACTTTCACTGTTTTGCCTGGGAACCACAGCGTAGAGATGCAAAATTCCAAGATTTTCTCTACTACATGAGTCAAATTTATTTATGATATGGATATGCTTGCTTTTAATGTATTTACTGTGAATATTTATTTTAAATCACTTTTTGTCCTTAAATTTCGTTTTTTATATATGTTAATTTAATTAACATTATATCAGTCAAAATCAAGGCTCTTATAGTCTAGAACTAGCTTTAGTTTTGGTTTTTAAAGCTACAGACTACTTTTTAAATATACGAAGACTAATAAGGTCACGACTAATGCATAAAATAGATTCCAAAGGGCTATAAGCATACATGCCATCAGCAGGATTCAAACTCACTAACTCTAGTACAGAAAAATGGCGCCTTGCTTATTCGGCTATAATTCGGCAAACCAGTTTTTGATTTCAACAGCTATAGAAACCCACCTCGTGCTTACGTACTGCCCAGATATTTGGTTTTGTGCCCCCAAACAGCAGTTTCTAGCTTAAAGCACATTTACAAAATCCTCAAATCCACAAAAACACCGCTTGAAACTTTAAGACTAAGAAAGTTGCTCGAGGAGCACAAAACCAAATGTTTAACCTAGGCGTATACAGCCAGCATATTTCGAGAGGATAAGTATGCGTAACTTTCGAGCATATTTATCCAGACAGCAAATTTAGAGTAAAGAATTGAAAGCTGCTTTTAAGATACAAATGACTTCACAGTAGTGGATAATATGTTGAAATGTAGATTAGAGTGCAGACTTAAAAGTAAAAATAAAATTAACAAAAACGTAAGTTTGTGTGTTTTTAATTACAAAACGATACTTTCCTAGGCAAACACGCCGGATAAGTAAATAAAATGTTACTTGTAAGGAAGTTTTAGCACAAGCAGAAATTTAACAATTCCATAAATTGTTATTTTTAAACAATAACGCAATGAAGTGTAAATAATAAAAAAAATTTACTATTGTATAAAAATCAGTTAGGAATTCAATATAATTTCTAATTAATCTGCATCTAACTCATGAGTCGTAAGATTTCTTCATCTTTAACAACACTATAGCCTGGTTCAGGCCAAAGCTTTCTCTGTCTGCTTTTTTCAGACGACACGATTTACCCTTTACCCTTAAGTGACAATGCAATTATTCAATAAAATTGCTGATAACATGTTCTAAGTTGCCCTTCATTGGGCAGGAATTGGCACTTGGTCTTCCTCACTTTGTAGTTAGAAAGATTAAGGATCTCCTAATGGAAGAGACTTTTAGGACTTTTAGGTAGTTCTAGTAATCAAAGGCAGGCTAAGGAACTTAACCAGGGGCATCCCTGGCTGAGGGGTAAGGAGCTACATAAGCACAGTAAGAATGAGCTAAGGGTGGCCATTGGTCTGTTGATAGGTCATTGTTGCCTCAAGAGGCATCTTAATATTATTGGCATCATGGACAATCCGGTATGTAAGGGGTGTCACGTGGTGGAAGAAAGTTCCTTTCACATCATGTGTGATTGTGATTACTACTCTGCTAAGCGTTTTGAATTTCTTGGTTACCATTTCACCGAACCGTGGAAGTTGGCCAACTTCCCGGTTAAGTTGTTGCTTAGATTTACTTCAGCTAATTGTCTCTTTGGGACTTAATTGTTAATATTCTTAACCTACCGCTGGAACTCTTTTGTTCAAGTAAAAGGGGGGAGGGGTTCAGTACAATAGTCCTTGGGTCGCAGTGCTGGTGCTCTTATGAGCCACCCCACCCTAAATCTAAATCTAAATCTACCCTTTAGTAATCAAAAATAAACTCAATGCAAATAGTATGAGTTCTATTAAAAAAGGGGAGTAAAGTTTTAGAAAAATAACTAAATTTGCATTGCTTAAATTACTTTTTAGTAGAAAGTCCAAATAGAAAATAGTTACATTAAAATTATTTTAACGTATGTAATAGAATATTCGGGTAAAAAAAAAATCACGAAGATTTTTAAGGACTGATATTTTTGGTCTTTCGAGACTGACTGATATAAATCATTTATGTGTAACATTGGACTTTTCTTTACTATTAACTCGATTTTTCTATGACAGGTGTGATAAAGTATATTTCGCCGTATGTGTCCACTGTTTTGGAAAATAAAATAAAGTTTTGAAATATCTTATTTAAAAGGAAAAGTAACTGGCAGAAAAGAAAAATTTATTTGAAGTGCTACTCGGAATTCAAATAAAAAGTCACTGCATGATAACAAATAATATTTGGTAGCATATGACTTTCTTCCTTTTTACATCTATTGAATTTTAGACATTTTTAATGCACTTAATTGAAACTCATCTTTTATTTATAAAAGTGGGATACTATTCTCCAATTTTTACTACAATGTACAAAATCAACAAAATACAATAATCGTAAAAATTCCAGTGTTTGGATTTCAAAAGAAATACACATTATGATCATTCCCCCAACAATACCTAATAAGTTTCAGTGCTTCAGATTTCAACAGAAAATCACATTATGATCATGCGCCTATAATGCCTGATAAATTTAAGTGTTTCAGATATCAGTGGAAAAACATATTATAATCATGCCCCAACAAAGCCGGATAAATTTCCATTTTACTTTTAATTGTACGAATAAGTACACTTTGACCATTTACTAATTATAACAGTGAACTGTTCAGAGTATATGAATGAATGTAAGACCGTTTCCTCTCTGTTAATCTAGAATTATATCCATGCTTGATAATTTACATCGTGTGCTATCTGAATATTCTCCATCGATGGCAAATTTGCGTAACTTTATAAAGTAAAAATGTGTAATTTATAAGACTCATCACTATCAATAAAGTTTTAATAAAACTACCAACCTTTCACGACTTCAGCTACCGTTTGTAGTCTAAGTTGACGATGTATGGTTTCAGTATTGCAAATATAAACTGAATCAGCTTAAAATAAACAATGTCCACCCCATTTTATAAAATGTAACATGGAGTATCAGTTTTAAATACAATCTTTCAGCAAAGCACATAGAAAAATCGTATGATACCGTCGACAAATAATGTTAGTAGAAATGCAAGACAGAGGTAAACAGTCATAAAGACCAGACATGTCATTATATGCAGTAAAATACACCCATTACACTGAGCATGCGTATGTCCCCAGCCGTAATGCGCATGCGAAAAAGAATAATATTTTTTAAATTCCAGATAATTAATGCTTATTATTATCATGGAAACGTACATTTGCACCTAAAGATGATAATGCACGTTTTTAGTTTTGTAAATACAAACTGAAAAAGCTTGAAGTAAACAATTTCCATCACCTAATACAGGTTAACACACAAATGGTGTATCAGTTTTAAAAATAAACTTCCACCAAACCATATATAAAAATACTACAGTGCTGCCAAAAATAATGTCAACATAAACTCAAGTCAAGAAGTAAACACACTTGAAGACTGGCAGCTATTACTATATGCAGTAAAATGCATCCATTGCATTGAGCTTTAGCCTGTTTCGAGACATAAAGCGCCTGCGAAGAAATGTAAACTTTATTTGTAAATTCCCGATAATTAATGACAATTATTATTATTATCGTTTGTACATTTATAAACAATTAACTTTAACTTAAAATCAAACTGATTCAGATTGATGCAGTTGAATTTCTTACGGATTGTTAAACAAAATTACTTGGTTTTAAATATATAGGTTATAAACATTCCGGATTTGGTTTTATTTACTTTCGCCTTGATGTCTAGTTATACACCTACTCTTTTAATTGTAATTTGTATTCTGTGTACCGAAAACTTTAAATATAACTTAATGAAATGTTCGTTAATCATTTTACATAAATGTTTAACACAAAAATTGATATAAACATCTACCTTATAATACATTGAATTACAGTATATAACCTTGTATAACGTTAAATATGTTTATAAAAATTACATTTACGTAATTGGTATAAACATTGTTACGTAAACGTTATTAAATATTAGACGGTTCGCATGGTAAGAGAGGGAGTTCCAACTTGTAATTTTTAATTTAACTGTTTATTACTTGCTGCCTCTTGATACGGAAACAAATTTCTAAGTTGCGAAAAATTTCGGTTTAGAATTAAATAGCTATATAACAAAAAGTGTCTACATAACAAATTTTAATGGTGTGGTCAGATGACAATACTGTTTCCTATAGGATCGAAACTAACTCTGAACGTTGTAAATACGGTAAAATAAGTATTTGGTGATATAATACCAATTTAAAATGAGAAACACAAAACTGGTACCACGAGATTTTTTTATTAAAATAATCTTAATAAATGCTAAAATAGTAGCTTTTAATGGCTTTAAAATTTAACGATTTTAATTTGACAATAATTATAATTTTACTCAAAAATGAGTAGGTTATAATAAATCAACAATGAGTAGAGGTCAAGTGAAGTCCTCTATCAGTGAATGCTAGTACTTTAATATTTGTGACGTTGCAAATTTTTCTTATAGAATCTAGAGTAGAATAAATACACTAGATCATAGAGCTGTTCAAGATATAAAATTTTAGCATCCTGTGCATAAATACTTAAGTTACTCGAAATTCATATTATAAAATGCTTACAAGGATGGTTAAAATGGATATTTGAAGTCACAAGTAGGGCAAAATTCCATTTTACAGACGTATAGAATCAAGCCCCTAGTTATGCACCTACTCTTTTAATTGTAATTTGTATTCTGTGTAACGAAAATTTTAAATATAACTTAATGAAATGTTTAAACTCGTTAATCATTTTACATAAATGTTTAACACAAAAATTGATATAAACATCTACCTTATAACACGTTGAATTACGTTATAAAACCTTGTATAACGTTAATTATGTTTATACCAATTATATTTACGTAATTGGTATAAACATTGCTACGTAAACGTTATTAAATATTTGACACTTCGCATGGTAAGAGAGGGAGTTCCAACTTGTAATTTTTAATTTAGCTGTTTATTACTTCCTGCCTCTTGCTACGGAAACAAATTTCTAAGTTGCGAAAAATTTCGGTTTAGAATTAAATAGCTATATAACAAAAAGTGTCTACATAACAAATTTTAATGGTGTGGTCAGATGACAATACAGTTTCCTATAGGATCGAAACTAACTCGGAACGTTGTAAATAGGGTGAAATAAGTATTTGGTGATATAATACCAATTTAAAATGAGAAACACAAAACTGGTACCACGAGATTTTTTTATTAAAATAATCTTAATAAATGCTAAAATAGTAGCTTTTAATGGCTTTAAAATTTAACGATTTTAATTTGACAATAATTATAATTTTACTCAAAAATGAGTAGGTTATAATAAATCAACAATGATTAGAGGTCAAGTGAAGTCTTCTATCAGTGAATACTAGTACTTTAATATTTGTGACGTTGCAAATTTTTCTTATAGAATCTAGAGTAGAATAAATACACTAGATTATAGAGCTGTTCAAGATATAAAATTTTAGCATCCTGCGTATAAATACTTAAGTTACTCGAAATTCATATTATAAAATGCTTACAAGGATGGTTAAAAGGGATATTTGAAGTCCCAAGTAGGGCAAAATTCCATTTTACAGACGTATAGAATCAAGCGCCAAACCGGGTCCATGTGACCATGAATTAAATACTTGACCACCTACTCGGTTAGTCCCCTTCAAATGGACTGGTGTGCATCCATCACGCCGCAGGCGCCATTGGCCAGATTATAGCAGAGTAGCGATCGTTGGAGGAATTGGGAGACTACTGATGACCTCTTAGTGACGTCTTAGTGAATGTGAGGGTAGCGCGAACCATGCGGGCCGAAAAGAGGGCTAGCCATGTCGCCTGATGAATTTTGCTTGTTGTACTTCTGGACGGAATCTGGGTACCCTAAAGAAGGAGCAGGTAATTTTGAGAGGCGATAGTCATAGTCCTGGGCCTTGGAACAATCGCTCATGAGTTATTACAATGGAATTTTGGCCCACCCTGTGGAATCTCAATGAAAGGGATAGGTCAAAAACACCCACTGAAACCTGACATCAGTTCCTGGGCTGAAAAAATGAGACTTTAAATCAAGATTAGATAATTTATAATAAAAAAAGGGGGAGGTGATGAAAGCAGCATAAAAATTCGAGCTGTGGTCTCTACAAAAGTTAGCGACTGGGGACGTACGCAGATAACGCTTAAAATCAAAATGGATTCAAATACGATAGAAACAAATATGTTCACTAAAATCTGAAAACCTTAAGTTTTAAAGGCTACAATATTCAATATACTTAGTACAAGAAAGTTAAAGTCATTTATAACTTTTAATTTTATTTATATTAAATTAGGAACCATATCTCAGATTTGATAAAGCTACGTGCTTCATCATCCAAACTTTGTGCTAGCAACACAAATTACCTTTGACAATAATAAAGCAAACATCTTGCTTATTTTCAAAATTATAGAGTAACATTTGAGATATAGAACTTTGTAAAAAAAGAAAATTTCATCCTGGATATAGGTTACGTTTGATTTGGTTTCGAGTGATACATTTTTGTACATGAGGGCTAATGAGAGCGGGACTCACTGTTTAAAGCCGATTTCGAACAGTTACAAACATCCCTGATATATCAGTTGGTTGCAAACCAACGGACTCCCGTACCGAAGATTAATGCCCTACCATTTGGCCATCTTTCGTACTATATTCGGTATAGAGAAGGTTGTTTCTGGAAATTTTTATTCATAAATAAGAATGTATGTGTTACAGAAATTTGATTAAAATTATATTAAAAACTATTCACATCGCAAGCAATGTTTAGTTTGGATGCATACAAAAAGTGACGTCTCATGATCTTTTAAAAACCCTTTTGAGTCCTATTTTAACTTCAACTTAATTATCATATTTATTCATATTTAGTGTCCCCTTTGTACTCGGTTTGCTGTTTGGGAACGTTTTGGAACGAGGGAAAACCGAGATCTACTGCTTACATCCAATTCCGACCGGTTATGAACATGCATAAGATTAATGGAATTCGAACTCCCGACCACTGGTCCCAATGATCAGCGTCCTAAGCATCGGTCATAGTCCTGACCACCTACTCGGTTAACGAAAATGTGCCTTTTTACATATTATAGTCACATTTTAGTAGTAGTTAGCCGCAAAAATATGCGAAAGAATTAAGTTATTAAAATGAGGCGGTAATTGCAAAGAACCAACCACGATATCAAAACAACTTTTTAAGCAGTTAGTTTTCTCTAATATTCGTTGTACTAAACTTTTAAATATTTTCTTAAATAGATTAATGGGAAAAACTCAAAGTTCGTAGTAAACAATTTCCTTCTGAAATAAATTACTGATTTAGAAAATTTACCTATCCACGCGTTATATTATATCAGTAATTGTACTGTCATCTATCATCAATCAACATATTTAATTTTCGTTTTAATGTTATATCACTTAACAAAATCTGACGTGATTTTCTACTAGTATCAGAATAATGCCTATGAAATATGACAACAGTGGAAATTTGTATAAAACGGAGACTCATTTTATGTACAAATATATATGTAAGGAAAGAAAACTCAGTCAGAAAACTAATACAGGTATTTTGTAAAATATCGCAAAGACGGTCCTCATTAGGCCCCGAGTAAATTACCAAGGGTTTTCAAATCTTCAATCAAGGGCAAAAAACTTCGCTTCCTTTGCTTTCCCCTTTTTGTCTGCTAATCTAAATTGATCACTGGGGATACAATCAACGCAACCCGGGAAGGGGTCTGATCAATTAAAACATTATACTGCCTAGCGGCCAATGTAGGAAATTCCAGAAAAAAAGGAGATGCACGCTATCGGTGATAGATTTTGACACAGATTTGAGCTAGGTGTTATTTATCTTTTTACCTAAAACTTCATGTTAGCTGACCCCTCTGTTTGTCCCAAAGATAATGAAGTGGTAACCTGTCCACCAACGTTCTTCTAATAAAGGTCTTTAATTAAAACGGTGTCCTTTTATTGCTATGACTGCAACCACAAGTCAAGTCATGAAGTCCGTTATACTACACACACACACACACACACACACACACACACATATATATATATATATATATATATATATATATATATATATATATATATATATATATATATATATATATATATATATATACATATATATATATATATACATATATATATATATATATATATATATATATATATATATATATATTATATATATATGCATATATATATATATATATATATATATATATATATATATATATATATATATACATATATATACATATAAATGCACACACACACACACACACACACACACATATATATATATATATATATATATATATATATATATATATATATAAAGAGAGAGAAGGAGAGAGAGAGAGATGACAGAGAGAGATTTCTTCAAAATACAATAACGATGTTTATGATGAAAATAATAATTATTTATTTTAAAGCACACAAAGAAGAATATAAATATAAAATAATTTCAATAAATTGTCTTTTAAAATACACGTAATTATGTTTCTATTATAAAAAATAACGTGTTAATAATCAAGATACTTTATAAAACATTAGTAAAACAAATGTGATTCTGAAGTATCTTTAGATTATTTAAAGATTTACCGTTCAGTCATTGCACGTAAATTCTCTTTACTTTTTGAAAACGTCTGCTAACAAAGATACGTGTTAATGATCTGGTGGATCGTGAAAATCAAGGTAAGAGTCACGTAAACATCATTTGAATGAAAGAGACACGATTACTCGGCTCTTCCGCCATCTAGATAATCCAATAAAAATAATAGCCGAGATATAAATGTGAGTATGGAGTGACCGGTTTCATAAACAGAAATGCCACTGAGACTCCATGATTCAGCAAAGCTTCAATTCAAGTGTAAGTCTCTAATTACCATTGTCCCTCCTGTAGCAAAAAATACACCATACCGCTCCAATTTAAACCAAACCAGGCATGATTATATTTGCAACTAATAAAAAACAAACAAGAAATATGGGTAAGGAAACACAAATCAAAGATTCCAAAAAAATATGAATTTATTAATTGTGAATTAATTTAAACTATTCTGTATAGTAACTTATTTGATTTTAGCTGATGAAAAATTTATTTCGTCCATTATTTTAATGACTATTTAGTTTTATTCTCACGTGCACACCAAATAATGTGTATAACAAATGAGTTACACTTATATATATGTATATATATGTATACTTATATATATGTATTATGTATTACACATATATATAATGTTACAGAAGTTAAAAACGTTGATTAATGTTCACTAAGTTAGAAGCCAAACTATTTTTATGTCTTTCTGGCGATAAAAAATAGAATATAAAGAAATATATTTCCATACGGATTTCTTTTTATTTTTTAGTTTACAAACATAGTCGTTTAAATACTTCTATACAGAATATATCATTAGGATCTGGAGTTTTTAGGGTCCTTGCCAATCTAGAGTGCAACATCAATATGTATATATATAGACACACACACACACACACACACACATATATATATATATATATATATATATATATATATATATATATATATATATATATATATATATATATATTTGTATGTGTGTAGAGGTATACTGAAGCGGATTAAAACTAATCGTCAAAATGAGCTTTCCATCATAACCGTTTTATTCAGAAACTGATATGTAAAATAAAGAGTAAAAAATAAAGCATAAAAACGTCAGGGTGTTTATAACACTTGTGGCTTGCAAGTGACAAACAGTCTTGCGAAAAGTTCTTTTGATCAAGCAAGCTGAATCCACAGCCGAGAGTGAAGTGATTCCCCCTTCAACTGAGCTGTACCTCTCTCTTTATATGCTCGATCATGCAGCTTCGAGAGAAATTTGCATTCCACGTTAATCTGCATTTCACGGGAGCTTCTTCGACAAGGTTAACATTAGAGCGTCGCATACATACATACATACATACATATATATATATATATATATATATATATATATATATATATATATATATAGTGTGGACGTTTCTTATCACCATCACCAGCTACCTGGACACAAACCAGGACGAGGTTTGTGTTGCACAGAGTTAACCACATTGACAAAATGCTATTTTTATAAGAGAATAGATAAAACAAGGACTTTATTTCTTATCTATGTTTAATAGTCTATGTAATCTATAAACGTATGTTCCATCAAAATACATGTGTTATCAAGAAGTTGTGTCTTGAGTTAAATGAATATAACCACCTGAATTTTCTTGAACCCAACTCTTCTAACACCCACCCCCACCCCCACACCCCACACACGTATATATATATATATATATATATATATATATATATATATATATATATATATATATATATACAGATATATATGTACTAGACGACCCGCCATATATTGTCCTGTTTTAAAGTTGTGAATCCAAATATTGTAAAATGTTTTTAAATAAACTATAAATTGAACCGCTTTCATGGAAAAATAAGGAAAAAATTACTTCAAAAATGCTTGTCACCACGGGTACAGTCGTCATAAACGTAATTAGATTAAATTAAAATTCCACATTGCCTGTACGGTGATTTAATACAGGGATTTCTCGTGCTTAAAACCGTTACGCTGACCACTGCACCACACATACGTCGGTAGTGAAGGGTTTCAAGCGGTATTATAATAATCTCAAAAATCGTACAATTCTAGATTTGTAATAAAAAAAACATTTCCTATCGGATCAAATTGTGAATCTAAACCGTTCTCGAATCAACTGAATTACATATACACAGTTTCACCAAAATCAGTCCAGCCGTTTAGGAGGAGTTCTTTTACAAACACACGGACAGAAGAATTTTATATATAAAGATATATACTTTTAATTTTTAATTTTATAAAAAAATAAGATATTTGTCTAGAGAAATTAAATGTTATTTTGATAGTTCCTAATAATCACATTGGAAAGTTTTTATAATAAAGAAATTGTCATGAAACATTACTAAATCAATAAACAAATAATATTTCCTCCCTGCATTATTTTTCTTTGTTGAACATTTTTTTTCTCTTTGAAATAAAGCACTACATTTATAAAATCTGAAAAAATCTTCCAAGTTGCTACAATAGTTTTTCATTAAATTATGAGTCAGAAGAAGCAGTGAAATTTTAAATACGTTTTTACACTTTTTATCCTGTAAAATTCTACCTATCAGTTGTATACTTAATAATAACAAGCATTTATATTCTTTGATATTGGATTACATTAACAATGTTATTATAAATTGACATTCAAAATTGTAACACTAATTACGAAAAATGTTCATTTACTTAAAGCACTTGTTACATTTTAAGTGAATCAATAATTTATTAAAGTAACACTTCAAATCTTATTCAGATCCTCACGAACTACTTATCCACTAGAACTTTGAAAGGATCTTTATAATCGTTCATAACTAATAGAATCATCAACAGATTGTTCCATTTTTGTATTTGTTTAAAAGAGAAAGCGAAACAAAGCAGAAATAAGGTAACAAACCTAACATGCTTTCCAAGGAAGGTAATCAGAATTATTGGGATTTTTTAATCAATTTATTTAGAATCGCCTTATGTTACTAACAAAACGTTATCTTTCACGGACATTTTGAAAAGCAAAGAATTCTAAAAGGTCAAATGTCAGAGTGCTTAAAAGGGTTAATTTGTTGGGTTCCAAATTAAAATTCATGAATAAGACTTAATTTTTATTTCAATGCTGTTTTTCCTAATTAACCGATGTCGTTTCTAAAACAAATATAGGAAAATTGATTTTTCGATAATTTAAACGCAAACTCTCATTAAATGCCACTTGTTTACTGATAAATATATAAATCAAAATGAAGTGTCCTTAAACTCGTTTTCATTAACGATTCCCCAGTTTTATTAATCAAAATATGGGCGGGGTTTGTCCGTAAGCACGTGGTAGTTTGGGATTTGAACTGAACTGAAACTCAAAACAAAACACAAAAATTTGTAGATGACACTTCTAAATTTTTGACAGCTTCTTAATCGATCACAAAATACTAATATTCCAAATTTTTGTTGTGAACTTGTTAGTGAGTCTATTTTATACACTTTGTTAAGCAATTTTATAATTCAATAACTTACATAGGACAATAAGATTTTTATTAACTTTATAGACATAAAGTCTAAATTTCAGATGTAGTCAAACTACATATATAGTTTTATAAAAACTGAGTTTCTGACTCAATTATAGTTAGTGAATTACTAAATTTTGACACCAAACAGTCTGTAATTTTAAATTTCCATAAATTTCAGTTAATAAGTAAATTAATTAAAACAGTCAAAATAACTTACTGAAAAATAAACTTGTTGAAAATAGTCACTAATTGAAAATTTTGTATCATTTTTCAAACAATTAGTTACTTTAGTTATATAAGAGATCTAAAGTGAGCTAATTTTTAAACTTTAGCGTTAATTTTAAGCCCGGATTATTTTTCTACTTTACAGCTTTAACTTCATTCAGGTCATTCATTTCAGGCATTAAACGTTTGTTTTAAGAGCTTATTCCACCTTTGCCATTGTCTTTTTTATACGATACTCAGAACAGCAGATCTGTAGCCCACAAAATTTACTTTTCGTCTTTTGGAGCTCGGAAGGATCTGTTCTTATAAAGTGTTATTTTACACCTATATTTTTCCACTTCACAAAGAGTTCTCTCTTTTTATTTAATTAATGCTTTAATTTCTTTAATAACTTTAAATTTCTCAACCTGACATAATTTATATATATTTTTTGACTTCGCTACACGCCATTGGCTTCACAAAGGGGTTTTGTTAAAGCCCAGGGCAGGGCGACACTCTGTCTGGGTTTTTGACACTACACTACAAAGGAATGTCGCTTAGACTACGCCTTGAGATGTCCAAAGTGAATCGGACAGACGAATGGGACAACGAAATGTCAGACAGTGAGGCGCCACCGAGCAGCCAATCAGAGGCTACCAGAATAGCGACGCGGAAAGAAAAAGCCAATGGGAAGAGGTGAAGGGTAACATCAGGCGGCGCGAGTTTTTCGCCGGAGAGTTCCCAGGAGGATGAGAACGAACAGAGGTTCAATTTGCAACGGTTGGTTTCCTTTTGGAGAGTTTTTCTCCAGCGTTTTGTGGGACTCAAGGAGGCCCAGTTGTACCCCTGTACAACGGTATCTGTCGGCACCTGTCCGCAGATTGTTTTTTTTTTAGATTCGCCTTGCATCTGGGACTTTTAGTTCCGCACCAGCCCGCCTGAGCTCTGTAGTTTCCATTTGGAAAATTTGTACATATTCCATTTTAATCAAGAATAAACGTTGTTATTGTTTCTAAGCTGTACGTCGTATCATAACCACTTCGACACTCACAAGCTACCCAAGGATCCCATCACGTTACAATATATATGAATATGTGTGCAGACACATATACTTACAAGTATGACAGATATTGTTCATTGAGATCAAAATTTGTAACATGAGGATTATTTTAGATTACTTAAATTAAAATACACAGGATTTTTATGCACAGATAATAAAATTCAACACATATGTCAGGCTAAATATTAAATTTCTTAATTTCCTTTCAGTTGATATTATGCAGTTTGCCATATGATCCACTTTTTGCTACACGATGACTACCTTGAAGTTAAAGCATCAAATCTAAGTCATATTTTAATAGTTTGGAAATCCATTACTTTCTTAATACAAATTACCCTCTTTACTTAGCTTTGCAAAATAAGTAATTTATGTGCAATAGAATACTCAATTTCATTAAACCATTTTGGCTAATGTGAACTTATACATATCTAATCAGCTACATTAGAAACTGGATGAACGTTTCTTTCATTATAAGCAAGTATCATTAGTATCATCACACGAGAACACCAGTATCGTATTCAAACAAAGTTCGTGACAAATGGTTATTACAGTGGCCATCAACCATTCGATACTGCAATGCATTCAGAAACGTTAAAAAAATTACAGGAAAATGTTATAAAATTAGAAGATAATTTAAGGTGTCTTCAAACAATGTTATAAATAAATAAATTCAAATCTTTAAAAATTGTAGGTCATGCCACTGAGTCAGTGATTATAAGAAGTGGAAAAATGCAAAAAAAAATCTAGTGAAGAAATAGATTTACTTAAAGCGTCTCAAACAATTTAAGAACTCATATTCAACAAAAATATTTTTATAATTTCTCTTCCTATTATAACACATTTCTCCTTCAAGTGGTTTGCAATTTCTGAAATAAATTCCAATTAGTGATTTAACCTATATGTAGTTGATTTAATTAAAGAAAAATGCATTCCCATGCGAGTAAGTAAAATAATTTTTTTAATAATAATAAAAGATTCTTTTAAAATAATTCACTCTTCATGACATCTATTGAAATAATTGCTCGGAAAATGTGGAAAAAATAATGAGACCTATTTAAAATCCTTCTTAATTATAAGTTTGAAATTTAGTTTGCAATACAGTAATCATGAAAATAAGACAACATTAACTTATAAAGAATTATGAATTTCATACTTATAATTTTTACACTTATAATTTTGAGCTGTAATTCTGTAATTCTCGTCACTAGCTACATATTTATCAAATTTTATCCCTATGTAAAACTTCAAATGACGTAAATAACGGGTTGGTATGAGTTACTTGGCACCACTTCAAAATTTTTCGTTATTTGATATGTTATAAAATTCTATATGTTGTTTATACGATGTATATACATCATTCAGTGTCTAATTTTTTCGATACTTTAAACATTGCAAATCAGTGAAGTATTTTTTTTAT
Source organism: Pardosa pseudoannulata (assembly GCA_032207245.1). Classification (NCBI taxonomy): domain Eukaryota; kingdom Metazoa; phylum Arthropoda; class Arachnida; order Araneae; family Lycosidae; genus Pardosa; species Pardosa pseudoannulata. The sequence continues at coordinate 35,905,022 of CM063498.1, forward strand.
ATCTGAAGCTTAAAATGCCAAGTCATTTGATGTATCACATTATAGACTGCCGTAGGATATTTTTGTGGCATTTATAATTTTCAAAAGTAGACGTTATGACGTTGTTGACATGATGGACTCAACGTTACCTGTCTGTATATTTTTCAATGTTCTAACTAGAATGAATAATAGAGCTTTCCATAAGAAAGTAATCAAATTTTGTTTGAAATATATATGAAAATGCAAAAACCTGATAAATATCGAGGTATTTGTTTTAAACTTTATTACCTATCATTGGCATTTTCACAGTATATAAATGTTGTATATTTTGGTAAAAAGATAGGATTTAACCACACACAAAATAATATTCTTTGAAAATAGATATAGAATATGTAACGAAATGAAGCTAACAATTAAGTAAATAAAAATTGTGTAAATTTATATGAAACTTACGAAATATATTACTTTTTCTTTATCTGTTATTCATGTTGTACTAGACTCTACAGATTTATGTAATAGACGCATTATAATTATAACAAATTATATTTTTTATAATATTATATAGGAAAATTTATAGTTTGAAGTTAATTTGAATTTTATTTCAGACATTATTTCAGAAAGGCATTCACCTCAGAAATAATTATACTTAGTTACACACCAATTGGTTTTCATAAATAGATTAAATTATACGAGTGTCTAAAGAATCATGGACAATTTTGATTTCGACTGATTAAATGCCTACTTATAACTATAATACTATTTCAGCCAAAAATTTAACTATTGGTAATGAATCACCATACGCAGCACCAGTTCTCAACATACCAGGTATATTTAGCGTTTTATTACTAGGTTTATCTATCGTATTGATTCTAAAACTTTATTTGGATAATTTAAATTACATAAACTGGAACCAACGCCTCCTGCTAGTTTGAAATAAAGTTAATTCAAAAGCACTTTTATCTTATTAAATAAATTAAATTATTCTTAAATTTTACACAAAATCGTTTAATTAATCACAGGAGTTAAATAGACATTAATACAGTCTTTTCCGTACCCTATTTTACTCTTTTACACATGCATGCATTCATATGGATATACATATTGAGAACACATGCACGTACAACAAGTATATTTCAGTGATATAAATAAATAAATAAATATATATATATATATATATATATATATATATATATATATATATATATATATATATATATATATATATATATATATATATATATATATATATATATATATATATATATATATATATTACAGACACGTCCATGTATACCTATTTAAAAATATTACCTACACATAAAAACACACATAATATCCCCTATATAATAATAGCTTAAGTTATATGTTCGTCTGTCCTCAAATTTATAAAGCGGTTGGACCAGGAATGGATACAGGCAGGCATGCATATTCGAATTTTGATGAGTTACGGTTGGCAAAATTCAAAGCGAGTAAAGTTTATCTTCTCATAAACAATCGATTCTAATATAAATTGCTACAAATATGCTTCATATCATAGAAAAAAAATACTGTCGTCTTTAAAAGGTTTGAAATTCACCCCTTCCCCCTTTTCGAGCGTTCAACACCATTATTCCGAGCCCTAGTTTCCCAAGATAAGAGAAAGAGATTAAATTTATCAATTTGTCTCATAATAAATAGGAAAAAATATTTTTTTCCAGCATTATGATGTCATTCCTTTAATCATTTCACTTAATCATTTCTTATTTTAAATTATTTAAATATCGTCTGCTTTATTTTCATACGTTTTATCACTGAATTTATTTCTTTTATTTTTGGCTTAAATAATAGATTAGGTACTGGCATAACGTTCCATTTAGTTAATTTTAATTCTGTTCCATTTAGTTCCCATTTAATTCTATAAGCTTCCCTTAAAAAGTCCTTGTTTGTAACTTTCCTGTCATGCTCCCAATTATCACGTTGGTGAGGCGAAAAACCTATTTTTTTATCGCATAAGCCACTCTGGATATTCAATCAGATGACATCACACATACCAGGAGCGTCACATAGTGTTCTCTTTGGCGAGCGCTGCGTTGCAATAGTTTTATAATTTCGCCCTTTTCATGATGTGACATATACCCGCTCCACACATTGGCATGTTTTAGTCCTGCCCTTGGCGGTTTTCCCCCGTATCACCAGGCAAAAGGAATGTTGATGAGCTTTCCAGACTGGCGGTTCTCATCCGAACAGACAGGATGGAAGAGAGAGAGAGAGACCTGGATCCCGAAACGAGAAAAGGAGCTTCGAGTTCCGTCCTCCATAATCATCTTACTTTTTTAGTCAATTTTTGTTTTCTCCTTTTTTTTTTAATTTTTATCAATTGGCTTCTATTAATTTTTATTTAAATTTTATATTAATAATCAATAAAATCTATTAATTCAGTAACTTCTCCTTTCCTTTTTTTTAATACCTGTTGTGTTTTTTTCTACTTTAAGATTTAAACGTAAGTTGGTGAAAAGCCAAATTCAATTTATATATTAAATATTGGGTTAAGGACATAACGCGTATTACCACTATACGTCACCCACTTAAGTAATATATTTTTTATTGTCTTTTCTATGGGTTTCTTTTTCAGGTACAAACCTTTTTATGTTTTGCTCGACTCCTAGTTCCCCATAGAAAACCCTAATTCCACAGTCAACACCATTACCAGAGAGATAACAACACACCAGAGAAATAACACTATACCAGAGGTACATATGTGATAATTTAAAATGTAATCATCGATTATTTTTTGTTAAAAGATAATTCTTAGCAAAAAAAAAAAAAAAAAAAAAAAAAAAATTTACTTGCCTCATAGGATTCTAAGAAAATTAAAAATTTTACTAATCTCGTCATATGACAGGCTATATGCTAGTGAATAGAGATTTATGGGCTAGTATTTTCTTTTAAACATTTAACTTAAAAAATTTAAACTTTTAAAATTATATTAAAATCTAATATAAAAAAACGTTATTATAACGTATTTGAAAAAAAATCCAACAAACTTATTTATCCTTTTTAAAATTCTAACGCTGTCATTTAAAAGAAAGTTTATCTCGATCCAAAGACTAAAAAAAGGGGATTAGTGCACGGCAGAATGAATAATAAATGAATCATTCGTCAGATATACCAGGAAGCTCAAACAATTTTTTTTTCGCTTCAATACGAACATTTAAATATTCAGATTCAAATGTGTAATACAGTCCGTGGAAAAATCTTCTCCTGAATTTCATTTAATATTTTTGTCATTCACCGGCATTTATGAATATGATTTAAATTTTTAATCATTTAATTCATGAATTATTCGATGAAAGAGATAGAGGTGAATAAATTCATGTATGGGTGATACAGTCAGAATTTGGGTAAAAGTTTAATGACAGAGGCCAGTGTTCTACTTTAAATAAAGCATCAAGCAAAAATGTGTTTAAAACAAAAAGGAAAACGTTAGCATAAAAATATGCCGTAATAATGTAATGAAGAGATTAGCATTCAGATGCATACTAAAAGAAATAGAAGAAACAAGAAATTGCTTTTTGAAAGAAATTCAAATTTTATACTGAGCAAAGTTGATTTATATCATGCTCTTACAATAAAATGGTCAACAAATACGTGTGGCGTTTGCAGACCGAACGGCATAGTGGTTAGGGTGATCGTCTACCTTACTACATGGTAAGGTTCAAATCTTGAATAAGGCGTCATTTATCTTATCCCTTCATAAAGAACAAAGTTGATCAATCTATACAGGAATACCACAATAAAATGGTCTTAAATAAACTATTTACAAAGTTAATCGATATATCATGTGTTACACCAGAGGTGGGCAAAAGCCCGCGGACTAGATCCGGCCCATTGAAAAATCCTGCATACATTTTTTAATCTTTTTTATGCAATTTTGCTGAAATCAACAGTATTTCTTTAAATAATTTACTAAAAGAAAATTTTCACTCGAACGAGTTGAGTCTTTTCTACAGTGCTTTGAATACAGAACATTTCAAACATTTTTGAACTATGTTCAAAAATACCTAGTTTTATTTGGTTCAACATATATTTGTGAAAGAACTTTTTCGTTAATGATGTACACGAAAAATAAATATCGATCACAAATTACTAACAAAAACCTACACTCGGTATTAAGGATTGCTACAAGTGATTTGGATCCAAATTTTGAAGAAATAATATCAAATGAACATTCCAGATTTCACGTTTCGCATTAACTAAAACTATTCTATTTTAACGTTTGATGATTGTCTTTTCTTTTTAGGATTCTATTTACTATTATATTTACAAAATGTAATATAAATATAAAAATAACTACGATCAAATTAAAATAATTTGTATAGTTAAGATATAAATAAATATCAAAATGAAATCTTTCATTAACTGATTTATTTAATGACCATTAATTTAATATAATGGATCATATTTCTTTAAAACTCATATGACATATTTTACTGGGCACAAATTGTTCGCATATACACCTAAGAAGACAGCTTATTATTACTATTATCTTTTATTAACTGTCAAAGCTCTCTGTCCAAATGTTTTTAAAATGATACTTATAGTGTTTTTGTCAAAAACAATTTCGTGGGCAGGGAAAAAACTCCACCCAAAACATTCGCGTGTGCACAGCGTACTCGGTATAGTCCTCCGGCCCGGGAGACATTTTGAAAATTTCATTTTGGCCCGATCTCAAAAGTATTTGCCCACCCTTGTGTTACACTATAATTTTGTAAATAAGCAAAAATATTTGCTTTATTATTAACAAAAGAGATTTCTGTTGCCCGCACAAAGTGTGGATGATTAAGCACGTAGCTTTATTAAATGAGTACTGGTTCCTAATTGTATATAAATTAAATTAAAAGTTATGAATGACTTATGATTTCAGTGGAAATATTTGTTTTCATCGTATCTGAATCCATTCTGATTATTTTAAGCATTATGTGTGTGTACGAACCCTGAGGTTAACTTCTGTAGCCCAGCAAAAGGGACCACAGCTCGAATTTTTTATGCAGCCTTCAGCACCTCCTCCTGTTTTGGTATTCCTCATGTATTATCTAGTCTTCATTTAAAGTCTTTTTTTCACTCCAGGAACTCTTGAAAAGTTTCAGTGGGCGTTTTTGATCAAGCCGAATCACAGAGATTCCGCAAGTTGGGACTAAGTTCTGTTGCAAAGATTCACGAGCGATGGTTTCAAGGCCCAGGTCTATGATTATCTTGCCTCAAATCCTGTGGTAAATAAAGTCTTTCTAGAGGTGTATGCTACTGATAAACGCGAGTGCTTGAGCGCTGGAAATATATAATAAGGATAATATGCTTCTGACTAGTTTCTTTGTGGATCAAAAGTACAAGGTAGGAAAAAACAACTGACAATTAGGATGGGAAAATTAATAACAAGTAATAACGAGAAATATAATAAACTCTTTATAATGAGAATAATAAAGAGTATGAAAACAAATCGTAAGGAGGAAATTTCAGATAGAATGGTTTTTGTAAATGACATTCAATGGGTAGCATAACTTCAATTCGTTTTATGTATTTCTATTTTTATCTGTGCTCTTTTAAGAGACATGGGTAAATAATTCAGATTATTTTTAAGAATGGAACAACAATAATTTGTCAGAAGAGAAGTAAAATTGATTAAGAAAAGAAAATTTAGTAGTATCACAAAGCACAATTAACGTTTTAATTTTTTTAACTTTGAAACTATCCAAATATGTATTGATTTTTAAAAGGAAACATTTGACATATCACAGTACTTGTGTACATTAAACAAATAGTAATTTAGTACAGTTCTGAAATCAAAAGAACACAATGCATATGAAAAACGTAATATGAAAACTCCTGAAAGTTATTTAAATTAATGTTATTCAAAACAGTTATAAGTTTTTCCCTATGGAAGAAATCATTGAAATATACAATATACATTGTAAAAATCTCTTAACATTTATAAAGAACTTAAAATATTAGAAATGAAAAAAAGTATTTAATTGCAGTATCACATGTACAAATATTTAAATCTACTTTAACGTAAAGATAAATAATTCATATGTTATAAAATATGGTGTACTCTTTTCAATCATAAATTTATAGTATGTATTTTATTAAAATGTTAATGTTTCTAGTATATAAAACTATTAAACTACTCTAAAAATTACCATAATTTATTTTTAAAAACATATCTATACTACTTTTAATTTTTTAAGCAGTACTTGTAATATTTTGTATTACATATTTCCATACATTATTTATATATTTTTATAAATTCAAAAAGCAAACAATTTGAAATATTTTAAACCAAATTAAGGGACAAATATTTAAGTACACAGTACATTAACTTTAAATTTTTACATATTCTTCCGTACTTCATTAAAGTAACCTAAAATAACTGTTCTAAGAAACATCCGTGACTATCATAATTTAAGTAATTTAATAGAACCTATAAGATATATAAAACTTTTTAGCTATTGGAAAAGTAAAAAATTCATTGGTTATTTAGTTGGGAAAATGAGATCAGCTTCTGTTTACTGCACTGAATTTATTACCAAATTTAGTATATGCATTTAAGAAATATCTAATGTTTAAGTTTTTCATGTACAGTATTTATAAAAAAAGAATTAGAAAAGTAAAAAAAGGATTTCTCAACGTTACTGGTACTTCGAGTTTCTTGAAATCATTTTAATAATACGACAATAAGTAAGCAGAGTATTATATCCGTCATATTGTATAAAAAAGTACGTTAATATTAACTTTAAAGTCTTGTATTTTTCCTTTACATAAATATTACGATGTTCCAGTCTCAGTGTTTTGGCATAATGTTTCTTTCTGAGATATGTCTTTTTATGAGTATATAGAAATCATAAATAAATCTCTTTACTTACGAAGAAACAAAAAAAAATGAGTAACATAACTTTAAGTATTCCTTAAGTAAGATTTTTAAAAGGCATAAATACGTCAAATAAGCTAAAATGCTTTTGATAGCTTGAAAGTTCTTTGTTTGAGAAAAAGTACACGATATTAGCGTGGCTTAAACCTTAAAAAAGACTATAGCGGAGACATCTTGAACCATCGTAAAATATAGCTCGCTTTTTTCTCTTTAATTATAATACAAAAATTTGTTATGTATTTAAATTTAGTTGCTTTTAAAACTTACCACACAAACATTTAGGGAAAATGTATTAAGACATTAAATTTTAATTTTTTTCCCTGCATTACCATCAGAAGCAATTCCATTATCAAAATACAAGCAGTGCAAGAAATTATTTTTCATGGATTCATTAGCCCTTGTGTTGCAAAACAATAAATCGTAAAACTCCAAACCAAACTAAACCAGCATTTATTCAGAAATAAAAATTGATATGCTTAAATGGTCTTATGTAGCTCCATACGCACTTAAAGAAGCATAGCAAAATTGAATTTAGTATACGTTTTACAGTAGCAAACATATAAGTTTTCCGATGTAACTAACAATGTCAACTTCATTTGCCCGTTGCAAGAAATAATTCAGAATTTCTATTGACACTTCAATAAAATAATATATATAGAAAACACATAACGCTGACATTCTCATTTAATAAATTTACTAAGATTTATCAGAAATAAGAATATAAAAAATACATTTATAAAATCAAAAATATTAATAGCTTTTATGAATTGCTAAACATATAACTAATTTAACATATCATTACTAAAACATATAACACCTGACTCTTTTTGGTATGTTCATAGTTTTCTTTGAGTACTATTATTTTTGTCACACATAGATAAACCTATCAGGTATCTATGGAAGTAAATTTATTCCCTATTGATAGTCAATCTAATTTATTCAAATTAAAATTAAACAGACTTCTTAAACAGTCTTAAATTGTAAAAAAATGGAATTGTAAAAGTTATCGTTGCAGAGTATCAGCAATGTGTTTTAAATGTAAATGAACATAAACAAACTTTTAAAAATAAAACTAACGTTTAATTTACTTAAAACATACAAAGAAAAGGTTTAAGGCAAATAAACATGGTATAGAATCCTTTAAACTGGTAACTTAAACTGTTAAACAATATTACTACTAGTAAAAGAAAAACATTGAAAACGATTACAAAAATGAATACATTTGACCTTACTGAAACTTAGGCTAACCCAGAACCAGGCACGAGCAGAACCTCATAAAGCGAAGTTGTTTTGCACCCCTCATTACGCAGATCGACTTCTCAAACAACAAACAAGTTAAAATGAGCCGCTTAAGTAAGAACTTGTATTATTAAATTCGTTGGGATAAATTTCCCTTACACAATTAGAAGCTGACTATTTTATGGAGTTGAGAAGTCGGCCTGGCCAAAGGTTAGATTAAGACACGTACTTTTGACTAGTATTTTGTGTATGAGTGAACAAACCAAGGTGTTTCATTTGACAACACCTATATCTTTTCGATTTTGCTTTCGATTCTGCTTTAAAAACGAAGACTTATGAAACACCCCACGTAATATTAGATTCTAGAACAGTTATTTTTTTATTTAGTTTTCACTAAAGATTAAACCTAATATTCTTCTAAATATTGTAGGATAATTAAAATATAACAATAAAAAAGCTATACTTCCATAATTATAACGTTAACTTTAAATCATACTTTCAAACAAAGTCCCAGTAAATAAAACTGATATTATGCTTTTGTAATATGTTTGCTAAAAATTACACAAAAGAAGGAAAAACTAAACTCGTTTGTCTGTTAATATGATTTAAAAAATAGATTATTTTCAAAGAAGTTTTGTTATGCCTTAAACAATATTATGGTTGCGTGTATTCATCTATTTACTGCAACCAAATTCTGATGACATTTATAAAATGTAGTATAACTATACAAATTTATGATCGATATTTGGTTTTCCAATAATATTTGTTCAGAAAAATAAAAAAAAATTAAAATACATTTTATTAAACTCAAATCTGTTAGGAAATATATACATTTCAAATAAATCAATCGCTTGTATCTTTGTTCTGAAATTGCACCAATCATTTTAGAGCTCTAACAAAACATAGCTTAAGGTTAAACCGATATTTTAGATAACTTGAAGCAAAATTAGGAGGATAATATGCACTGCTTTTGCAAAGTCAAACACAACTTTTCAGTTATACAACTATGTTTCAAAGAAAAATTCTAAGTTTTAAAATAAACATAGCTGTTTGCCCATAGCAAATATGGAAGATTTAGAAAACAGCTTATAGCATTTATTCAACAAAAGACTTATTTTAAAGTAAATATTTTTAGACTTTACGATTTCATAAACATTTGAAAAATATTACAGCAGTTACAATAATGCTAAAAGATAACTATATTGTTATTTTAAATATAAACCACAGTAAGAACAAAAGGGTTAATCGTTTATTATTCATTTCAAAATATATTGCTTGATGCACGTTCAGAATTGTAGTAATTAAATGTCGTAATCAAAAATTATCATCTCTTAAATATTCTTTTTAACACCGTACAAATGTTTTATGAAAGTTCTAGAATTGTTAGAATTCAAACAAAAATACTAATATTTGGCCTATTTCACATTGTTTGAATCATTTATTAATGTTTTGTATTTTGTTTTGTTGTTTATCCTCGAACTCAATGTGTTACATTTTGTACTGTTATGTTTTATGCTCCATGTACTATGTTTTATTTTTGTAGTGTAATTTAGTTGCATTTTTGTGGCAACACTTTTTTTAGTTTAGTTTTAAGAAGGAGAACTATTTGTGAGTGATGGCCGCACGTTGCTGCTGGCATTATGATTATTAAAATAAGTTTAAAGACAAATGTTATTGTCTACGTTTTTTGTTTGTGTTATTGGTCCGCGTCGACACACATATATATCAACTGACTACATTAGGCTAAACAAATGATAATCAATTGCACGTTAGCAATTGCAATGATTTTTTATCTATTTCGCAGTATTACTAATAACCCGACTATAAGTTAACCATTGCTATATCTTTTCCGGTGTATAGTACATTCCGGAAAATATTTCGTCTATAAGCTTCTCGAATTTATTTTGATAAAAGATTTTGCCGTAAAACATCTTAAAATTCACTACAAATATTGAAAGATTAAGACTTGATTACTTTCAACGTGTATTGCTCTTTAGTTTTGAACAACAAAAATGATGAGCTGTCGGGAAGTTATGTCTTTACAAACATTATTAATTTCTTTTACAAATATACACGTATAGCTCAACTATATTGGTATAAATTTACACAGTTTGTAATGTTATAACTGAGTGATACGGCTTCCGATATGAAGAAATCACAAAGTTTATAATTACAAAAACATTTTTATTTAAAATGTGTTCTTCCATAAAATAGTTTTAAAAATATTGGACTACTAAAATTCCCAACTACAGAAGATAACACGAGCTATATCTGTTCTTTTTTCATGCACCTTTTTATTATCAGACTTCTATAAATAAGTAATAATTTCTATAATATCGGGTTCAACATTAATTTGCTTTGCTTATATTTCATGTTAGTCCAGTAAATGGAGAAGGAAAGATGTTGGACTATTTATTGAAAGACAATCCTCTTATATATTTTTTGAGCCAAATGTAATGTTCAGAAATATACTTTTTCTATTGTTTTATTGAAGTTTCTTTAATATACAAAGATTTTTTCTAAATAATTGCTAGATTTCCGGCAAATAGCAAATACGAACAAATAAGCAAACAGGGTAAAAGGTATTGGGTTGCTTGAAAAACGTGATATCTTTAAGTTGAATTCAATGCGTATAAGTTTTAGAAATAGAAACCCAACTGAACTATAAAACTGAACATTTCAGGGAGGTTATACTTTTAAAATGTACAACATGTGACATAGTAGATGCATGGAATTTTAATATTATTTAAAATAAAGAAAATGTTTTGATTTGTCGGAAATAAGATTGCATAGTAAAAACTAAATTACATTAATCAATCCCCAAAAAATCATCAAAATATGTAAAAAAGTTAATTTTTAAATTTTGAGAGTCAACATTCCGTTAAACGAGAGCTCATTTAGTAACAAGATACAATTTAAAACTAATTTCTAAAAATAAATTAAAAATAACTTATTTATGTAATATTAAATCATTATAATCAGGTATTGATATAAGAGGATGAGACACATACACAAAAGATAAAATTAGAACTTTAATGTTAATTAGACCCTAAATCCCTTCCTTTATTCTAGCTATTTATAATTAATCCCAGGTTACATATTAAAGGTAATTAACTTAAAAGACTGGCAACCTGATAATTAATTTTTTTACTTGCAACAGGCGATAAGATCTTCGGCCAAGGTACCCCAGGAAATGCTTCAATAGCTATGAAAGGTAATAAAGATCTATTCGTATCTGTATTAATAGGCTTCGATAACTATGTAATAATTTCTACAATATCGTGATCAACAGGAATTTGCTTTGCTTATATTTCTTGTTAATCCAGTATTTACAAAGTATGTGAAGTTATACCATTTTGCATAATGTTCTTTTACTAAAATAGGGAATGAATGACTAGTTGGTATTTGTCTTCGTATTATTTATGGTTAAAATACTACGAGTATTGAACAAACTATGATTTATTTTTCCCTTGAGAGATAAATACGTCCCATATCACCAAAGAAAGAGAAAAGTAGGCTTATTTAAATTCATCATTAAAAGAAATTAATTTGTATTTAAAATGAAAACTAGGTATGATCTCTGAAGTGGAACCGAATGATTCTTGAATTCGGTCCACTTCAAAGAATATCAATCCAGAATATCAATCCAGCGTGTTCTTTTTTAAATTAGCACCTAAATGCTAACTTAAAGAAGAACACGCTGGATTGAGGAATACGAATATATAAATGATATAACTATTGATATATTGAATTAAAAACCAGAATTAAAACGGTAATTGTATTTTTTTAGTGTATAGGAAAATCATATTTACTTATTAACCTAAATAAGAGGTGAAAAAACTGTTTATTCTTCATTACTTTTATTTATTACTTTTTAAAACAAATTTCTGTAATTTCGTCTCAGACGCTATGTCACATAAGATATAACATAAAAGAGATATAACTGATATAAATCAGTGTAGAATCAATGTGAAAAGTGACTTAATTGACTAAAGATAAACCATTAGGATTTCGAAATTTGTAAGGCATATATCTTAGGTACATAATTATTTACTAGCATTTACTTTTAGACAGAATTGTAAAATTAATCCGAACTGAGGTGATACGTTCAATATTTAAATACATTTAAAGCAGTTTTTAAGACACAAAGGAGGTAAAATGAAGCTGTTCATTGTAAATGTAAGGGTTTCATCCAAGTTAAAGCAAGAGAAAATGAATTAGGTGTTCCTTATCAGATGTTAGTGAAATAACTAAAGTAAACTGAAGACGAAATGATTACGAAACTTTATAATGCCTAAAATTTCTTAACTAAAGAGGATTTGTAAGAAAGTCATATCTATTGATGGTATTATTTAAATTTATCATGGAGCATATCGGAAGTTCACAAGCTAAATTACATCAAATGTTTTTCTTTGATATTTCAAACAGACGTTATACATGACATGTTGATAATAAATACATAAAATCTAACAAATATTCAGTATATTCTATTAATATTTTACTTAAATTTAAGTAGAATTTTTTTAATTAAAACAAAGGTCTGAAAGTACCAAAATATTAAAATCCTTTGTTTGTGATATTTTATAAAGATTTTCCGCCCTTTATCATCAGCTTATTAGGAACGCGTGTACCAAATTTCAAATTAAAATATATATTTGATATGTGCAACAGTGTGCACAAATTTCAAAAACTATGTTTTGATATCACTTATAATCCGTTCAAATAGGGAAATACCAATAGATTCGATATATTTATTTTTAAAAATTCGATTTTGCAGGATAATATGTGGTTTCTAGCAAAAGATAAAGAAAATAAATCCCTGTCAGGTAAAATACTTAAAAAAATAATTTTATATTTTAAAGACTAAGTGTTCAAAAAGTTTATTCAATATTATGTTACCAAAATTTTAATGGACTTACGTTTGAGCATATGCAGATTTTCATGTAATATTTCTGTAGTACATTAATAAAACATATAGAAGCTACTAAAATATAATATTAAAATTGACATTTCCCCTATATAATAATAGCCTAAGTTATCTCTCCATCTGTCCTCAAATTTATGAAGCGGTTGGACCTGGAATGGAGAGAGACATCCATATTGGATTCTTGATGAGTTAGGGTTAGCAAAATTCACGAAACGTTCGAAACCCACCCCTTCTCCCTTTTTGAGATTTTAATGCCATTATTTCAAGCCCTATTTTACCCGGTAAAGATCAGGCGAATAAATTTATCAATTTATCACATAATAAATAGGTAAAAATAACATTTTTTTCTGGCATTATGAAGTCATTCCTTTAACCATTTCATTTAATGATTTCTTATTTTAAATTACTTAAATATCGTCTGCATTTTTTTCATACGTTTTATCATTGAACTTAGATATTACGTAAGTAATTTTCTTTTATATTTGGCTTAAATAATAGATTAGGTACATATCTGATAATTTTACATTTAATCATCGATTATTTTTTGTTACAATGAAAATTTTATCACCGGCATTAACAACAAATTCTATGTACCTCCAGAGTGTAATGGAAATGATAGTTTTATTGCTTTACTTCCATTAATTAATGTGCCTAAAAATTGGAAAGAACTTAACGATAATTTCGAAGTAGATAAGAAAACTTTGAATTATCTTTCTAAATGATAATATGTATGATTCTTTCCGCGTGATTCTAAATTACCTTCACAGTATCGGGAGACTTTAGAGGAGTATGAAGATAAACAAATTATTAAGTGTGTACTAGATAATTATCAGCCAAAATACAAACGATATTTTACCTGCTTTATAGAGTAATTTACAATTCTGGAAAATAAAAAAAAATTACTGATCCCGTCATATGACGTGCGATATGCTAGTTAACAACATAAGTATCTGTGAAGAAATTACTGTAATTCCTTTTACGGTATATAAATAAAACACATAAAAACTATTAAAAAATTCGCAGGTTATTAAACACTTAAAAATGTCTAATCTATTACCATGAATATGTGTGTATAGTTTTCAGTTTAATTAATATAGTGTGTTTAGAATTTATAATCATTATAAAAATCCGTACACAGTCAATTTTTAAAGATACACATTGTATATTTTAACATTAAAAGTTATTCTGATAACCTTTCACAAAAAGTTTTGGGGATATCATTTTCTACATATCCAGAAAAAAATCACGTAATTTAACAAACAAAAAGTGTAGCCTGGATTTATTTTATTATTAGAACACGGAGTTAGAAACCATACTTATTTTTTAATCTATATTAAGTGTCTTGGATTTGAAAGTTAATGATCTCTCAGAAAAAAATAAAAGAAAAAAGAGTGATGAAATTACACTGATTATATAAATTCGCAAGGTAAAAAAAAAGAATATATATTTTTATAAGAAGTCTGTTGAAAACATAATAGCTACAGTGGTATAATATTCGACTGGATAGAAAAATAAGGCAGCGAATTTTTGCATTTAATCGTAAGCATAGAAATAAAAAAAATATATTTTCAGAAAAAATGTTATACGGTAATATATAAAAATGCAAATGGATAGTTAAAGAAACAGTTTTATTTAAAATTATTTCCTTCATATGCTAAATGTAAAACAAAAAAAAAACTGCACGCCTCCGTAAATTTCACCTTTTCATTAAATTCTGTAGTAGAATAAATCTATTTTAATGTATCTTCGTTTAAAAATATAACTCAAAATATTTATATTTAAATGCTAAGATAAGAATATAATTAGAGGATAACGCACTCTCTCTTTATAAATTTGTACAGGGCAGAACCAGATTAACGACAAGTATATATATATATATATATATATATATATATATATATATATATATATAAACGTGAGAACAGGGCTGCTGGTTAAGCACACACACATTATATATATATATATATATATATATATATATATATATATATATATATATATATATATATATATATATATATATATATATATATATATATATATATATATATATCTGTAATGAGACGGACTTCTCGATGGTTGGTCGCAGTCATGGCCATAAAAACAATACTGTTTTAGCTAAAGATCTTTATTAAGATAACGTTGGAGGACTGGTTCCCACTTCATCATAGGGACAGGACAAACGGAAGGGTCAGCTAGCATGAGGTATATGTACAAGACTCTTAACACCTGGGCCAACATCTGTTTGAAAAATATCTATAGAAAAATCTGCCTCCGACAGCGTGTATCTCCTTTATATTTGAAAATTTCCTAAATTGCCCGCTAGGGGCATGTAGGATTCTAATTAGTCAGGCCCCTTCTCTAAAGTCGTAAACTGTAGCCCCAGTGGTCAATTTAGGTTAGGGGTAAAAATGAGAATGCAAAATGACGCGGGAATTCTTAGCCCTTGATTTAAGTTTTGAAAACACCTGAGAATTTTCCTAACATATACATACATACATATACATATATATATATACACATATATATATACATATATATATATACATATATATATATATACATACATATATATACATATATACATATATATATATATATATATATATATATATATATATATAATAAGTTAATGCAAGAAAGCACAGCAAAGAGTTAGTGAATAAACAAATATAACTCTTAATACGTCAAATCTGTTGATTTAAACATGATCGATGTAATGAGTATTATATGTACATAGTACATAACGTTACATATGTCGTTAAAAAAGCAATAAATGGCTATATATTTAAAAAAAAAAAGAAATGTTATCATGTTTGTGAAATTGACAATTATAAAGGACATTTTACTTTTTTCATAGTTTAGTGATAGAATTAAAATTTACGATATAAGGCAAAAATATTTAAAATCAACAGATATTTTTCAGTCCTATATTTTTCAAAGCAGTTTCTAAAAAACATTTGCCGTTGATTTTGCATTTTTATTTTTAAAAATCTAAATAGAAAATAATATACCGATATTTGACTTGTTTGAAACTTGAAAATTAATAAGAATAGATCACGAATAGATAAATTTAAGGAGAATTGAATCTTCAATATATACCTATCTTTACATTACCTGAAACGTAAATGTTGTAGAACTTTACATAATATTAAAGTCCCATGAATGAAAAATATGACTCTCTTTCTCCCACAGCTAAAAATTTTTTATAAGTGTGATACTTAGAATAAAGTACTTCATTTCAAAAAATCACAAGCAAAAATCACAGTTTTTCAGAAATCTAATTTAAAGATGTTATTGGATAAATTCATTAAGGTCTTTATAATTTTATAAACATTCAGAAATATGCTGGAGTAATTTATTTATTTATTTAGAAGTTACAGTACGCTATTTACGACATTTTTCATGCTAACACTCAAAGTCAAGTGTTTAACTGCTCATTCCGGTATCTTTTAGACACTTTCGGTGAGGATTAAACAGCTGTATCATGACTTCTAATGACTCTAGAAACAAGATGAAAGTTAATAGAAGTTAAAAAAGTTAAAAGAAGTTAAAGTTAAAGAAAGTTAAAAGCTTTTGAAAGTTAAAAGACTGCTCTTTAAACGAATAAATATTTTTTCGGTATTATTTACGAAATTTGCTATTTGAAGGTTATTGGTTACCTTAAATTACATATCTACAACTAACGGCTGAGGAGAAAAAAGATAGTTAAGGACTTTACTCTGCAACCAGCATATATTAAACTCTGCTGTACATAGATACTGTCGTGTATTCCTCGTTTTTATTTGAGTAGTAACCTGTGATCAAATGTATAGTGGGATTTTATTTTGATTGCGTTGTGTAAAAGTATTTTAGTACTAAATTTAACCACAGGTTCTGATAAACTACAGACATAAGATATAAAAATAAACTCAAAGCTAAATTAACAGCATCCGAAACTAGCTTAATATAAAAAAGGTAAATTTATTATGATATATATACATCTATGTACATAAAAAACTGATGCTAATTTTCATAAAATATGCTTTATCAATATCTTCTAAATTAGTTCTGACAATAACTTTTTAATACTTAAGTAATTTTGTAAATATAAGAGAGAGAGAACCTAATCTCAATTTCAAAATGTATGTAAAAGGGGGTACCTTTGGGGAGTTAAAATGGTGTGCCCGGAACACTGCTGGTTGATGGGTATCTATGGATCTTTTGTCGGTCTGGTCAGGGCTTCCTCCTGAGTTTTTGGGGTGCGGCCGTGCTATTTGATGCAGGAACACTTCCTATTGGACTTAGCTGGACTCTCGAACTCGTTCCGTCGGACTCCTCTCTTCGTCTCGACTATCGAACACCTTCACCTTTTCTTTTTTTCGATCTTTCTTATTTTATTAATTTTATCCTTGTCCCCTCTTCCTTCTTATCATCCAATCGGGATAGTTGTAAGAATCTAATTGGTCTGCTTAAACCCACCATGAGACCGCCAACGTGGTAAACCTTATCCCTTCTAATTGGGCACTGTCCCTTATGGACTCATAAATACTCCACAAAGGTACATTCTTATTTAATGTCAAGTACACAGACGAGATTCTAGTCTGGGACTGGGATCATAACCCCGCCCGAGACCACCGGACAAGACAACAATATCCGTAGAATATAACTTTATGGTCCTTTGTCTTTTTACAAAGATGTGATGCGGTCAGATTTCGATCCCGAGCATTTTACTTCTTGTATGAATGAATCAATTATATAACTGATCTAAATCGCCTCATCACATATACTATCGATATATTTTGTTTGTTCATATAAAAACGTTTATTCATGCAAAATATTCTACTTGATTATCAAAAAGAATCACTGAAACAAAATGGACAATCTAAATCCTGAGATAAATCTAAAAATTATATTTTAGAATATTCTAAAAAAGATATAATTTATAAAAAATAAATACATCTCACAATACATTTGTCAAGAATTAGTAGTACAGCCAAATACTACTTATTGTTTATTTTATTATTTGAATATTTATTTATTATTTAAATACATTTGTCAACAATAATACCATTAACCACGTTATCAGGTATTTTCACGTATTCTAAGAGAGAGCTAAATATTGTTATTTGAGCAGATTTTATATGTGAAAATAATATCAAGAGAGTTTTAATTAGTGCGTTATATATTTATATTTATTATAATTTTTAATGTACATTTATTTCCCTTAACCATACATTTTTTAATGTACATTTATTTCCCTTAAAATTAAATTTAACTGAAGTGTCATTAATGCAAAAATAAAATATGAACAATGACTGAATAATAAAGTTTTATTAACTGTGCAAATCTAAAAATAATAAAAGCATTAGTTTCCACTTAACTTTGAACTAGAAAACTGTACGTCATTAATAATGATCTTTTCGAAAAGAAGCAAAATATTCCTATCCGAAACAGAAATAGGAAATTAAGACTCTCTTCCGAATATATCTGTAAAATTTTCCAGCCTTCATTTTACACAGGATTAAGTTATTGAAAACGCAGTTAACTGCTACCGTATCCAAAGTCGGCAGCTCTTGTATTCAAATTAATCCTGTCTCGAGTTGTAAGAATTCGGAACATTTTCTCCCATTATCTACAACATTCCAGCAAATTTAATCTATTGTTCTGTTTTATCAACAAGAAGATCTTTTGTTGGAATGATTAATCAATCTTTTAACATGGGAGTGGAAGAAACAACGAGGAGATTTGTAAGAAATACCGAATATTTTTCTTTAATAACCCGAAATGGTTTTGGGAATTGTGTAAGACAATAAAATATCGTTTGGAAACGACTCAACATAATTTTGTGGCAGAAGCATTAATATTATTTAAATAAAGTTACTCCCTCGTTTTGTATTTTCTAAAATTATTCTTTAGCAAAAGCGTAGAGAGATAAATAGAATTTAAATTCTTAAGGCAACTGTAATTATGGTACATATTAATGCTGAAGAAGAAATTAAAATTATCATATTAATACCCCCAATTACACATTTATTAAATTTTACTTTAATCTTTTTCTTGTAAACATTGAACCGTGTAATGTATACTGTATCTGAACAATAATACAAAAAATAATTGTACATACAATATTGTTGTATGTGAACAGTGTAATGCTGCAAAATATTTTGCTATATAGCTGTAAATTTTGCAAACAAATTTTAATTTTAAAATAGGTAAATAAAATGTTGTATGACGCAAAAAATATCTGAAAAATATTGCTTTTGTGCCGGTAATTGAAATAGAATTTTTGGATTGCGGAGGAAAATGAAATAGTGAAACTTCCGGACTTCGAATGCCGTGTTTGTTCATTTGTGTTTACTTTTCATTTCTGTAGAATATTATTTTCAGAATAGGATTTATTTACTATACCTGGGATGGGGATGGAATTATTTCTTTAAAAAATATGCAAATATACGTGAAACTATTTTTTAGTACGTTAATTATATATTAAATTTTCATGTTTGTAAATTTATTCATATTATATACAGGGTATCTGCCAAAATACAATTTTTCAAATCCATGACTTTTCATGACTTTCCCTGATTTAGCAGATCATTTTCCATGACTTTAAAAAACTTTCGTTAAAGTATAAATGAGTAAAACTTCTGATGTATATACAAATAAAATATATGCTTTTAGAGAAATTACAGGAATTTTATAAAAAAAAAAACTATAAAATTACTTTATAAGTGTTAATAAACTCATATACATAAAAATAAATTGTTGTAATCTACGTACCTAAGTTTAATCATATAGCAACTTTTCAATCAAAATGTTTCCAATTTGAATTCAGGGTACTTTGGTATTATCTAGGTGACCATGAATAATAGCCAAATATAACCCTATAATGTTTATATACAATATCCCTAGAGATAAACTTATATTTTGTGCAAAATCTTAATGTTTATTAAAAATATTAATCATTATATTAATAAAATTTTCATCTACAATTTAAGAAAAAAACCAGAATAATATACATTTACCCACCCATTAAGCTTTCTTGCTTTGAATTTCCTTGGTGAACAAATTTTACTTGGCAATATGGTCAATAGGAAAATACATAAATACCAAACTCAGTAACTTCAGATAAATGACAAATAAAAAAAGAATTAAACAATTCAATGCATTTTTTTAATCGGTAGTTAGCGAATCCATGACTTTCCATGACTTTTACTCATTTTACTTGAAAAATCAAGACTTTCCATGACAAAATTAATCCATTGTCAAAATCCATGATTTTTCATGACTTTCCAGATGCGCGGAAACCATGTATATAAGTATTATTTCATCGGTCTGAATCGATGCATACTTAAAATATTAGAAACTACTTTTATGTCTAAATAGTTTTGAGTACATTGTTCTATCTAAATAAATATACTTTCGTATTTAAAGAACAAAGCTTTAATAAAACTGTTCATCTACAATTTTATTCATGTGAAACAAATAGCCAGCACATCAAAATAATCAGAATTATTGATTTATTGTGAAATTTCCACTAGGTTTGGTTTTAAAAAGATCGCAACAAGATAAGGAATAAAACTGCATATTTTGGAGAAATAGGTTCCACATGTAGTACGTTATTAATTACCTTTACTTTCAAGTTATGTTTATAATTCATTTAACTTTCCTTTACACAAGGAGTTATTTTTTTGTAAATGTTTTGTCCTTTAATTAAAATTTGTGTTAGCTGTACTAGTAGGACATTCATACAAGTATAAAAAATGAGCTTTCCAAAACTATTGTTGTTGAATAATTGCTTCGGACACTAGAGGGCGCTGACATCTCAATCCGATAGAACACATTTGGGATGTAATGGCACGGCAGCTCAGAGTTCAAAGACCACCAATTCGCAATATCTCAGATTTGCGTAACCGTCTGGTGCAATCTGTCTCCGGCCATCTACCAAGGACTTGTGGCATCCATGCCAAGGCGGGTTGAAGCTGTGTTGCGCACCAAAGGTGGGCCAACTCGTTATTGACAGGTGGTCATAATCTTTTAGCTCTTTAGTGTATATTTTAAGGATGCAGTTTTCTTTTTCTTAATACTTATGGATTATAGAGACTAAAAATTGTTAAAATATAGTTGTAATATAAAACTTATAATTTAAATTCAGTGTTTAAAATATTTATAAAAAACTTTTTAACAGAAATCATACAAACTGAAGAGAAGAGAGCAAGTAGAGTACTTTTCCCTACAGGTAACAAGAAGCTAGAACTTTCGCAACCACAGCTCCATCACTTTTAACAACCTTGGCAATCTCTTCATAAATAATTTTATATATTATTAACCGTTGCTTAAACATCTGTTACAATCTGTCTCCGGCCATCTACCAAGGACTTGTGGCATCCATGCCAAGGAGGGTTGAAGCTGTGTTACGCGCCAAAGGTGGGCCAACTCGTTATTGACAGGTGGTCATAAAGCTTTGGCTTTTAGGGTAAAACTCTTTAAATAATATTTTGTCTCTCAAAAATATGAAAAAAAATTATAGAGAAATCCATTTGAACTTGTAAGAGACCAAATTGATTACCCAAATTTCATATTTAATAGATTTTGCCTTCAACAAATATTGACTAGTTAATAATACAATATGCTACTGCCTCGTTTTTGAAACGTATATGATAAATGACTTACATCTTCGTTTTACCTCAAACAGTTTAGAAATAATTATATGTTAAGCATCTTAGAATTCGTAAAATATGTCTTGGTAAAAAAACTGCAATTTTTTCTATTATACACTGTATCAACAGAATTATAATGCTGCGAAACAAAAATCAAAAAATCGATCTACAATAAATATATTAAAGGCTTTTCCTAAAGAAAACAACTTAGTTAAATGTCTTCTACCGAAGAAGTAATGACAATGCAAAGCCTGAATGCTACATTATTGAATTATATATTAACATACTTAGATCTCCATTTTGCCTTAAGAAGTCTAGAATCAAGTTTCTGTTACTAAAACACCTGTACATGTGTTACAAATATACTGTTTAAGAAAATTGAAATTTGACATAGCATAGACTCTATCAACCAGATTAATATACTACTAAACAGAAATCTAAAACTCTATGTAAATAAGTTAATCAAGTAATTAAGATAATTTAAAAGGCATTATATTTTTCATAGCAATCAATTAAACATTTACCAAAATACTAAAACCCAAAACGAAAAAATCCAATACTCGGTAGAAATTATTAAAAACGAGCTAAATATATAAAAAGAAAAAATGGTAAATACTGTATTTAATAGAAACCAGAAATGTAATAGCCATTTGTAAAAAATTAGCATAATTCAATTTATATTATAAAATTATAACTGATCATTAATTTCAAATTAATTAATTTCAGATATAAGCACTCACAGTTAATTTCCTTTTATCAGCCATCATTATAATGACAGCATTTTTAAGATTATATTTTCTAATTCTATCTCAGGCGATAATAACGAAATACTGATTCAGTGCATGAATCATAAAATATACATTTTTTATATCTTGACTATAAAAGAATATCATTTATGATAAAGTCATACATACCAACTGCACTGCTATAGAAAAAAATTAACGCTAAAGCTTAAGAAGCATGTATTCGTAAAGCTCTAAAAAAATTGCAATAAATGTGAATACTGAAAATTAAAAATCATTGCAAGTGAAAAATATATTCAACATCTTGAAAAACAATGCTTTATTCTTTTATCTACAATTTTGTACATAAGAAAAGCTAGAAAGTAGAAAAATGAGAAAATAAAGTAGTTCGACATTCCAGATTAAAGATTGTTCCAATAATACATGTTCACACTACCCGTTTAAAATACAATTTAAAAACCTTGCTTACAAAATCTTGTTTCTTTTCACAGCTAACTTTTTCGTTTTACATGTCATTGAAAGCATTGAAGCACTTTCCCTTTTAGAGTTCTGCTTCAATAAATATAATGGCATTTGCAATTTCAGTATTATTGTCTTAGAACTCCCTCGTAAAGTTTGTAACAGTTTTTTTACATTAGTTTATATTGCTCTTATATTCTTTACATTTATTCAGTGTTATTTATTTTGTTACCGAGTTAAATAAAAAGCATTAATATTTTAGAAAAAAAGTAAGTAAAGTAAAAGTAGTAAAGTTAAGTAGTTTTGTAAAAGTAAGTAAGTAATGTTTTAACTTACTTAATTCAAGATACATAAGAATGAAAATTAAATCAATATTGAATAAAAATTCTACTAAAAATGTACAATTTTACGAAAATCATTGTAGGGCTACATAAAAATAGTTAAAAAAAATTAAAATATAAGATTAAAATTCTTCTCATATTAAACGGGTATAAAAATTATCTAGTATGGCATACTACTATTGTTTTAAATTTCGAGATTATTTTAAATTTAAACATTTTCTTTTATTTTTTTATATAAATCTATCCTGCATTTACATGATAAAATTATTGCAGTAAAATATAGGGTCTGGTGAGGTAAAATGGGTATTTGTTTATAATTTACTTAAAATACACATCAAAACTTTTATCAATTATATTTTAGCTTTGTAATAATTTTTTAGAAATTTGTTGGCAACATTTATTTTACTTATGAAGTTTTATATTTTGCCTCTGTCAATATAGGTTGCCTTGTTTGCAACTCGGGAATATATTCTTCTTTACTAAAGTCTTAATATTTTATTTTTTTTTATGGTCAATATTTTTTCAACAATCAACTGCAAGGGTTTTTGAACATCAGTTTTTCAAAAACAGGCAAGAAATATTTTAAATATTTTATGTAAAATGGTTATTTTTGTATCTGGAGGGGGTAGAAGGTTAGACTTAATAATTTATTATAAAATTCTAAATTTTTAGGTGTAAAGATTTAAACTAGCACTTCAATTTTAGTGTAAATAACAGTGTATAATATTTTTATAATTTATTTGCTGTGGTATAGAGTAAATGAATACAATATAATAAAATTGAGCTTGTAAACCTAAAAATACATGTGTTTACATTGCTGTTTTGTGCATCTGCGACTGGAAATTTTCTTCCACTTTTCACTCTATACAAAATTTTAATTTATATGAAACTTGGACCAAGTGTGGACCAAATGGTACATTATTTGGTTGCACAGAGTCAGGATGTATGCATGATACAATGTTTACACCTTGGATGGGACATTTTCTCAAACAAGGGGAACACCTGGAAAAACCCATTCTTTTGATATTTGATGGTCACTTGACATATGAGACAGTAAAACAAGAGCTGGGTAATAGAATCACCATTCACTGCCTCCCATCAAACTCAAGCCATGCCCTGCAACCTATGGATGTTGAAGTATTTACCCCTATGAAGTGTACCTGAAAAAAATCCTGAAGATGTGGTACACAGAGAGCTGTCAAAGTGACATTCCCTAACCTGTTGAAACAGTTATTTGGCACTATGAAGGAAAAATGCTGTTAAATACAAAATGGTGTTAACTGAAAAAGATGGAAAATAACTGTAAACAGTGTTGCACAGACTTTAACAACAGCTACTATGAAAGCACTTTCAACCACGTAGAATTTTCCCAATTCTTCTCCATATAAGGTTTTAAGAAAGGTCATCCTTACAACAATTTTACCAATGCAGTTATAAGGGAAAAAAGAATTAGAAAACGACAGACGAAAAAGAAAGCGGGTACAATCTAAGGCCGGAAAAGTGATGACTGTTTCTGAAGTAGCAGAACGTATCTAAACTTAATAATCATGGCCATTACATTTTTGTAATTTAAATTGAAATTATATAACATACAAATGTGTTTGTAGCTAAAAAATAAAGTTTTAATTAAATTATGCATAATTAATAGCAGTTTTTAATCGATACCTATTTTATTCCACCTATGGGGTAAAACGGGTATAAAAAAAGAAGTAAAAATTATATTTGCAATTGAAGAATATCTATAAAACTATTTTAACAATAATGGTAATGAACTTGTAGCATGAACACATGGAACAAAACTGCTTGGTTTTTTAAGTGAAATGAGTGCGTGATAAGAAATCACGCTTTTTCTATATAGTAACCCTATATAGTAATCTATATAGTAAACTATTATTTAAATATACCTATTTAAAATAAATATACCTATTTAGAATAGTCAAAAGCTTAATAATATTTAAAAGATGTTTCATAACAATAATTTAAATTCTATGACTTCTATATTTCTGTAATTCTATATTCTATAATTTCTGTTCATTAAAATAATCTCTTATTTTCTTTTTCAGTTAATATTATAACTTTAAAAGACAGTTGTCAATTTGCGTCAAAACATAACTTTCACCTTTTTTATTATTTTCAGTGATTTTTGACACGGCAATGCCAGTTCTTACATCAAATAGTCATTTTCTATTATTTTCTTATACCTACTTCCTTTATCTTTCATTATTTCAATCCACAAAATCGGAGATCCAATTTCTTTAGTCCTGAAGGCGATGTGCAGTGTCCCTTATAAAAGAGAACTGTCAACTTTCTTTGCAATTTTCTCCTATTTTTCGGTGTTTTTCTAATAAAATACAGGGATAGCATTTGCTTTGCTGTTCCAACACATATATAAACTGATCTATTATTGCTAGTCAGGGAATGAAATTTTTAAGATATGAACTTTGGGTTATTTGACTAACTAGGCACTAGGGAATTAACTTATATAGCATTACACGAATAATATAAAAGCATTTTATACATATTTATCATTTCATTAGTAAATATGTGTATAAATGGTACATATATTTATATGTGTGCGTACGTAGATAAAACATATACATATTTGGCACACACGCGCACACACACACACACACACACACACACACACACACACACACACATATATATATATATATATATATATATATATATATATATATATATATGTGTGTGTGTGTGTGTGTGTGTGTGTGTGTGTGTAATCAATTTTTTATAACACTCCTTCACAAGGAGAAAGCTCAACAGTTATAAGTAATGAGAAAGCAGTCGGGCCTCGTATTGAAGAGAACGCAGAAGTCTAATTTAAACTTTATTTCAGAGTGGCAACACCGCACATCTATCCTTCTGGACAACATGCAATCAAAAACCACAGTGTTCACTCTGATCTGACAGAAGTGCACCCAAGAGCGCTGACAACAAGAATTTTCCCACAACAAAAACAACTTAATAAGCAAATTAAATGCAATATCAGCAAAACGCGTAACCATCCAACAGCTGGGAAGCTGCTGTATAGACAGAAATTTTACAGTTTTATGACAGAAAGGAATGTTAAGTGGAAAATACTTCGTTGATTAACCTATTTAGAGGCCGGAAAAAAGATTTAAATGAATTAAAATGGGAGAGAGAAGGTTTTTTGAAAAAATATTAAAGTTATTTTGATATATTACATATATATAAATATATATACATTTATATATATATATATTATATATATATAAATATATATTATAAATATATATATATATATATATTATATATACATATATATATATATACATATACATATATACATATATATATATATATACATACATATATAAAAATATAAATATAAATTATACATATACATACATATATACAAATATATATATATATATATATATATACACACACATATATATATATATATATTTATATATATATATATATACACATACATATATATATATACATACATATATATATATACATACAAATATATATATACATACATATATATATATATAATATATATATATATATATACATACATTATATATAAAATATTATATATAAAATATATATACATATATATATATATATATATATATATATATATATATATATATATATATATATATATATATATGACACGGACGAGCCGGTTATAACACATTTTATTTCATATATAAAAACTTCTTTATTGTAATCCACAGCTATGTCATTTAGATAGCTATGGCATAGCTGTCCATAGCTATGCCGTTTAGAAATTCTTTGTTCTTACAATTTGCCACGACAAGCGTGAGGGATGTTATCAGCCCGAATTCTCGCTCAGAAATGACTCTTTTTGCGTTGTTACCTAAGCACATTTCTATACCTACTTCCGCATCAGCTTTTATACTCTGTATTTACTCTGTACCCACTATCGGATTCCGGGGTTACTGGATTCAACTTTAAATGTACTTTATGAATTTCTCACCCTCAAAGGATTACAATGAATGATGTTTTAAAACTACAGAAAAATAATATTTTATTTTACTTAGAGTATTTATATTACTTAGAGTATTATATTTTATGTAAGTTAGAGTATCAGTTTCTTAACTATGACGGTTTAGGCCCACATTGTAAAGAAAAAAATTGCTGGGCCACACATACAATATTTTTTCAACAAATGGAAATAAAAATTAACTCCATGTAGTTTTATTAAAACATTTTTATTAAAATATTTTATTATAGTTTATTTTTACTTTGAACTGTATATATTTAGGTAGATATTTATTTTAAATTTGTAAAAGTTTCGTTTCATTTAGTTTCGGTTTCATGGATGGAAAAAATTCAAATTAACGAGATGGATGAATTTGCATTTGTTGAACAAATGTTAGCAAATAGATATCGGTTTCAATAGACGAGACTGAAACTCTTAACGCCCTTTCAAAATGTTTGTCAGTAATCTTTGTCCTATTTTTGTTTTTTGTTCATTTTTGGAAATAATTGTTCCCAAATATATATACTGCCAAAAGCGGAAGACATTAATAAAGCATGATTGTCCTCTTTTTCTGTGAAATGCTCCCTTGGTAAAAAGGATTAGACAAATCAAATTAAAATGTAATGTACTGCAAACAAATATTACTTTTCTTCAAAAACTTCGGCGTTGAGTGGATAAGCACGTAATTCGAAACGTAAATTCTCGTGGCATACAAAGATATTTTTATTTAAATTTTTAGTTCATAATAAATGTCAACAAATCAATTATGCGTGAAAAAAAATTCAAACTTTTTTTAAAATAAAAGTCTGTAAATTTAAATTTTTTATAATATGAGTTTGGGCCTCATTTTAAAGGCTTTTAACCCGCATGCGACCCGTGGGTCTTTCTTTAGACAAGCATTCTTTAACTGTTAAAGCCTGCTTAAAGGACAAGAATGCTTAAATTTATTATTAAATTCTAAAGCTCTACACAATAATAGGCTCAACAAATATTAGGATGTAGTGGTATAAATAATTTTAGTACAATATAAAAATTCTTTATATACATCTTTATTTATTATTTAATAAATAACGAAATCTCTATTGTATTTGGTTTTGGTTTGGTTTGATTTGGAGTACTACAGTCTACTTTTTTGCAACACGAGGGTTAATGAGAAAGGGACCTACAGTTTAAAGCCGATTCCGAACGGTTACGAACATCCATGCCACAGTGGGATTCGAACCCACGAACTCCGGTACCGAAGGGCAGCACCTTAATCAATCGGCCATCGTTCGGCCTATTTCATTTGAAATGCTTTTCTTAAAGAATCATTATTACGTGATGATCATTTCGTATACAAACAAAATACTGATAAATGCCTGTTTCAATGTATAATGGGAAAAATATGCATTTATACCTTACTTTTAAATAAATACTTACTTTAAAAGTTGTTAACACATTACAATTTCGTATTCAATTAATTAACTTAATTTATTAAAATTAAATTATTTTGTTAAAACACGGCGATATTGAAAAGTCTTACGACAGGGAATATGATTAATAGAAAATATGAATACAAGTTTTATCATAAAAGGGTTATGTATCAGAAATGTTTTTGGACAAAATATATTAAAAAAACCTTCAAAAAGAATAATAACTTAAATAAAAATTCACAAATATTATAAAACATAAATATTAAGATATTTATTTTATTGTAAGTAACTTAAATTTACATTTAAAATATTTAGTGACTTCTATATCAACATTCTTTATATTATTTATATCTATGGGCATTTTTAAATATACGTAAGAACATAAAATCTAAATTAAATGGACTTTCCAAGAATACTTAACTTATATGAACTCTTTTCTTCAAAAAAGACTTGAAAATTAAGCTTTAATCAAAACACATAAAAAAAATTGTACACATACAAACTTTGGAATTTATTTATTTTTATTTTTATCCATTTCTGATAACATTTAAGCTGAAAACAAAACTAATCTTTAAATTCGTTGAAAAAAACACTGAAACAGAAAATCGAAGAATAAAGTTTACTACTATTCTTATCACTTTGTTTCACTTTTTGGGGAGAAAAAAAGTACTGGCATTAAGTTCCGTAATCCGTAAAGTGCAGTAATAGATCTAACAGATAACATTACGAAACAAGAACATAAAGCTTCGCTTGAGACAAATGGGATTCCTTTACTCGTAAAAACCAATAAGCTTCTTTAGAGAAATTTTGTCTGAAGTTAACTGACGGATCGTAGACGTTAAAAACACTAATTGCATGATTTTTAATGGTAGATACTATCACTTGGAATGATTTCTGTATAATTAACGCAATTTTTTTTTCTTATAGGAATCAATTTAAGTATTTTTTCACAAACTTATTTGCAATAAATGCATGAGGCGTGAAAATAAGTTAAAAAGTTTTTCACATAAGGGTTTAAACTTGCAAAACACATACTGAGATAAAAATTTATTTCTTTAAAGTTTTGGTTGTTTGAGTTATAAATGTAAAAGAATTCTAACAGGATTTATTAAAACTTTTTTTCCTTAAAAGTTTATTATATGTTTGTTTAGTTTCTACTTCCAGTGGCCGAACGATGGCCGAATGGTTAGGGTGCTGGCCTTCGGAACCGGAGTTCGTGGGTTCGAATCCCGCTATGGATGTTCGTAGCCATTGGGAATCGGATTTAAGCAGTAGGTCCCGGTCTCATTAGCCCTCGTGTTGCAAAAAGTAGACCGTAGCGCTCAAAATCCAAACCAAAATCAAAATCTACTTCCAATGTCTGAAAAATTTTATTAGGGTTTTATAGAAATGAACTAACACTCCTGACCCCTTATAACATTGTACTGGGGTATGCAAATTTGTTTAGCAATTTCGAGATAAAACATTTACTCTATAAATGCATCATTTCAAAAAATCAATACAGAAATCCACAACAAAATGTGTTTTGTAGCTTCTTTTAAAAGTTTTGGCGCCTTTTTGTATTATTTAATACTTAAGAAAAGGCGTTTGTATATATTTCAATGTTTTTCGGGCTTTCGTGTTTGTCAAAATTTGACGTTGGCCATTCCACATTTTTCATTTCCTTTTGTACATTATTTGTTATTTTAAAATATCAGATTAAACAACATATTATGGTTATGTAATGCTTAAATAAATGTTATGACTGAAAAAGATTAGCAGTTATTGTTCTTATAAACTACGTTTTATTTTAAGATATAAATGTTTTCAAGCATATTAGTTGGCTATATTAGACAAATTATTATGACAAATTTGATGATAGCATGCAATTAAAATTTTGTTTACGATAACTTGTGTTATCAGAGCCATTTATCTGTTTTATATTAAAGTTCCATATATGAAATGTAATGTTTAAATCTCTCTTTTTTTTATTTAATCTCTGTCTCTCCCTATCTCTCACACACTCTCTTTCTCTCTCTCTCTCTCTCACACACACACACACACTTGCAAGTTCTCTCTCTCTCTCTCTCTCTCTCTCACACACACACACACTTGCAAGTTCTCTCTTTCTTTCGCCTTATTTTTTCCTATCTCTCCCAAACTCTATCTATCTATCTATCTATCTATCTATATATATATATATATATATATATATATATATATATAATGAAAGGTTCTCACTTCGTTCACCCCTTTCATTTTGCCCGGGGAGGATATTGTAAGGAAAATTCTCAGGGGTTTTCAAAACTTAAATCAAGGGTAAAAATTCCCGCGTCTTTTTACATTCCCCTTTTTAACCCCTAACCTAAATTGACCACTGGGGCTACAGGTTACGCCCTCAGAGAAGGGGCCTGGCCAATTATAAACCTACATGGCCCTAGCGGACAATTTAGGTTAGGGGTTAAAAAGGGGAATGTAAAAAGACGCGGGAATTTTTACCCTTGATTTAAGTTTTGAAAACCCCTGAGAATTTTCCTTACACACACACACACACACATATATATATATATATATATATATATATATATATATATATATATATATATATATATATATATATATATATATATAGATATATATGTGTGTGTGTGTGTGTGTGTGTTGTCCAAACAAAGGGCCAATGAGTATATCACTGCTCCTTGTTACCGTAGTTCTAATCCCACCACTAACATGAATATTTGTACTAGTTAAAAATCAGATTTAAACAGTAGGTCTGACTATCATTAACTTTCATGTAGCAAATCAGTCGACCTTAGCGCTCCAAACCAAATCATATATGTATATGTGTGTATTCTTCTTATGAATTCCTGGCTTAACAAATCTTCACAAAATTTTACAGGATCTTTGAAGGTTAAACTTAGGAAGGTTTTAGGCAAATCCAATTATATACAAGGTATTGGCATGAGCGAATAGAGCACTTTATTTTTATCTAAATCGGATTTAGTGACTATATTTTGGTGCTGCTTAACTTAATTTTAAAGAAATATTTAAAAGGTCGGATACAATTTATTGTGGTAAATATTCTCAGTTATTATTTCACTTAAATAATTTTAATTTAGTTTATATCTACCATTTTGATTTTAATAGCATTAATTTTTTTATCTAGTTTTTAGACGTCAATCATAAAAGAGCAAAAAATTTTATCGAGTGAAAAAGTGTTTTGTATTTATATCGCATGAGTAATATTTTTATTTGTAGATAGATATTTTTTCTTTAAATAATCTGGCAAAAAATTAAGCGCTGTTCTGTTATAAAGTTAAGTTGACAGATATCACCAAGTATTAATCTTATGTCTTTAGAATAAATTTAAGTTCATGATAAAAATTAAATTAATATGTTATTCTTTTTATGATAATGAACTGATTTGGTGACGAAATTATAAATAATGTTAGTTTAATATAATCTGAAAATTGATTTGAATGTTTATATAAAAATATCCTTTATTTGGGAACTTAAATTTCCTAGACTGCAGGATGAGTGCAAATAGACTGCTCAAAGATAAAAACGTGCGTACATTACATAAAGCTAAATTTAGAAAAAATATTAAAATCATTTTATAATTTCGTATTCGTTTTTTCCTCTTATAGGTGTTGATTTGCAAAGAAATGTCCAAGAGAAAAATATATATCTCGTGTGATGTGGCACAAAATAAACCTCGACAAACTTTAGCGCAATTTTTTCCTACATCACGCAACTTTAGTGTAATAAGTTTAATAATTTCAGTGTAATATAATCTGAAAATTGATTTGAATTTTTAAAGAACAATATCATTTATTTAGGAACTTAAATTACCTAGACTGGAGGATGAGTGCAAATAGGCTGCTCAAAGATTAAAATGGGCTTACATTACATAAATAAGTTAATACATTACATAATAAGTTAATTTTAGAAAAATTATTAAAATCATTTTATAATTTTCTACCTCAAATAACAGTTTATAAAAATTTTAAATCCCTGAATATCATATATTGTATTTCAATCGAGTTTTCCTTTTATAGGTGTTGGTTTGCAAGGAACCGTCTAAGAGAAAAATATAAATCTCGTGTGATGTGGCACAAAATAAACCTCGACGAACTTCAGCGCAATTTTTTTTCTACATCACGCAACTTTAGTTACTGGCGAAACGTTCATGTTACTTGAAAATTTACGACTCTTTCAGCGCGATAAGTAAGCTGTAATAAAACTAGAGAATATTTTACGGCGACTAATATTACCTATAAAAATCGTTAAACTGGAATAAATTATTTTGCTGTTGCTTAATCACGTACCCTTTCTCGACAGTTAATCTAGTTTCTCTTGACCTCCGCTGTAACGTTAAAAGACTAACAACGTATTCTATGTGCCATTTGATTTGTTAATGCTACTAATAAAAACCCATAAAAAAGACAAAAATTATTCTTAATTACGAGTTCGCATTTTTAATATTTTTATGAGCATTTTTAACCCGTATTCATGAGAAGTTTAACTTCCTAACCAAAGATAACATTTATATCCGGCTGGTCATTTTTTGGTTATGTAAAGTAGTTTTTACGGCTTATAATTAGAATATTTTTTTTCCAAATTATATATCTTATTATAATTTATGTGTCAGATGGCGTAGAAAAGTATATTTTTATTGCTTTACTAAAAATACTTAAATTATTTTAAGGACTTTTAGTAGAAGTATTATTTCACTTCCGTGAAGTTGTACATGCAGTTTAACCCCTTCCGGTAAAACGACGAGTCTAGCTCGTCATTAGTTTTTCATTCCATACCGCACAATGACGAGCTACACTCGTCATGCGATTAAAGTTACTGTTAAATATGATAATTAATTTAGTTTAAAATTTCTAGTGTACTGAATTTGGCAACACTTTTATCACTTGTCAGAATCACAAGTCACTATTGCATATTGTTTACTTAGAATTTCTTGGTACAAGTCATTGCCAAATTAATGAGTCAGAATAAAAGAAAAGCTACTAAGAAATACCGTGTGTGTTACAAGAATCAAATTAAAAGTGAGACTACTTGGTGGTGTAAACAATTAAGAATTCATTTGCACTTTGTTTTGAAAAGTACCACTAGCTTGAAGACTATTATCTGTATACCTTATTAATGTTTTGCCTTGATATTTTCTTAATTTTACTGTTTCTGATATTATTTAACACTATGCAAAAAGTGGATTTTAATTGAGAATATGTAAGAATTGTAAAATGAAACAAGTTTTTTAAATAAAAATTAAATGGTTATTTCATGCACAGCTTTTCATTATTAAATCATACCGGAAGGGGTTAATGATTGAAAACTGTTACGTTTCCCAAAATAATAGTTATTTAGTTGTAAGTGTATTTTTTCTCAGAATACATATTTCATTTATTATTAAAGCTTTTCACTACTAACAATGTAAAGTTCCCACGTAGTAATAAAACCCAGAGCGTTATAGGTTATAGCTAATGCAAAAATCAATTTATTCAACTGATTGTTACTGGGTGCTGTAAAATACATGAAATAGTTCATAAAGCAGTGTTCAGAAAAGGTATAGAAAGTATAAATAAACATATATACCCATGTTAAATCTAGTAAATTCCTTTGTACGAATGCGTAAACATGTCTTACACATGCTAAGGCCGTAGCCAAAAATTATTTTCGGAGGGGGACGAAGGGAGAAAGACATCGTTATTTGTGAATGATATTTCAATTAACGAAAGGTAAAGCATTGTATTTCCGTCCAGCTACCCAACAAGACTTTTATGGTCTGTGCGGTTTTTTCTAAGAGAATAACTGTTAATGTTCATGAACAGCTAGGCAAATAGCACACACACACACACACACACACACAAACGTGGGACATTGTCTGTCTACAAGATAGTCTTTCAAAATTTTGAGGGTGGTGACCAGTCCTTCAAATCCCTCCCCCTGCCTTAGGCATTGACACATGCTCTGTAAGATTAGAATCAGGAGATAAAAAATGACATTGAATTTCAAGTATCTCCCTTTCAATTGACTCGGTAATAAAAGCTGCATAGTGATGACGTCATTATCATCAATGAACGTGACTCTAGGACCGACACAAATCAAATCACACGGACACAGGGTTTCAGTATTTTCCTCTGTATCTCTAAATAATAACATATCCCATGTTAAAAATACAGAAATCTACATAGCTATTTATTTTTACGAATTCTCACATCATGGCTTTTCTCAAGTAAAAATATATTTATAGTTCAAGAAATGAAATCAAATATACAGTAAGGTACTTGGATCTTTAATGGTGGTAGCCACTTATGTGTAGTAAAAACTGGAGAATTCTGAGACAGTAAACACATTCAGTACATATTCTGAGAAGTGCTAAAGTAAAGAGCGAAAGGAAATCTCAACACACAGATGAGGGGTGAACTAATAAAAGAAAATGGACGTTAGGAGTTTACGAGAGCAGGAAGTCAAAAACTGTGTTTCAACAGCAGTTAAAAAATGAACATAAGTCCAATATCGTGGAGGAATCTCTTACATTGATAGTGAAATAATATAAAAAATAGTGTGGGACTCAGAAATAGCTCCATTGGATATGGCAATGCTATTCTCAGTGATTAGTGACGACTTTTTAAAAGGGAAATAAAATTACAAATTTAACTACAGAGAAGCACAGAAAAAGAAGAGACGGTGTGATAGACCTTGCTGAAAAAGAGTAAAAGAGATAGATTATCCTGGAAAACTGTCAGAAACGATAATCCTTGCCTATCTCCAGCGAATATTTTGAGAAGAATGTTCAGAGTTCAACTCATCTTGTTAATAAAACGATATGCCTACGATATGCATTCATAATTATATCGTTAAATATATACATTTAAAATTATTACACGTGCATATAAATGATGTATGAAAGTAACTTCAAAGTTTCATGCACCGTCTACAAATTTTGTATATATCTTCTCTGTCGTACGACATACTTCAATCCGGCAACTTAATTCCATCCACACATTTTGTATTTTTGTAGAGTCATCATTTCAATCACTGAAGCGTTGATCCGTTCCTTGAGATCTTTCCTGAGAGCTTTTGGTACCAAAAATATGTAACACATATACCTTTCAATCTTTACTTTTAGTAATGAGATGCAAATTTTTCTGTTGTGTCTATTTCAAAGTACATGCGCTTTCCTTTATTGCTTATAACTATATTAACGATAAAATGATATTTTTTTATTTATTTTAAAATTGACAAACAATTACTCTAATGCTGAAATTGAGAAAAAAATTTAAAACATCATCTCATATTTGAGCTACTGATAGTAATTTAAATCTGAAACTCCTAAATCAATAGATATGCTGAAGTTTCTTCCCAACAGAAATAACTGTAGATGGACTCATAACAGCGGAATATCTTAATACAGTTCAAACATTTAGAACAATGGAAAATTTAAAATATTCCTACATCCTGTTCCCATCCGTTATATTTTGAGGAATATCTCTACATTTCGATTAGATTGAAACGTTTTGGGACTTCTGATGTAAACAGACCCCCTAGGCTAAAGCAAGAAGCAGATCGTACTATATGGAAAATCATTCTGATTATTTGTTTTCTTGTTTCTAATAGCAACCTAGAAGATTATAAAGATATATCAAATAATATACAGATTTTCTCATATTCTTGATGTAGGTTTACGCTGTTTATATGCGTTTGTAACATAAAATTAAAAATTTCAAATTAGTTAATTTAATATTACAAACTATTTACTTTTTAAATTGCATGGTGCAGTTTCAAAACAAAAAGAATATATATTCGAAAATAAATATCTACATTAGAAGTATAGGGCACTATGTCACAAATTTTAAATTTTACATGAGAGCATAATAAATATTTTTTACAGTTTTGCTTCGGTTGGACAGTTTACAGTAAAAGGCTTTATAAACGTCATTAAGGTAAGTAAATCCGTAAAATTATGGACATGGCAGAAATAAGAAGTTTTGAGACTTAATTGGGGTCTTTACCTTAAACCCAACGTGGTAAAACCACCTTTCCTAATCCGTTAGTTCGTTTTTAGAAAATAAAGGTAATGCTTTCTTCATAAAATAGATAATGTTTTTTATCATATAATAAGAACAAATCATACACACCGAATATGCAAAAAAAAATCAAATTTTGCCTGAACATAATGCCCTTTATTTCTCGCATACATAAATGAAATTTTGTACTTTTTAAATAGCTCGTGTTCTCAACAACGAGATAATAATCTGCAGTGATACCTGGTTTTTATCAAGCACTGAAAGCTTTAAATGCGTTCATAGGAAGTCATATAAAGAATAATAATAGCCTAAGTTATCTGTCCGTCTGTCCTCGATTTTATGAAGGGGTTAGACCTAGAATATATAGAGGCATACATATTGGATTCTTGATGAGTTAGGATTATCAAAATTCAAAGCAAGTCTTTAAAACTTTCGAAATCCCCACTCCCCCATTTTCGAACGGTTAATCCCATTATTTCAAATCCTATTTTCTCCGGTTAAGAATAAGGTATTAACTTTATCCCATAATAAATAGGTATAAATAACATTTGTTTCTAGAATTAGGAAGCCATTCCTTTAACCACCTCATTGAGTCATTTCTTATTTTAAATTATTTAAATATCGTATGCATTATTTTCATACATTTTATCACTCAACTTAGATATTTAGTATATAATTTTCTTTTATATTTGGCTTAAATAATAGATTAGGTACATATGTGATAATTTTAAATTAAATCATCTATTATTTTTTGTTGCAATGAAAATTTTATTACCGGTATTAACAACAAATTCTTTTCACAAAAGTCTAGGAGTCTATTCCACAGACTAAAT
Source organism: Pardosa pseudoannulata (assembly GCA_032207245.1). Taxonomy (NCBI): domain Eukaryota; kingdom Metazoa; phylum Arthropoda; class Arachnida; order Araneae; family Lycosidae; genus Pardosa; species Pardosa pseudoannulata. Next base: position 35,942,516 of record CM063498.1, read on the forward strand.
TAGCCCTCGTGTTGCAAAAAGTAGACCGTAGAACTACAAACCAAATCAATCAATCAATCAATCCACAGACTAATAAATATCTAGCGTTTAAGTTATATATCTTTAAAATTTAGAAGTTTGTTCGTTTGTGTGTTTGTTTTTTATACATAACCACACGATTTGCAATCGATTCGCTAAATTTTGGACGTTATACATAAATACCGCGAAACAATCGCTGTCAATATTCAAACCTCTGCTGTCCATCCTATCACGTAATATGACAAGATAAATTAAGGGTGTCAACTAACATGCGGTCAGTAAAGATAAACAAATTATTGAGCGTGTACTAGATAGTTCTCAGCCCAAAAACAAACCATTTTTTACCTGCCTCATAGTGTTCTTTACAATTTTGGAAAATTAAAAATTTTAATGATCCCGTCATACAATGGGCTGTGTGCTAGTTAAATTATATTCATATCGTTTGTATATCAATATTTGTGACTAAGTTAACTGAACTAAAGAATGAAGTAACTTCGTTTCTACCATGAAAATTTCGAAAATGGAAAATATTGCATTGCATATGTTTATTTAAAAAAGTTGAGTGGTTTGAGAGAAATTTGATTGAAACTCTAAGTACTGGAAACATTTCCTGTTGCAGTTTTAATAGATTAATCGTATTAAGATACTGTACTGAAATTCTAATTGCGAAATGATATAAAATATTAAGACGCTATATCGTAAGAGGATATTAATTCTAACTAGTATAAATTGCTTACCAGTTTACATTCTTTAGATAAATATTAAATTTTAAGCGTCAATCTCCCTGTCCGAATTTTGTTTGTTCAAATATTAAATTGATTATTAACGAGATAATGTTATTTAATCATAGATTATTTTTTGTTTCAATGAAAATTTTTTCATCGGTATTAACAACAAATTCTTTTCATAAAAGTCTAGGAGTAATAAGCGTTTAAGTTATATATCTTTGAAAACTAAGAAGTTTGTTCGTTTGTGTGTTTGTTTTTATACATAATCACACGGTTTGACTAAATGAATTCAACGGAATTCTAAACTGCATTCACAGTATTGGGAGACTTTAAAGGAGTCTGAAGATAAACAAATGATTGAGCGTGTAACAGATAATTCTCAGCCGTAAAACTAACCATATTTTTAACTGCTTCATAGGGTACTTTACAATACCGTGATATGATAGGCTATACTCTAGTATAAAGATCATTTACGATTCTTTCAAATCTCAGAAATAAATTTCAAAGGGGAAAAGTGATTATAATTATTATCATACATATATATGCGATTGGAACTCTTAAGTTTTTTTAACTGTTAAAGTTTTACAGTAAACGAGAAGATTGGGAAAAAAAGAATAGGAAATATGTCTAGGGAGCTTTCTTCGCAAAATCTATTCTTGACAAGTTTTTTAAAAGAGCTTTTTCCAGTATTCGCCTGCATGAAGTATTTTACATTCCAAGTTTTAAAAGTAAAAGCATTTCCAAAAATTTTTAGCGATAAATAACTCCATTTTGCTTTCCAAAAAAATACTCATCCGCCTTTCTAAACTATCAAAATATTTTTTGAACTCTTAAAACGAATAGCTTTACTTTTATGTTCATCGCGCAGTTCAGAAAAAAAATCCCAAATTACGTTATGCGTTATTCTTATTTCACTGCCTTCTGTATTCAAAATAAAATAAATTTATTGCTTCAACGGTTTGCTTCTTTTCCGCTATAGACCTGCATTTGTTTAAGTGATTTCATATTTGCATAAGCTAAATAAATCTCAGTCAAACTCACTGCTGCAAATGCAATAAAAGCACATAGAAAAAAACGTATTTTTAGTTCTGATTAATTTCTTTAAAAGTTTAATAGATGTGGGAATTATTTTTCAATTTCTGAATAAGGAAATATAACTAAAATCCGGATGCTATAAATCTTATAAATATCAATAATCCTATAGTAAATATAGTAATTTCAACAAATATAATTTAACTAGTTGCTTCGCACCCAGCCTTCGGTCTAGGTAGAAACAATTTCTTTACTACGGTTTAAATTAACTACTATAGAAAAAAAATTTTAAAAAAATATTAAATAAACTCATATGCGGTAGATTGTTGACAATTATGATAGATTAACAACAGAGAATCCGAATTATAAATATGTACGTGCATAGTATTGCCAGGACACCGCAGCGTAATGAAGCTAAATTCCACAACTTTTTCTTTATTACATACCCAATTTTAGCTTCTTTTCTTTGGTGCATAGAATAAGATCCCTTTTTAAGATCTAATAAATCAGTAAGAAATTGTAAAAATGTAATTTGTATTTTCATTAAATTATATTTTTTATTAAAATATAGTTTAATTGTTACTAAAAAAGCATAATTCTAAACAAATATTTTTATATAAATATTCTAATCATTCTAGCTGTATTTCTAACCATGATATATCTTTGAAATTTATCAATTATTTTTTCCTTGTGGATTACCGAATAAGAGCTGGAAATTAACAATAATCTTGAAAGTACTTTGCCTTGCAACGCATTACGCCTGGTTCGACATTTCAAAAGTAGAATTTGTTGTCGAAAATGGCCATCCGTGTTGGTCTCTCTCACGTATGACCATTTATTTCCAACTTGACTTGGGGAGGCCTCTCTTTCTATTTTCATCAGGTGCCTAGGTGAGATCAATCCGCTTATGACACCCTTCTGAGATCATGACCTATCCAAAGCCATCTGTTTTTGGCAATGCCATTTGTTAATTCTTTATAGGACAGTGGTTTCGCAGTGAAACCTTTTGTTAAAGTATCTTTTATTTTCTTCTTAAAAATATATTAATGATTTTTTCGTATGTATTTGACACTTTATACTATTACTAAGAAGCAGAACTACACACAATTTATTTTTCTCTTTGAAACATCCCCGTTTAAATTTCTTTTGAGGGAAAAAAAAAACCAGAAATTTCATTTTTTTCCTTCATGCCCCCAAATAAATTTACCTACCTAAAACATTACTTATACATGCTTTAGCTATTTATCTATTGCATCCTTTTAATAATCATTATTCAATGTTCTTCCATTATAATTAAAATTTTAAGAATGTATTATTTTCACGCTGTACAAGGGTATAGATAATTTCACAATTAAACACCCTCCACCTTCACTGCCAGAAAAAACCCCTACCGATAAAAATTAAACTATTTTTCACATATTTCACTTATATAAGGCTCATAGATTACATTATTAACCTAATTAAGTCAAATCTCAAAGAATTTTCAATAGTGAACTATAAAGGGTTAACGGCCTAGACCCGATTTTTTTTTTTATAAATCGGCATTTGTTATTTTGTTTGACCAGTTGGTAAGTTTTTTCAATTTTTCTCACACCTTTTGTCTGGAAGGCATTTACTTTATGATGCTACGGTTTAGTAATTTTCGTGTCTCACTTCCATACAACAAAATTGTTTTATCTATAGTGTAATTAAGTTTTAGAGAAAATTTAAGCTTGACGATCTCCAGACTATGGTTACCATTCTAAAACATTTTAAGCATTTTTCATCCTGCTTCCATCTAAACTGTTGTAAAAATAATGTTACGTTGGCGTAGTGTTTAAGAAAAAAGAAATTAAAACTCATTAAGGAACACATGGACAAATAGGTCTTGATTAAATGATTTTATAAAGTTAAATAAATGCCTAAGGAATACAACTGAAATAAACTGATCATTTGTAGATAACTAAGACTGCTCTCTAGTCGGCGTCGGCCCTAGAAAAAAATATGGCGAAAGTTTATCCCTCAAGCCGCGGATGATAGCCGTTCAACTTCTACTCTTCTGGCAACAACTTCATCCGCTCAAAAATACCCCACTGCAGAGAAAAAACAGGGGTCCACTCCAGAAAGGCGGGTAGCGTCAAAATCCCCCAAAACAAACGGACCCTTCTATTGGTTGGAAGAAGTCCGAAGTTTCTTTCTAGTCCATACCGGTCCTGTTCTGATATGACTTTGACGATGACTCACGGGAAGAGATAAAAAGAGTTGAACCGTTTGTAACTTATTGTTACAACTGTTCACAACAGAGCCTAAATAAATAAAGTTGCCTGTTTCTTCGACATTTTTTTAAATTTAAAAATATTTTATTCCCATTTTTACAGTTAATCTTCATTATTTTTGTTTTATTTTATTTACAACCAATCCTACTTGCTCTTCATTTTAATCGAGGCTACAAACTTGAAAGTGCATATATATTTTTATATAAAATAACCTATATACATTTTTCGCTGTAAAAATCAATATTTTTACTATTTTACTCTTTTCACTGATTTGCAATGTTTATAATAACAATTACATTTTGATATAGGCTTTTTAATGGATAAAAGAAATGGACATAAAATAATAAATGGATTAAGAAATTACTTTCGAATATTAACCACTTTTATAAAAATAGTATGCTTTCAATAGCATTGTAACGTATCCGGTCCCTGTTTCGGGAGACACAAGGAAGAATCAGATGTATTTTGATTATTATATTTATTTACACTTCTACTATATACATCATTTCACAACTATAAAAAAACAATCTGATCACAGGTAAGTGATTAGTACACGTAGGCCTGAGTAGAGACGGGTACCTAAACTAAATTTAGTCTCTGCCGAAATATGGGTGATTAGACGGAAGAAACAATTAGTAGCTCCCTCGATAATTCGCTAAAGGACAGGTAGAAGATCTGCACAGAACAGCAAACAATCCTGAAGAGGATTATATTAGAATACGAAAACCCAAAGCACAGGGTATAGCTTCAATCTCAGCAAGAGATTTATCCCAAGACGGGATTTCGCTAAATGAAACTCTCCGATGGAGAGATTGGTCGAGGTGACCTTCGAGTTAGCCGATACCGGCTACTCCTTAAAGAAAAGATCCAAGGTGGGATTATAGCCAAAAACAAACTCTCCGGTAGAGAGACTGGTCAAGGCGACCTCTGAATTAGCTGGTTGCTAGCTAACTAACTTCTCTCCAAAAAAAAAAAAAAAAAAGAGGGGCCTCTAAGAGAGGGGCCTCACCCACAATTTTATTATTGGGTCACCTAGCGATGACCTCATCTTCGACCAACTGGATTGGTCCTGGTTAAACCATCATCGGCCGCAAAGCCAGGGGTCGCTTAGCGGCTACATCTGAGAAGTGGCAAATTCTTTGTCGTTCCGCGATCATTTTTTCAGCTGTCAGAGACGGTGCGTGTCGTCTGGCATATTGTTCCTTTACTATAGTGCACGGCTGTGTAGACTTCATGGTGCCTTAGAAAACAATCCAATCCTTTTGTATCCACACAAGTCCACCTTTCAAACCAAAGTTCTTTGACGATACACCGCTAAATCACACCGTTACAGCATGTTACACTTTTAAGAAAAAATAGTTTAACACAAAATATTTAATCTTTCACTGTCATGGTCTATCTTGAAACATGTTCAGGCGTTAGGTGGTGAATAACTTTTCTTCAAATCAAAGTTTAAATGTTTGTTCTCACTTAAAACCAGGGAATTTAAAGATTATGCAATAGCTCCTTGGGCATCTGGGTTTTCTTTTAAAAATGACTTTATATGTAAAATCATTGTTGGTTAAGCATTTTTTACCTTATTCCCGTCAACATGCAAAGTTTGATGTTTCTTTCCTTTTATATTCTAACTTATTTTATGTGTTTAAATAATAAAGTTGTGCTCTTCACATCTTTTTAAATGTTTGAATATAAATGTTTTTCTGTGGTTAGCGCGTAAATAGAAACTTCGATCCATTGTTTCTTTTTAAACAACCTTTGCAACACATAAAAATTATGCAGCAGACAATATTTAAATCCTGTTTCAATTTGTTGTCAGAAAAGGCTTTATATTGCTATTTAAATTCACAGAGAAAGTCAAAATCGTTATAAAAATGTGTGATCCCCTTAGTAATTTACTAACTCTAACAATGAAATAAATTATCATAATAAAAGGGAAGAGTTTTATATTATTTGAAATTTCTTTTCATAACTCATAGTAAAAATGTAAATATATGATAAAAAAAGGAACCTGTCACAAAAAGTTGTAAGAAATATATTGTGCATAAATAGATATTTGGAATTTTAAGAGACATAGAAGATCCATTGAAGATATGAAGATTTGCACCATATATTTACTAAAGCCATTAAAACTTCCTAAATGGAAATGACTATTTCAAAGGTTCTGTTAAAACCCACATTACATTTTACATAAACGCATTTTTTTTTATGTCTTAGTAAACATTTTACTATATTGTTCAGAGAAAATTAAATTTTATCGTTATTTCGGTGTAACACCTGCTTACGAATTGAAGCAAGTGGCTATATATAGTATATGCCTGCATTGGCAGCTATTTTGTCACCAATGGCAAATGAAGATAAACTCAGGAGAAAGAAAATAACTCGATATAATACATAGAATAACTAGATATAATACATATTGGAGAAAATAAACTAATGTTATAAATTTTTGATTTTAGAAATGAATTTAAAATAAATATTAAGTGTACAATAGCTGATTGATCTTTAACGTACTTAATTCTTTAGTAAAAAGATGTTCTTTCTTTGATGAAACATAAAAAATTTAGAAGGAAAAACGTTTATGGTCATGTAAATAAGCAGGAAAAAAAGCTTTAAATCTCAAAAGTGAGAAACTATACCTTATAGTCTAAAATGATTCAGTGGATATTCACTAATATTGTATGTTATATTAACATATAATGTAGTTATCTATAAGTTTAAACTTTTAATGAAGAATATAGAAAATTTATAGTTGAGTTTAAGGAACTCAGAGGGACAGCATTGTAGCCTTGAAAAAGCCAAGACTTTATATTACTTCGTTGAAGGTTTCTTCGTGTTTCAAGGAAAATGAATTTATATTTTACATTTTTAAGAGAAATGTTTGTATCCCTGGTGTTCTTCCAGGGGATGTGAACTCACATTTATGTTACACTTGTAGGAAGCCACAACTAATTAAACACATATTACCCTATCCATTTATCATGACCCAAACGATGAACAAATGGGTTAGATGATGTTCATAGATTCGAATACCACTTCTGGCATGTACATTCGAAATCGGCCTTAAGCATCAGGTCCTGGTTTCAATAGGTTTTGTGTAGAAAAACAGTAAATTGTTGGGCTTCAAACCAAACCATTCAATCAATAAACCTGTGACTTGGCGAATTTCTATATTTAAAACAGAGCCTGTTAAATAATGTGTCTTCCTCTGTCTCAAACAAAATAAGGAATATTAGAAAAATAAACTACAAAAATAGAAAGATCAGTATACCATCGACGTTCTGGAGACTTTGGTTGACTATTCTTAGAGTTACATGTTTTATTGCAATACAGTTTTTCCAGAAGGGAATATTATTTTTACTGGCAGAGTATATGTTAAAGGAAAATTAGCTTGAGACATAAATGCGTATACATTCATCATACGTGTACTATATGTACGTCTACGGCTCTATATCCATTCACTTAGAAACTAGAGTGTCTAGAAACTAGAGCCAACTTCTCAAGTAGGGAATATCACTTTTACTGACAGAGTATGTGTTAAAGGAAAATTAACTTGAGACATAAATGCGTAAACATTCATCATACGTGTACTATATGTCTGTCTACGGCTTTATCTATATCCATTCATTTAGAAACTAGAGTGATAAGATATAGTTAAGCAGCATGTAATGTACAAGAATAAAACGTTACATTAGATATACTTTAATCAAGTAGTAACCTAGTTACCAGGGCAAATGAATATGTAACAATATACAAGGGAGATTTTAATGTTTTTTCTGTTAAATTCTGTAAGGTATGATGCAGAAAAAAAACTTCGATATTATCAGACGGATTTCGAACCTTGACGATGACATGAATGTTTGTAGCCGATCGAAATCTACTTAAGGCCATAGACCTTGCCTAATTAAAATTCCTGTTACAAACATATTAACAGTAGTGCGATTGTGTAACCTTATCCTTGACTAATATTACTGCTAAGAATTCTAAGATTTTCGGTAAACTTCTGATTCAAAGACCTACGGTCACTTTTTACTGCTCAGTATTACTCAGTGTAACATAGAACTAATAGCAGGGAAAATCTGTAATGTTCGAAACAAAGAATAGTAATAATAGAATTGTTTAAAATATCTTAATAAGGAATTCAGTACAATACCTTTTTAAATCTAAGTACAGCAGAAATTATGGCTCACATGACAAGTGGTGTCTACCTGGATTATTTATAATGGCACAAGAGCATAGATGTGTTATTAAAGTTAGTCTTCTGAAAGTACAATTTTGGGGGAAATAAATCAGATATGGAATTGTACCGAGGTACTTTCCCATGGTGATCTGCACGTGCATGCACAGCTGTGTGAGGATTTTCTTAGAGGAATTTAAGACTCCAATTGTGCACGTCTAGTTTAGGGACCCCCACAGAGGAGGTATAGATCACGGCATGGCAGCGTAACGGTCAAGCTCGCTCAGAGCTGTAACCGTGAGTTATGGGAGCAGGGGCTAAAAAGTAATGTCAGCTTGCACAAAAGGGGCTACTTTAATGAGCCCACTTCCACTCCTGAAAGGCATAGATATGTGTGAAAATTTCCCGAAAACAAGTGATTGGCAAGGAAAAAAAGGGGGCATTGGAACCGAGGTGAGGAGTTTGCAAACGAAGTGAAAGAGAGGAGTTGAAGTGGGGATTCAAAAGAAGTGGGACAAGAACCCACCAGCATCGACTCGTTCCGTGCATCCGAACACCCGGACCGACTCACCGTATGAGAAAAGCCTCTACCTGACCCTCTGCACCAACTGAAGACTGACGTAGGGAGAAAAACCCCTGCTTGCTCCCCTGTGCCTTTAATGGAGGTAATTTATAAAATAATATTTACAGTCCCTTAAAGTAGGCCTCTGTTAATAATAATAACTCCTTATAAAGAGAATTGTGATAATTATAGTGTCAATAGAAGACATAAATAATTGATGATCATGATATATGATAACCAAGGATCTATTTGTAAATGAATGTACATAATAAATATCTGAATCTCAATATAAAGTTTTATATTCATTCTGTGTTTCCCCCTTGTAACGAACACTGGTGTATAGGTTGTATATACATTACAACAGGAATATTGAAACAGTTATCATCGTTTTATAGGATTGTAATTATATGAGGATTATTATAAGGAATTTAGTTTGCTAATAACACCAACTATTATTAAGGTCCTAATAAATCATTTCATTACAAATTACATATCACTTAAAAAGGAAAATTTCATTTTGTTTTATTTTTATTTCATAGTACCATCTTATTTTCATTTTCGAGAGCTCAAATTTTGAGGTACTTATAATGATTAAAGAATGCAGCCAAAAAGAGTTTAAGCACGCCATACCGAAATCGATGGGTTTGAAATCTATTGACGACAACGATGTGCTTAACCAATATTAACTCACTTTAATATGGCTCTTTAAGTTAATAAGTTTCTCTTTGACGAAATTTAATGTAGAACACATAATTAATTAATCGACGAGTTTAAGTTTTCAGTCTAGGTAAGATGTTTCATCTTGTTAAAAATTTTAAGATGTATTTTCACTGAATACGCGGTTTTGAAATAAGCATATCATGCACAGTATTTTCGACGACATCCAATTTTTTAAAGTGTAAAAAGTACGGAATTTCCATCCCTTAACTGAAAATTCAGAATTTCCGAATCCTTTTCCAGGCAAAGAAAGTCTGTTTTAGATTTGCCTTGAACACAGTTTAATAGTAGAAAAATAAAATGTATACTTTAAACGATGAAGAATAATTTTATATCATTTTGAGGTTTTAAATACTAGCCATTTAGAATGAGATTATTCTAAATTTATTAAGTAAAATCAATTTTAAGTCTCTAGGAAATTCTAAGTGACTTATTTTACCCTTAAAAAAGTAAACATGTAATTATATTACAAAACAACCTTATTTGCTCAGTAAAGCTTAAGAGAAAAGGTTGCATTACAGATTAACATGCACGATTGTTAAACCTATTGATACGATTTTGTATTCTAGAAAAATTTATTATAATTTAGCTGAATCTGGCATAATTCTTAGTTACCTGATTATAAATAGGATTAATTATTCTCGTGTTATTATTTAATTAACATAATTTTATAACGGAAATGAAGCTAATATAAGTAGTATTTTATTATCGTACGCCAATTATACTAGTGAATAATTAAGATCTCAAACAGAAATTACAGATTTTGATTGCTATCATCTAAAATCCGGAATTAGTTTATTTTGAAGCAGTTGAAATTGACTGAGTAAGGGTATGAGATAAAAAAAAGAATTACTAAATATTGTATATGAGCATAAAATCAGTAATTAATAGAAAATAATAAGTATTATTTGGTTCTTTTTAGAGTTCTTCATCTCATTTTGGAGTTTAATTAGTTTGGAACTACTGCGTAAAATACACTCACTTCCAAAAGCTAAGCACGAAAATGTAAAATGAAAAAATATAATCAACAAATACTGATTTCATTGACATAACATTCGGAAGGAAAGTAGCATATATATTTATGCATAAAACAAAATCAATAGTTATATACAGAAATGAAAACAATATTAAACTTTTGTAAGCTATCAGATAATGTCATATTATGAGACTTAAACAAAATTATGTATAAAGTGAAAATAAACAGCCTAAAATGAATAAAAGACATTAATAGGGTGTTTGATACCCCCTCATCTGCATACAAACTTTACACCTTGTGACCATGCTTTCAATTAGGTAGTCAGCCACCGCAGAATTAAGCAATCGCCATTCTTCTTGTAGAGCAGTTTACACCTCAATAAGAGTGGTTGGAGGTGGAAACGTATAGATATAGCACGGCCAAGAGCATCCCAAAGATTTTCAATGGAATTAAGGTCGGGCGAATATGTTGTCCACGCCATACGTGCAATCCCTTCACTCTCCAGGTTGTCATCGACGATGTCAGCTCTATGGGGACGTGCGTTATCGTCCATTAAAACAAAATTAGGACCAAATGCTGCAGCATAAAATCTCACAGTGGGTTCTAGGAATTCATCTCGATACCGGACAGCCGTCACAGAACCCTGTTTAAAGATATGCAGGTCGGTGCGGTATCCTAATGAAATCCCTACCCACACCATAATGCTACCGCCTCGAAATGTGTGATGTTCGGTGAGGTTTTAAAGCTGATGGAGTGTTTCTTGTCCACATCAAATGCTTTTATGCTTGTCATCTGGCTCCAGAGCAAATCTTGACTCATCAGTAAACATGACATTGCCCCACTCAGACACAGTCCAATTGACATGTTCTCGGCACCACTTTCATAGTGCCCCTCTTGATTGAGCGGGGAGAAAATCACAAACTCGAGGTACCCGGGCGTACAGTCCACTTGTATGTAATCTTCGGAGTACAGTAGCTGCAGATATCATCTTACAATGGACGCTGTAATCACAGATGTCACACGTGTGGAATTCGTTCTGCGATTCCGCTGGACTAAAATAACAATATATCGATCTTCCGCTGGGGTTGTAACCCTTGGGAGACCAGCTACAGGTCTTCGGACAATTGTCTGTGTCGTTTCGAATTGTTTTCATAAACGTGAAATTACAGAATGATGAACGCCGAAGGAAAGAGCGATCTGTAATCTACTGTCCTGCCGACTGCCCTGCTTCGCTAGCGTGCTGGACCCCACAGAACGCCAGAGCTCAGAATATTTTATTTGTCTTCAGGAAGTCATAGAAACACGTGTGTCTTGAAAATAAATTGTACGAAAGTTTTAAGCACCTTCTATCAACACTTACAATCAACTTCTGTAACCCTTCATGACGCTGGCATCTTATAAGACTGACCTTTTTGCATATTTCTTGACATGTTTTATTTGCATACTTCCATCTACCTCTGCAGCGAATTGCGTCCCCTTCGATTCTGATTGGCTTCCAGAAATTAGTATTTTCATCTTCGTGCTTAACTTTTGGAAATGAGTGTAAATACCGGACACCTATGAACATCCATCACAGTAGTAGTATTCGAAATCACAAACAGTATGGAAACACATTCTACTAGAGGTTCTTTCAGTGACAATAGTCATAAATTGTATACTAAATTATAGATTGAATTGCTATTTTATATATTATTGAAGGATACATTTTATATATTTATTAATTATTTAAATTTACTTATATGCTTACTAAGTAACAGACGCACCAGTAATGTCGTCATTAAACATAATTTTTGATATTTTAGCTAAATTATATAACATAAAATAATTCATTGATTTATAAATATAACATGGTTTGTTTCCACCCTCTTTGATATGAGTTGTGACTAAAGTATTCATTCAATACGCATAGTGAGCACTTAGTGAATAATTTAGTGGTAAATTTCAATGGTCTTTAGTGGTAAGAATGCGTGGTGAGCCTTTAATAAATACCAAAATGGTAAGTTTCACTGGCTTTAGTAGGTAACTCTTGAATGGTAAACATCATAGTGAACATTTAGTGAATGCTTTATTGGTAAAAGTCTGTGATTTGTAGGGGTGTTCAGTGTGAAAGCCTTTAGAGGCAAGAATACATAGTGAGCACTTGATAAGAATACGGACAATATTTCAATACTTGCACAAACGTATTGAGCCGTGTATCGTACTAAAAGAATATAGAACACAAAAATAATTATATATATTACTTAATACTTTGTTTCTTAATATGTATTTTATTTCAACGTTATATTTTAAATAACTAGATTAAATTTTTCAAACGATTCTAAACAAAACATCACGTTGCCTCTCTTAGTTAATGTTTTTCTTATATTTTTAATTAACTTAATAAATTGCTAATCCAACCAACCGAAACACTGAATGCAAATTTCGATAATATTAATTTTAAGTATATGGATAATGTCAATAAGTGGGTCCAAATGCCATACTTATGCTAGCCAATGTAAAGTTCAAATTTTCAATGACACTTCATAGAGCAAATCAGACGGAATCAACACAAGATTCTTCACAAACTCTCGTAAATATTATTGATTTATAATACTTTAATTCAACGCATTTGAAAAGGTAATCAGGTAGTTGAACATAAAGAGAGAATAACCCATAACACCAGTTTGATACTAAGTAGGTGCTTGTAATTAATTTATTCTGATAACAGTTTTCAAATATTTTGCAGCGTCGATAAAGATTCTATTTTACATTAATTTAATTTAAAAATATTATTTTAAATGAAAATTGATTTTTTACATTAATCAATTTGCTAAAGTTTTCTTTCATCCTCAATTATAGAAAGAACCATTCTTCACTGCTGAATTTTTATTGAATGAAAAGTCAAATGTTCAAAAGTTCCATTAAAAAAATTCTATCAAAATGCTCTCTTTAGAATTACAGATATTTTTATTTTATTTGCTGAGTACTGCAGAGCGAAAAGCAATGCTCTGTCTAAACGTACATACAAAAAATTAGTTTTTATCCAGAAAGGAAAAAATAGCAATTTTTTCACCAAATTTTTTTAATACGAAAAAAGTTTGATTAGCTTTCACAAAGAATACTTTTTTACCAGGTATAAAAATCTTCTTTCTTCAACAGAAACAAAGAGCTGCAAAGTGTAAAATGATTACTCATTTGTTAGGCCACTTTTAGATTTTTTTTAATTCCATCCTTTTATTTTAGAATCCTTGAAAAATATTTTATTTAACGGATCGTGCTTTCATATCATCCAGATACTTTTTTATACTTCTGCCTTTTTCAACTTGTATACAACTTATAAGATTAACTGACTTTTGTAGAAAAGAAAGAATAATGCACCTGTTTTCTTGTGTGGGTATACACAAAAAGTATTTTTACTGTAAATAGAAAATTTTAAATTGTTGCTTAAAATTTAGGATGAGAATATTCTTAAATACACATGAAATTAAATTCAGAGTTTTCTATTTGAAAGTGTTTATTAACAATCTATCGCAAACCACTGCAAGGTAATTACCAATATATTAAAACGTAACCTGATGTAAAGAGTACCAAAAGAAGTGAAAATCTATTTCTTTTGAGGTAAGTGTTTACAGGAGAAATGTATACATAAATTTAAATATAGGATGTCTTACAAGACAATTTAACAGCAAGCATAAACAAAAGGTGTATGGAGACTTTATTAATAAAGTCTGCATAGACATTAATTTATTAATAAATATTATGACAAGTGAAAGTAGTCTTAATAGCATTTAGCTATATTGATTTTTTTTCTCTCAACGGGTCTTTTTCTATACATTTGTAAAAACAGTTACTGTTTTCATGATTTAAGAAATAACAGAAACTACGATGTAACATAAATGGTATATCATTTAACCTTTCCTTAACCCTTTACAGAGACATGTTTTTCTAGTAATGGTTTGTTAAAATATTTTTGGGTGTAAGATTAATTTATAAAAATATATTCATTTAGCTTATGATCTAAAATAAATTTGATCTAAATAAATGATCTATATACATTTTAAAGACCATTTTTTTTGGTGGGAAGTATTTTTAGCAATAGATGGTAAAATAACTTCCATTGGCACTTTAATATTAACGAAATTGGTGAAATGTATATTTCCCATGGCCTTATAAAGGGTTAAATAATATAAAATTACAGTGGTTATAGCATAAACGTGAGATAAATTGACTAATATCTTTCACAAAATAAACAAACAAAAAAGGTTTTGTGAAGACTTCGATGGCCGAATAGGTAAGGCGCTGTTCTTCGGTACCATTTAAATTCCACAACTAGCATGGATGCTGATAGCCTTTTGGAATAAATTTTGAGCAATAGGTCCCAATATCATTAACACTCGTTTACCAAAACAGTAGGAAGTAGCGCTCCAAACCAAAGGACAATAAATCATTAACCAACTTAATGATAAAAACTCTTATCTTTGTTTTGTGCTTGATTTAAAAAATGGTATAGGTTAAGCTAGTGTCTACATTTGTAAGACACTACCGGGATCTAGCAATGATTGGTGGTTCATTAATAATCTAAAATCATGATAAGTAGTAAAGCTTACATACTTTAACTATAAAGGCTGTGATCTTTGGTTGCTTTTTCATGTTGTCAATGATATAGGTTAATTACTTGGTTTAGATAGCTAGTGTTTCTATTTGTAAGACGCTACCGGGACCTAGCAATGATGGGAGGTTCAATAATGATCTAAAATCATGTTATGTAGCAAATCTTACATACTTTAATCATAAAGACTGTGATCTTTGGTTTGTACCTGATATAATCAATGGTATAGGTTATTTGCTTGGTTTAGAGAGTTAGTGTCTACATTTGTAAGACACTACCGGAACCTAGCAGTGATAGGTGGTTCATTAAAGATCTAAAATCATGTTAAGTAGCAAATCTTACATTCTTTAAAAGACAAGGATAATTTATATATATTTTCAAATTCTTTACTTAAATTTAACAATACTAGCAATTACGTTTAAAATTTTAATATTTTACAATTTTAATTATTTTACAATCACTATTTCTGGTATGATATCTGTGGCATGAAAAATGCAATAAATATCTAATATTTCAGAGATTAAAATTATATAATGTATTTAATAATTAAATTCTACTGTTAACTAAATTATATTTACATAATAATATTTTTTTATTGTGCAGACCAAGATATAGTTACCATTTAGAAGTAATAGTTTAAAATGAAAGTATACATCAACAGAATTTACTTTTTTTTTCTAAATTCATTCATTTGCATTGCTAAGTGTTCTAAATTACTATTAATTAATTTCTTAAACCTTAGCAACGAAAAAAATAATTTGCGATTTTAATTTTTAGTTGCGTTATTAAAGAGTCTAATTAATTTAATGATCATTTTTTGCGCAGAATGCAGAGGTAGTGAAATGAGGGAAACGTCCAATCTTCAGTTATTTTAGCTATGATCATTAAAATATATTACGAGCCAATTATAACATTGCACTTTATTTACTTTTATATGCAGCTTAGGTGAATCAGATAAATCCCTAAACAATACCATCAGATATTTTAAAATAGTATGAAAAATGTGATCAAAATAATAACTGGTATAATTATGTAATCGATATATGAATAATTATTATTTTTTCTTTTTTGTAATAAATATGGTTTGGTTTTGCAGCTACGGTCTCTTGTTTAGCTACACGCGGGCCAATAAAACCAGGACCGACTGTTTAAAGTCTATTCCAAATGGTTCTGAAAATCCATGCCAGTAGCGTCTTCGAACCCACGAACTCCGGTACCACCCTTTTATTCGAAAACCGTTCGGCTTTAATGAAGTATGAAATTATGTAATTATGATAAAATGCGATTTTATGTGTAGTTTATATAGAATATAATTTATTAGAGTAGAGTTTCTGGACAATTCTTGTCAATATTTTATATATTTTGAGAAAAAAACTAAATTTTATGGTCCACAATATTTTTTTTTCTAAATAATCAAGTAACTAACTATAAGTTAATGGAATAGTTCAAATAAAATTTATGTAAACATGTATCTTGCATTTTCCTGCTTAAAAAATAGATATTTTCAAACTTCTTATAAGTTTTTGGCCTGTTGAGATATTTGAGTCATCCCCCTCTTGCATATTTCCAAAATATATTTTGCTAGAAAGTAGCAGAATTGACAGAATTTTGCTTTTCCGTACCGGAGTTGAGGAGTTTAAACTCCTTCAAAGGTGTGGATGTTCGAATTCTTTCTTCTTCAACGTTACACAGAAAGTTAAGGTCTATTTATCTCTGTAGGGCAAAAGTATAACTTTGCTACTCCAATTGAAATGATATATTGTTATACAAAAACTACGGAGCGTCTATATGTTTTAATATTAAAAGGATAAATGTTTCTTATGACAATAAAATCATTTCTTATACAATAAAATAGAAAACTATATTTTGAACAATTTGTGTGTGTATGTGTGTGTGTGTGTGTGTGTGTAATATGGGCGAGACTCATTCAAAATCACAACACAGTTTATTTCTGGTAAGAAACATGAAATCCATACAACAGGCAAGCAATTTTACAACATCATGCACAGAGACAATGTGATCCCCACATACGATTTTCAAGTAGGAATTCCTCGGGTAAAAAGACTACGAATAATTCTTAAGCAATTGATCATGTGATAAAAATACCCATGTTTAAAGAGAACTCGCTAACTATTGGCCAAAGTAGTACAGACAGAGGCTGAATTAAGTCTACAGCGTGTCTGGAGGGAAAATCAGAATTACCGCGCAAAACCCAAATTTCCTTTATGAAGAAAGGTTATTAAATTAATATTAAAATACGTAAATAAGGTATTTTAATATTACACAAACACACACACATTATATATATATATATATATATATATATATATATATATAGAGAGAGAGAGAGAGAGAGAGAGATACATATAGAGAGAGAGACATAGAGATTGATAGATAGAGATAGAGAGAGATACAGATAGAGAGAGAGATTGTGATAGATAGATAGAGAGAGATGGAGATAGAGAGAGAGATACAGATAGAGAGAGAGATTGTGATAGATAGAGAGAGAGAGATAGAGATAGAGAGAGATACAGATAGAGAGAGAGATTGTGATAGATAGATAGAGAGAGAGATACAGATAGAGAGAGAGATTGTGATAGATAGATAGATAGAGATAGAGATATATAGATATAGATAGATAGATAGACATAGATAGAGAGATAGATAGACATAGATAGAGAGATAGATAGATAGAGAGAGAGAAAAGATTGAAATATAGCTATATTAGGAAATTTTTCATTGCCATACAACAGATGTATTGCCTAAAGAAGAACCGGGAAGACATAAAAATCTCCCTTGTATATTGTTTCATATACTTTTGAGCTGGTTACTAGGTTACTACCTGGTTAAATTATATCTAATATGACGTTTTTCTCTTTGTGCATTAGATACTGCGTAACCACAATTTTTATCGCTATAATTCCCGAGTGAATGGATTTAGAATAAAATGAAATTCTATAAAACTACACTATTGACTAGAAATTGACCTGAGATTTGGAAAATAAGGTGAACTGATCACAGACAGATAGCTGATCAGATTTAGTCCTAGTACACTGGTTAGTCAATTTTCTAGGGTGTAGATGACAAAGATTTGTGTTACACATTAAAAAAAAATCAGGAACCATGTGCTCATTTAACTCTTTCCTAGGTTAATTAATATACCGTGTTGAAACCTACTTCTTCATAAATTTCAAATTATAGACAAAATTGCTTATTAAATTGAACTAACTCTTACAATGTTTCCAGCAGTGTTTGAAACATTAAAATAATTTTTCATATATTTCTGTACAGAAGGTTAGATGTAGATTTAATACTTTTTTTAATCTTATTTATAAGATTAACACTTACCCATATCTTGGTTTGGTTTGGATCACTACGGTCTACTTTTTGCAACACGAAGGCTAATGAGACCGGGATCTACTGCTTAAAGCCAATTCCGACCAGCTACGAACATTCATGCCACTGTGGGATTCGAACCCAGGAACTCCAGTTGTGAAGGCCAGCACACTAATCATTTGACCATCGTTTGTCTTACTCATACCTTGTGGTTATCTCTTATAAAATAGTGTTTGCATGGCATAAAAGTTATAATGTCGATGAAAATATTATATTATAAATAAAAATCAATATTTTAGTCACTAGTTTAATTTTCAGTACTCATTATTACTTTCAAGATCCTCTTTTTTGACACCGCTAAAAAAAGAGGCAGAGGCTTTTTAATATTTGGTTTAAATTATTGTAAATAATAATATTTTTCACCAAATACTAAAAAAATAATTTCTCCAAATTAAAAAATAATGAATAACTTGTAATAAAAGATTTTAGTTTAATAATGCAATAAATGCAAGAGGAAACATAAATTATTTAAAATAAAATACTTTTATTCAAAATTCAGAATAAATGAAATCACTTAGTGTGAAGTTTTGCCAAATTTAGTTTCTTATTCATAGTTTGAAAAACTTTAATTAAGTTTCAAATGATTGCTCTATAGGAAACAATATCATGGATCTATTAACTTATTTTAATATTAACATATTTTGAAACGCTGACAAAATTTAAATATAAATCTATGATTTTATTTTATGCTGTCTGCAGATTTTATTCAAATATAACAGCTGTTTTAAATCCGTGCATAATATCAATGAATTACCGACAATTTTTAATAAAGTGCCAAAAAGTGAGAAAACAGAAAAGCGAATGAATACTGAAATAGAGTCTGTCATCATAAATTTTTCAATTTCTATAATGTAATTTTTTGTGAAAGAATCAAACATGAAGTATCCGGATGAAAGTAATTACTTCAAATGTGTGACATTATACTTTAAAAGCAAAACTAATTTTAAAATTTTCATTTTCTTCTAATCATTGTACTAGTCATCTGTTTCCCATGTCTGACGAGATTTTAATTTAGTGTCCTCAGAAATATAAAAATTTGTGATCCATTATGATGCTTTAAATAAAAAGTAAATAGATTATTATAACTATAAATCAAACTTGACTTTTTAAAAAAAGTTGAATGTTGGAAAATTTTGAGAGTTTCTTGAAAGAAAAATTACAAAAGCATCCTCATAATTTGTGTATCTAATTCTAAAACACGTTTATATTCACACTATTTTTTAAAGTAAATTTTTTTTATTAAGAATCTATAAATAAGTTAAAAGTTGTATAAATTAGATTTTTTAGTTTTGTCAAGTTTTGAAATTTTTAAAATTTCATTTCAACTGGTATTTTAATACTATATTGTAATCTGATACAACTAGCTTATTTTAAAAATAATTATAATCATTATGAATTAAAGATAATTATGTAGTGAGATTTTCTACTTACTCTCTATATCAGAATGTAATAATAATAAATTTTGATTTTGGCATATCAGAAAATAGTTAAAATCACAATACAAAGATTATTTTGCTGACATAATTGATAATGTCAGTTTTGAAAGAGTGGTCTTAAAATTGGCAGCCTCAAATTGTTTTAAAATAGCAAATAAATATAAAAATATGCTACGCTTCAAAGGCACTTTCTTTAAAATTTGTGCCATTCTTTAAAATTAAAGTTCATTTTTGTGTAAAAAGTTAATTTATAACGATGAATGCAACTGCTATTAACTTTTTATCTATAACACCAAAAAATTCAAGACATTATTTCGTCCACATAAATTAACTAAATAATGAATTACAGATATAATAAATTTGAATGTGGTTCAAAGCCACTAAAGGCATAATATTTAGTTATACTAACTATATTTAGTTATACTCACTAAAGGCATAATATTTAAAATTGTACTAGATAGTTATACTATATTCCTTTACTCCGATACATTAAAAACAAACGTTTCAAAAATATAAATCAATTTAATATACAGAAAACATAAATTGAGCGCCTTAATATACACAAATATCTTCCAAATTGGGAAAGTATAAATACTTAAATA
This sequence comes from Pardosa pseudoannulata, assembly GCA_032207245.1. Lineage (NCBI taxonomy): Eukaryota > Metazoa > Arthropoda > Arachnida > Araneae > Lycosidae > Pardosa > Pardosa pseudoannulata. The sequence continues at coordinate 35,963,000 of CM063498.1, forward strand.
TCAATAAAAAATAAAATTTACTTGTATCACTTTCAAAGAAAATGGCTTATATATTAAATCCAAACGCTAAATGTAATTACTTATCTTGGGTTCTATGAAACAAATTTCAGTGGCTAGAATTCTAACATTATGTACTGGCTGTTCCATAATATTCCACAACAAATTAATCACAACTTTTCTCGTAACAAAAGTTACTAGCACATCCATTACTATTTTCATTCCTTTTAGACCAACTTTTTTATGTAAAAAATCATTTTCTAGATATATACCAACAAAAACCAAATATCTAACTCTATTAAAAATGCGATTCCGGATCTGTAAAGAAAGATTGTAATTTTTTGTAATAAAAAGTTACAAGCCAATTTTATTCACAAGATACGAGGGCGTAATAAGATAGCGTGGCGTAATACAACAAGATGGCTTGGTAACTATAATATCGAAATTTATGTTATCATTTAGATGAATAAAATAATATAACAGAACCATCCCCTATATAATGTAACTTGTATCTATATTTTTGCAGAAACGTATATAGTGCAAGAAACTAAAATAGTTCAAGAGTGCCTTAAATCTTCGACGTTTGAAAACCTCTCTTTTACTCCATTGTTAAAAATTAAGGACAGTAATAAGATTATCTAAGTCGTTCTATGTAGAAATTTACACGAATAATCAAATTTTCTTAAGGTATTGGAAATGTTTAATACATACGATAGTCGAAGTGAAATCTAAGAAAACTTTTTAAGGCTTAAATTATATATGGTCTCGACAGACGAAAATAGTTCCATTCAATAAAATTTTTATTCCATTTCAGATCGAGAATATTGTCAAAATATATAATATTCAAAATTATATAATATATATATATATATATATATATATATATATATATATATATATATATATATATATATATATATATATATATATATATATATATATATATATATATATATATATATAATATATATATATATATATATATTATATAATTTTGAAATAAAGATTTAATAGTCTTGAGATTCTTTAAATTGCTAACTATTGAATATGAATGCCACAAAATTCACTATAAGTTCCCGAGAGACATTTTGAATAAATATATTCTCATTTACTGCCAAAATATTATCTAGAGTTTATTAGAGAGCAAAATACCCTATTGCTACCCATCTTGTCGAAGCAATACAATATATCTATAGAGAATAGAAATGGGTAACTTATATGTTATATTATACTACTAATCTGATTCCGGTTTGAAGTTAAACTCCAAGACAGAATGATCACATGAGCCATGTTTTATCTCTCGGGAATTGCAGGTAGAAAGTAATATAGATTTTAAAACGGCTACATTTAATATATATATATATATATATATATATATATATATATATATATATATATATATATATATATATATATATATATATATATATATATATACAGCCAAAACATTATGAACACCTGTCAATAACGAATTGGCTCACGTTTGGCAAGCAACACAGCTTTAACCGCCTTGGCATGGATGCCACAGATTCTTGGTAGATGGCCGGAGACAGATTCTGACAGCTGTTAAAGCAATAGTTACTCAAATTCGAGATATTGCGAATTGGTGGTCTTTGAACCCTGAGCTACCGTCCCATGACATACCAAATGTGTTCTATCGGATTGAGATCTTGTGAGTTAGGCGAACATGCCATTAACTGAAATTCAGATCATGTTCCTGGAATCACTCCAACACAGTTTTAGCATTGTGACACGGGGTGTTGTCCTGTTGGAATATTCCATTTTCAGCTGGAAAAACAAAGAGCATGTAAGGGTGCAACTGGCCGCAATGATGTTCAGATACCCTGTAGAATTCAGGGTCTGATCTACCACAACTACGGGTCCCAGAGACGCCCAAGAAAACGTCCCCCAAAGCATAATACTGCCACCAACGGCCTGTGTATGACTTACTGTATATTGAGGGAGCAACTATTCGCTGTAAAACGGTGTATCCTGACACAGCCATCGGCGTGATGAATAACAAACCATGATTCATCTGACCAGGCAACTCTCTTCCACTGATTAATGGACCATTCGCGATGTTCCGTGGCCAAGAGTAGGTGAAGTTGGTGATGACACTTGGTCAGCAAAGGTACACGAGTGGGACGTTTGCTGCGTAGCCACCAACAGTGAGCTCTGATACTATTCTACTTGGCCCTGCATTGTATTGTGTTGTTAGCTGAGCCACTGTCTGGCTCCGGTTTTGCTTCACCATGCGAGACATTCTCCGACGATCCTTTTCTTTGATCGTTTGTAGACATCCAACACCATGTCGCCTACAGCTGGTTTCACCGTCATTCATCCACTTAGCCTAAGTACTAACAGCTGTATATCGCGAACAACCGAAGAGTCGTGCAGTTTAGGAAATACTTGTACTGAGTCTTCGAACCATTTCAATCTGCCCTCTATCAAAATCGATTAGAACCACAGCCTTTCTCATCACACAGAGATGTAACTAAAAGAATGTTTCTTCAGATTCTCCAGTAGCAGTTAAATACCACTTTTCCACCTTAACACGCTCCTTCCACGTTATCCAGGAGAGTTCATTGCATGATGTAGGGGTGGTCATAATGTTTTGGCTCTTGAGTGTGTGTATATATATATATATATATAGATAGATAGAAAGATATACATATATATGTATATATATATATATATATATATATATGTATATATATATATATATATATATATATATATATATATATATATATATATATATAGAGAGAGAGAGAGAGAGAGAGAGAGAGAGAGAGAGAAATAAAGGTATAGAATTGAACCTTTTTGAAGTGTCCGTAAAAAGTATAATAACTGTTTAAAGAATAATATATAAAATGCTTTGTTTGCAATTTAACTTTACTCATTATATTATTAGCGAAATGAATTTGATTCTGAAAAAAAAAATCCAGTACGAAACTACCAGAAAAGAAGGATTATATGATAGTATCTAAAGATTCAATTTTAAATAAGAAGTTTCTCCTAACAATAATAGCCACTAGATCTTATTAATTCACTTTGGATTTATGTGTTATATAATATATTTTGATGTGATAGTTTTAAAAAGATTGTGTTTCATATTATATTACGAACACTGCAAAGGAATGAAATAGTGTATCGCAACGTGGCTTCTAATCAGACCTTCACATTTCAGCTTACTAATAAATTTTCTAATATCTTTTCAGATTGCAAGACCCATGCGTGTCCTCACCACTTTTTCTTTACCGAACTTGCACGACTGACATCATTAAAATTTTAAATTTTATTTTCTCACATTTTGGATCTTATTTACTTGTTACCTTTTAGATCGCGGATAAGGCTGTCTGGGATAGAAGCCCCACAACAGTCGTTTTAAATGGAGGATGTATAAGATTACTTTCGATTTTTTATAAGGTATATCCCATATCAAAAGTAAAGCATTATTAACACTAAATCTATTATATTCCTTTCTAGTTGGTAAGAAATAATAAAGATTTTAGTATCCTTCACTCCCAGAATTTTCTTCATCTATTTCAGAGCATAGTTACCTTATATTATTTATTTTTCCAACAATTTTCTTTGCAATTACACTTTAGAACTGTTTTGCATTACCAATAAAAAATAAAAAAGTAAGACTTACTAGTTTTATTTACAATGTTAACAAAATTTTCAGATTATTTTATTAAAAGAAATAGAACTAATTACATAGCAAACAATTGTAATGCTGTGTACGAAGCCAGTGCTCCAGTTAGAATGATTATTACTTTGCTAGATATGTTACCAGCAGTCGGCGCTCTGTACCCAGCAATAAGACAAACTGTATACAAGAACAGTCGGAACACATTCTTAAACACACTCGGATGAAATTTTCTTCATAAATTTAAAGTTAGCAATAAGTGTGAGATTTTATTGCTAATAACAAGTTAAAAATTCATATATTTTCCAGAGGTCAAAAGACCGCTAGTGTAATAAAGGTAGAATATATATGGTTATTAGGAAAAACGAAAGAAAAAGATATTGAAAGCTTAGGTAGCTGTATATTACAGAAAACGAATTGCAGGAAGTTCAATATAATTACAAATGTGGAATTTAATGATTTTGATTAAGTCTCGAAAGTGGTCATTTGATTGCTTTGATATGTTTAGCGATAGAGACTTTTTGGAAGGATTAAAACATTAATAAATCATTACAACAACAGCATTTAGTTTGCACGCTTATTGGATTTCAGTACAATAAAGTTTTTTTAAAGGCTCGAAAGGTATTAATAATGCGTTTTACAATTTTAAAAAGGTAAATCTAAGAAGAGAAAATCCAATAAAAATCTAAAAATGACGTGATATTCAATTTATTGTACGAAGTTATTAAACAAGAAATATCGGGATAATCTAAACAAATTGATTAATTTTCCTCCTTTGATTAGCTCTACAGGGAGCTTAAAATCAGTATAAATTAAAGCTTTTGTTCCCTTATAAATCATCGAATACCTCATCATCTAATTCACGAAGATATGCTCTCAAATTACACGGATGACTGACTGTATAACGTAAAAACACAGAGCGCTTTGTTACAGAGTTACTTTGTAAAATTTATCTCATCAACAAAGTTTCTACGAAATTTCAACCATTCACCATGAAATACTCTTTAGATAGTCTTGTAAAAATTTAAATAAACTCTCTTTAGCAATTAATTTTGTTCTCACTGCCTCAGAATTTACCCATAAAGCGTTAACAACAGCAATTCTCAAGATGTTTAAAGACATTTATGCAATTTTTCCTTATATTTATTTCTAAAATAAAGGGAAATATTAAAACAAACATATTTGTTACGAATTCTGCAGCAGGCTTCACAACTATCATGTAGGAGTTAACAGGGTTAGAATTGTTTCACATTTAAAACCAGTTGGCGCAGTTTGTCCCTTGAGGAATTAGCGCCATTAAGATTCAACCAACCAACCATTTAAAACCAGAACAGTTACATTAGTTGTGATCTGTTCTAAACATTCTTTTGAAACACTTTATCCATGCTTATTGTATGAAATATGTAGATATTCAAAGGATTAGAAGAATAACTTTTTAATATTTTAAACATAATAAGTAAAGATTTAATTCAAGTTTTTTAAAATTAGCAGGCTTCCAGGTATTTATTTAAGTAAGAATAAAGTGAATTAGAGTTATTTATCGCATCGCATACGTTAGCATTATAATTTTACTATTGTGGTTTTACAGTTCTAAACAATCTGCACGCCTTGTTGAACAGTTGAAGCTTCTTGTATCAAGGGGAGGATTTTGACAAGAATCATCGTAAACGTATACGATAGTGACATTACAAATGCGAAGGTATAAACAAATGTTTCAATACATCTAAAAAAATTTAATTAGTGTAGATGATTTTCCGTATTAGGCCTGAGTTGCATAGATTATATGATGTTTTGAATACCGACCACTGAATTGTACAATAATTTAGAGATATAATAACTGTAGCATCCTTAAATTTATCTACTAATATTTACTTTATTTTATTAATATTAAAATTTCACTTTGGTGTCTTTAAAAACTGCTTACTCTTCAATGGCCATCTTTAAAATTATGAACTGAATATTAGAATGTTCTGTATAGTAGCTGTAAGAAGAGATAAACTAGCCTCATGACATTTAATGAGCTCAATACAATCATTGTACATTACCTAAATACAATTAATAACAGACTTACCTTCATTTGAAGCACCCACGTAGGTAAACATAATCCAATGAGCTGTGAGAAACAAGAACACGTGCTCGTAGACAAGGCAAATGCACACACGAAAGAAGCAAAAGTTTTTCCCGCGCACCGTCATGATGCGCTCATGTCCATTCTTACTAGGGTTCACCTATAAATTGTAAAAGAGAAATGTCATTTCAGAAAACAAACTAGTGTCCTCTAAAACGTACTGATTTTTTAATCTTATTTTCATTTTACTGGAATAAAAATAAACATTTACAGTAAAACAGTTTCAAAGCATGTTTATTTGTCCATTCTTACTAGGGTTCACTAAAAATTAAAAAGAGAAATCTCATTATAGAACACAAACTAGTATCCTCTAGAAAATGCTGATTTATTAATCGTATTTTCATTTTATTGGATTAAAATAAACATTTACAGTACAACAGTGTCAAAGAATGTCCATTTGTCCATTCTTACTAGGGTTCACCTAAAAATTGGAAAAGAGAAATGTCATTTCAGAAAACAAACTAGTGTCCTCTAAAACGTACTGATTTTTTAATCTTATTTTCATTTTACTGGAATAAAAATAAACATTTACAGTAAAACAGTTTCAAAGCATGTTTATTTGTCCATTCTTACTAGGGTTCACTAAAAATTAAAAAGAGAAATCTCACTATAGAACACAAACTAATATCCTCTAGAAAATGCTGATTTATTAATCGTATTTTCATTTTATTGGATTAAAATAAACATTTACAGTACAACAGTGTCAAAGAATGTCCATTTGTCCATTCTTACTAGGGTTCACCTAAAAATTGGAAAAGAGAAATGTCATTTCAGAAAACAAACTAGTGTCCTCTAAAACGTACTGATTTTTTAATCTTATTTTCATTTTACTGGAATAAAAATAAACATTTACAGTAAAACAGTTTCAAAGCATGTTTATTTGTCCATTCTTACTAGGGTTCACTAAAAATTAAAAAGAGAAATCTCATTATAGAACACAAACTAGTATCCTCTAGAAAATGCTGATTTATTAATCGTATTTTCATTTTATTGGATTA